>OZ024922.1:26275687-26707110 GCA_964017225.1 Netelia inedita | reverse complement strand
CAAAACGAGACTCTTGCAACTTTTACTTTCCGAGTATAAAAATATTTCTAGAGAGAATTATCTCGGGCGATCAAAACGCAATTCCTGCAAATACAGTGTTATAATTCATCGCCGATATGTATAGGACGGTTACGTTCAGGTTCAGTATGGCCGGGCCATAGAAGTTACCAGGCCATGACCCATATACGTTATAGGATGTACAATCTCGCTGGCTTTCCCTCCCCAGTCGCGTTTTCAATTGCGACGCAAATTGTGTGGATTTCCAACTCTCCCGTCGGGAGAGCTTAGTTACAACCCGTGAGGGAACTGGATAGACAACGCATGTGTGAATTTTACCGAAGCACAAAGAGAGAGACAGAGCCAGAGAAGGAAAGAGAGAGAGAGAGAGAGAGAGAGAGAGAGAGAGAAAAGAGTCCCATACATCCCCAGATGCAATCGATACAGCGAACCCCCTAGCGGCAGCTGGAATTATAAAGCTTGTAGCGTCGGTTGGCTGTGACGAGTCGAGATGCTGAGACGTAAATCAAAACATGCGACAACTTTACAACGACACTCTGTAAATTTTCTTAAACCTACGATCGCAGCAAACTGTATAACGACAAAGGATTCTAATATTCAAAAGTTTTCTCGTCAACGCGTCGACGGTCAACATAACCTGGTAAAATATATCTCGTGTTGACGTAACGACCATGCTTAACCTTAAATCCTCCATATTTCGCGTATGTATCCTTGGGGAAGGACCCTACCACGCGACAACATTTTAAGCAAAATATAACTACGACGATATCATTATCTACGTATTACGCTGTTTACGCACGCTGTCCTCGATAAGAGACGAAGAGAAAGAGATAGAGAGAGAGGGAGAGAATTGTGCCGGTAATTCTCGCAGTAATCAGCGCGAAGCTTAATTAGTTCCTTCGCTCAACGAGCAATTTATTTGCTCTAATAACACCGAGTATCGACTCGTAACGTATGAATCGATATGCACGCGAAAGTCTGCAGATATATCGAACGTTCGATACGAGATAGAAAAATCGATTATCACGGAGTAACGTCGTAGGAATAATAGAATTACAACGCACTCGGAATTGCGTGATACGATTCGATTAACGCGAGCTACTTTAATCCCGAGGATACTTTATTTTCTCCGTCGGAAAAATAAAATGCTTCGATCGATTGTCCGTGATTAACCGAGTATTTTGTGTTGGTTTCAACGTCGCGGTCGATAATTATGAGACGGGTCGCGTGACTTTGACAATTTGCATTTAGAATGCGGATACGAATATAAATACAGCATATCCTCGTTTGTTTTTCTCCGTATGATAGTCCGACGCTTTAACGCTCGAGTATAACAATGACGATCGCGTTTCCGGCCAGATCCATCTCTCGTGTAATAGAGAGAACTACACCTCGTATTTCGTAATTTACCCGACAGTCCTGCCGTGACTGCGAATAACCGCCGCACGGCGATTTTTAGAAATAGCAATGACGGGAGGAGACTTCGTCGCGGGGGTTGGTTGAAAGTAATAGTCTTGAGATTTTCACGAAATGCGTGGTGCGTAAACACTAAATATAACGTATGAACGCTCGGTTTTAATACCCGGGATATATTCGACATTCAAGGCATTCCCGTTGGCGGCGTCACTGGTATTAAAACATGTTTAAATACAATCGTATTGACGTACGTGTTGATCGTTAAAGTCTGTCGGCGTTCCGTCTTTTCGCTACTACGGCGTGTGCATCTACATACTTAACGTGTACTTACTGGTATAAACAACAGGGGGCTTATTACGGTTCTCGAGCGAGTTTACTCACTTCTCGCATTTTCATCTCACGTGAGTTTAGTCACCCTATTACGGATCTCTCGAGTGAAAATGTGAAATAACTAGGCACTTCCGGTATAGGGATCTCACATTTTCACGAAAGTTGGCGCCATATTTACAAAAAACATTTAACGGTTGTTGTGACGTGTGATACAAATTTAAAAAAATGAATGTAACAGAAGAGCAAATAAAGATATTATTAAAATACATGAAAGAACATAAAGATTTTGCACGGGGAAGGATAAGGTATAATAGTGGAAATAAAAAAAAATAGTGAGTACTATATTCACACATTAAATTGAGTATTAATATACATAAAAATCGTAACTCGCAATACAGTATTCAACTCGTAGTTGATAAACAAGTAATATTATTATTAACGATAGTTATTTTAATTTATGCAGGATGATATGTGGTTGATCATTACAACATCTCTAAATAGTGTTGGAGGTGGACCCCGAAAAGAACCAAACGAATGGCAAAAGGTATATAGGTTATGTATTATAAGCAATTTAGAAATTCGTTTTCCGTTATGTTGAATGGGTCAGGCGCATCGCGTAATGTTCGCCGTATTCTCAGCATTCGGTTTTCCCGATTTCCCATAAACATCACAATCACTAAATTCTCCATTGTGCAAATTGACGGGTATCGCTAACTTTTATTCTTCGACCAACAAAAATGAAGTGATGTTTGTTTTTCGATGGAACCGAGGGGAGTTCCACGCAAATCCAGGCAAATCACGCTCACGAGCATGCGCACAACGGTTCTCGACACAGAAGTTCGTGTCGAGTAAACTCACGCGGATAATCTCGTCTTTTCACCTAGTGAGATTCACCGTAATAGGGTAAGCCGCTCACTTTCGTCATTTTCACTCGTTTTGCGAACCGTAATAAGCCCCCAGGCGTTTGCTTCGTGCAAGTACGTCGGGAGAGAAAGAGAAGAAAGAGAGAGAGAGAGAGAGAGAGAACGACTGTCGAGCGAGCAACGTCAGAGAGACGCGGTGTATACATTACATTACAATGATTTATGGATGAATCGTGATCGCGAACTTTGTTGGATTGTTCCCTGGGTGCATATTCGGAATGCTCATAATCGAAACGAAAAAGATCTAGTAAAATGTACGGTAGCTGGACAATGGAAATTTCTTCGTTCAAAATACAATGCGAGCCTCTCTCCGGCACGAGCTTCGGCCAAATAAGAGCACATTATGGTACGGTAAATATAGGCAGGCTTGTGCCAGAGTAACCGTTGGCGGGAGAACAGAGAGTAGTCTATCATACGAAAGGATGTGCGAGGGGTGGAACGCAGAGACGATTAAATCATTTAGATTATTGAATGTATGAACTTACCCAGAATATGAAATTCACGAAGACGAGTGTGTACTTGACAATACCGTAACACTCGGAAAGCACCATTTTTACCGAAGGGTTATTTTCCTGTTTTTATTCGTTATGCGAGGGTCAAAGAAGAATCGCGATTCAGGCGCCGAAATAAACGGACACCCGTGATATCCGTAGATTTAATTGTCAATGCTGAGATATATCGCGAACGATTATTTTTGTTAAATTAGGATTCTTTGGTTCGCGTCACAGATGCTTTTTCTTATACAAACTGTCGTCACCAGCATACGATTGAAAGTACAACACACGCTTCCCAGCGGTTCGCATACGACTGACTTCTCCGTCCGTAGCACCGAGCACCGTAGCCCGACTGGAAGCGAGCTTATTGTTAGTAGTTCGAACGCAGAGCCACGGGCTTCGCAAAGGGCGGAGTCAACATTGTTCGACGCGACCGGTAACGTCGGGATCTGGATACTCGTCCGTTGGACATTTTCTTGGATGATGTGGAAGACCGACCGAGTCATTACATGAACACCAGAGACTCGACAGATGGTCTCGTATCACCTGAAGGTAATGAGAAGTAATCGAAGGTTCTGAAAGACCTAACTGCTTTTTTCACCCCGGATTTCTCCAAAACTTTCAACATATTGGCAAAAATTACGAAGCGCTAGCAAAAACTCCTCATGACTATATTACACGTTGCATCCGTTTTTATTCAATGTCGACCGAAAGGCAAACATGGAAGTCACTATATCATGAAATCCAACGATAAAACAAAACTAATAGATTACAAATATAAATATTTATTGTGAAAAGCATACAAATAATCTACATCAATATACCTATCATTAGAAATGAATGACTAGGCTAATCTTTCTTGACTGCATGTAAAGCATAGTTTATCATGGTCGAAGCACTCCAGAACCACTCGTTCTTTAATGGATTGTAGAACATGCCATGGATCAACTTTGTCTTGCAACCGCCTGTTGATACAAAAAGTAATTAGAAATATTATCGGCTCTTGAGATAACGCCGAACAGATACGAATAATTCTCACAAGATTCTAAAAGTTGCCTGGTCTCCGTAGGTGAGATGAATTTGTTCCAATCGTGCGTTCCCGTTGGTACTAATTTAAGAACGTATTCAGCCGCGACTATACCACCTAACCACGATGGCAAAGTTTTGTTCAAAGTTGTGACGAAAAGCGAACCTCCGGGTTTCAGGGCTTCTGAGCAAGACTGAAAAAGAATGTAGTTCGACTCGCGATCGTAAATAAATCGTGTAAATCTTATACTCGCGAATTCTACATTCTTACTTTTAAGAATAGTTGTTTATTTACGACGTGCTCCAATATCTCCGACGCTATAACGGCGTCGTATTTCTGAGATTCTTTGCTCGCGAAATCTTCGATCGTGCTACGAACGTACATCAAACGTCCGGATAAATTAGGATCCAATAATGCGTGTTCCTTGGCCATCGATATTTGTTGATTCGACGCGTCGATTCCAGTGACATTGGCTCCTATTCGTGCCAGTGGTTCTGCGAGAATTCCTCCTCCACAGCCAACATCCAAGATCTTTAGACTTTTCAGAGGATTAGTAGGATTTGCTTCCTTCCATCCAACATTCGCCAAACCATCTCTCACGAATTGTACTCTGAGAGGATTAAGCGCGTGTAGCGCTCGCATTTGTCCATCGATGTTCCACCATTGATCGCTGAGCTTTCCATGACGTTCCACATCCGTATGATCGACCGTAGAGAGTTTCGGCTTCACGGACTCGGTCGAGCTACGAGGAATGAATTATCAATATTGCACAGAATTGTGAAAGGAGTAAATATATACCGACTTGTATCTGAAAAACTGCTTCGCAACGGTGTCGAACGATTTTTTAATTCTCAGTGCCCTCATTTCTATTCCCGTAATCGTTCAGTCGTTCAAGAAATACTTATGTTACTGTCAATTTTTCATAATGCGTTTGGTTTCGTCGTCAGCTGTTATGTCCAAACGAAAACAAATCGCTAAAACAGAGATGACCCTGATAATTAATCTCTAGCTAAAAAACCCCAAAAAAACTAAATATACAACCTTCGTGATGTTAGCCGACGGATATAATTATTATTCTCGGTTTGTCCCAATTTTTCGCTCGAAAGGCTCAAAAAACAGAATTTTTACGTTTTTTTTGCCTTTTGACCGGTGGTTGCGCTTGTCCCTGCTATTTCAATATCAGAGATACGGTCCTCCTACTGCTCTACTCGTCCTACTACTCGTCAGAGTTACCACGCAGCTGACTGAGCTGACTCTCTTCAGTATTCTTTTCCCAATGCTTTAGCCTTCACCGGTCTTCGCTTTTGAGCTAGATTACAACCAACGTGTTGTACTCGTTTTGTTCGACGTACATAATATTTCCGTGAAATAAAGTTAATCTTACAAACTATGTCATATTAATAAATCGCGAGATCAAAATGTGGAAAGCCTTGAAATCTTGTGAGCGAGTATTGACGCGCGTCGGTAATTTACAAAAATGCAACAGAACGTTTTTATCGGAGGCATACAGATGTACCGATGCTTGGAACAAAAGACTCGACTCCTCTATACTCAGGAAGGTCGATGTGAACGAAATGTACGTCCAGCTAGATCAAAAATTTCAAAATTGCGGCAAAGCACATGCCGTCGACGTCGATATATATGCAAACGTAATAAAAGATGCCGACCACGCTGACGAACTATTGGACATTCTCCACAAACTAAGATTAACGCCGGAAACTTCCAACACCTTGGAGTCAACTCATCATGCTGTTATTCGGTATTTATTGGACAATGATCAAACTGAGAGTCTTCTGGGGCTACTTCACGATCGCATAAATTACGGTATTTTTCCTGATCACTTATGCTACAATATTCTCATGGATACGTTTATAAAAAAAGGAGATTTTGCATCGGCTGCTAAAATAGCAGTTTTACCGATGCTTCAGGAAGATTCCGAGAATGTTATATCAAATTCATTGGCCCTCTATTCGTGTCATAAATATTTGGAAAAAACCGATGGTTGGAGCGCGCCTGAACCCGAACCTCCCGAAGATCCAAAAGGCGAAGAGATCAAAGTCAGAGTTCGTTTTATCAGAAATCCTTATTTCGATGATCATTTTGATCTGCAAGATCCCAACGATCTGGTCGGCAAGACATTGGTATTTTATGGAAAATCCATGAACGACGTACTTGGAAGAACGTGTCATTTAAGGGGTCTCGTACTTTGGAAAAAATACCAAGAGGCGATACGATTGATCGAGAAATGGATAGAAAATGATCAGAAAGAATGCATTTATAAAGAAGCAATAACACCGATCCAAGAACACGTCTCTGGTATTCCGGAAGATAAAATAACGGAGGAAATTAAAGAGTTGACCAAACTCATCGAGGAATTTGATAAAAACAACCCGAAAGAAGGTAGCATTCTCGAGGATATAGAAAACAGAGTACACGCAGCTGTGAAAGCTCGATCGGAGATCGATATATCTAAGGCATCCGAGGTAAGGATTTACGTAACAGATTAATTTTTTTAAAAACCTGAAATATAAAATTTATTTTAAGAAAAAAATAAAATCAATAAAAATTGTAGGCTTACGAAGAATGGGAGAAAACGAGGATGACCGTACTCGAGGCTCAGTTGGCAGAATTTGATAGGAAAGAAAGATTGGAGAAGGTCGAAGAAATGAAGAAAGATCTGGAGACGCGCGAACGTCTTATAACGTACTTTGAAAATCGGGAAAAGATCGAATTGCAAATTATCGAAAAATTGGCAAGGGAGAGAGAACTGTATGGAAAAGACAAACCAACGTCCGAGGATATCGATGACAATTATGTGCCTCCCGAAGTCGGTAGAAGGCGAAGACAAATGTGAATTTAGGATTAGTAATGTAATGCAAAAACAAAACGAAATATCACGAACGAGTATCGATATACGTATCGCAAACTTTATACAAGCGTTACATTCTGTACATTATTAAATCGCTTCGTCTTACCACCATTCTTCGCGTACATTATTAGAGTAATATCATTCCCAATTTGGGAATGTTTGGTACCCGGAGCCGAGTCGATGTAATACCAAATGCATTTATCGGTAGAATTAACGATCGGAAAGAAATTGAAATCATTAGGCTTTGTATGAAATATCGCGTTTTGAGCTTCGTCGATGAGACTTTTCTGTTTGTCTTTCTTTTTCAATTCCGCTATCGTACAGAGTTGAAATCTCAAGGCCCAGGGGTGTATGAAAATTCAAACGAGCTCTTGTAGATAGGAACGGCAATGGCGAATTATTGCAATGTGCTATATTGTCAATTGTACTCGCAACGAGAAACCGAGCTCCCGCTCGTCTTTGTCTTTTTTTTTTTTTTTTTAGTACTTCGTCGACCGTTTTCTTTTATGACAATCATTGCCTTTGAACAAAAAGTAATTATAAATATTTCACGTTGTTAAAGCAAATATAATAGTTAATATGTAAACTGACTGTTTGAGCGAAGTTCTCGATTCTACACGTTTCGACAGTAATCTCGATGCTGTCGCTCGACGTATGAAAATCATGATTTTTTATTCTCAATTTGTGCTATTAACGACGCTGTTTCTTGACGCATTTGTTTCAAATCTGCGGTTATTCTCTCCAAATTAGCACCGACGTTTTTCGTAGACTCCGAATCGATCTGAAAGAGTATCGAAAAATTATTATTCTCGATACGACGAATTCCGTATTTTCAACTAATCTTACCTGTTCTTCCAAATCTCTGATTTCTCGCAGCGTTGCGCCCGTCTCCTCGACCATAGTCACGAGTTCGCTGCAATCCGAGTGCAAAGTAGCTAAAAGCTTGTAAGCTCGTCTCGATGCTTCGTTACTTTTGGCATCGCGGAATATCAATTCATCCACTACGGTAAACGATCTCTCGAGTCTACCCGTGAGAGTATTTATTCCTTTCTGTATCTCGCGGGTATCTGCCAAAACTTTGTTAATTTCGTCCTTTTGCTTTCTCACGTTGTTTATTATCTCCAATATTCTCTGCGTGTAAGCCGAACGATTCACATCCTTGGGTAACTTTTGTACTTCGGCCAATAGTTGAGTGTATTGCTGATCTTTCATGTGACACTCTTCCAACAGTTCTTTCTCTTTAACGCGTAATAGTCGTAATTCCTCGAGCTTTTTCTGACTAGTGTTCTGTTAAATACGAATTTTCTAATATTATTGTCCATAAATGCATTTTCAATTTTTCACAAATATACGTCTTTGTATACGGTAGAACCTCGATTATCCGAACGATGACTTAGTTTATCCGAACGTCGGCCCGAAAGATACATTGCCGCGACATACGTATTAACGCGAGAACGTTAATACGTATGTCGAATTTTAATAAATATGTATGTACTGTTTTTATGTAATAAGGTGTTGTTTATGATCTCGTCCCAAAAAGGCCACGTTTCGATTATCCGAACTAGCCTCGGTCCCAATTGGTTCGGATAATCGAGGTTCTACTGTAATAACATTTAGAGAAAATTCGGATCTATACTCACGGTTTTTGCCGAATACTTTTCCCTTCCATCCCGATACTCTTTAATTAATGGCGCTCTGTGTTTCTCCCACTGATTCGCTAAGTTGATCAATTTATTTCTTCCCGACTCTATGACTGTTTTGAGCTTTGCTATATTATTTTCGGAATCTTCCAGAAGATCGTAAGTTCGCGATTTAATAATTCTCTCGGCTTCTCGTGCCTCGACCTCTTTCTCCTCCGTCTGCTGAGTCGTTGTTACATGAGCGAGCTGAACAGTGAGTTTCTTGATTTCTGTTTGCGCATTATCTATATCGATCCGCAACTTTTCACAATCGGACTTCATTCTCTCGATCTCCAAAGTGTGTCTCTCTTCTCTGGCAACCGGACTCGTTTCTTCCGGCCGCGAAACTATTTTTTCGCCAGTGTTACTTTCAGTCTCAGGGAGTCCTTTCGTAACTTGCAATCTCTCGTTCAATGAGAATCTGCTCATAACTCGAATTTCCGTGGATATCGCGGCTGCTGACGTTTCATCGATTTTATCGCAAGTTCGAGAATTCAACCAATCCAATCGTTCTATTATATTCGTTGGTCGCGAATGCATAAGTTTGGAGTTGTACGATAACACGGAAGGCAAGAGGATTCGTCGGTCCCTCGTTTGTTCAGGCACTGGTTGCTGATAGCGTACGTAATAATTTTGAAACTCTAGAAACATCAGCAAAAACATAAGATAAGATTTATTTTAAGCAATGAATCATTATTTTTATCCAGTTTCGATTTAACAACGATAGGAACTTTCTCTCGTACTACCTTCGCCACTTTCAGCAGACGGAACATCGATATCAACGGATCTGTAAGGCACATTGACGTACCCTCCTCCTCCTCCTCTAGAACTCGTCTTGTGACAATAATGCGGTAACCACGGAGAGGAGAGATCCCGTGAGATAACAGACGCTAGAGATTTTTCTATCTGATCAATTTTACTACTCGGTTCGACCGCCGTTTTGTCGCTCTCTTTTGGAAGTTTCTCAATTAGAAACATAAATACTCTTCGGAGATCCGTCTCCGAGCTATAAAGGAATGTTTGATAGCCAATATCCCCTCTGTATCCCAGTTCCTGTTAAAATAAACGAAATTTGTTAAAATCATTGAAGAAATCTGGCCATTGACAAAACACCAAAATTTTTTTAGCTTTTCTTTTTCCACTGGCGAACCACTAATTTTCAATATATTTTGATTTTTATCACCGTACCATCGATTTTACTATCACATTTGATATTTTTTCGAATATTATATTTATAATGATAACAATGACTCGTAAATATGCGTTGTATATGTAAACTAGAAAGATTATTTTCTGCTCGAAGAAGTTAAATGAAATTCCTTACCGAACAAGCCTGCGCCAATGCAGCGCCAACGCGAAAACGGGCTGCCATGTTTGCAGGAAGAATTTTGGATATTCCAAGACCCGGTCGAATAATTTCTAAACATCTTACAGCAGCATCGACTACCAAGTCCGTATCGAAACCGCTTAAATTCGTAACACGCTCCTCTATATCACTGGAATGGACGAATAAATATATATCACTAAACCGTTCATAAATGTCAATTTGTCAATAGAACGCTGCAAGTTACATGGCTGTCAAAAAATATATCGTTTTAACGCCGCCCACCCACTGTCTTACGAAGCAAGCGTCTCGCGACCGGTGACATTGACATGTCAGAAGGCAACGAACATTATCATCCGCTTCACATTTCCAACACTTACCAGCCTATTTCACGTAGTGAATGAATAATTATATTGTCAACCTCCTCCATCGTGTGTAAAAAAAGTATTGAAACTCCTTAAACTCGGAGGTGATCGGTCATACGCCTGGCTGACCGAATCCGACCGGGTGGGTTCAAGGCTAAAAGGCTAACAGGAAGATGTTCCAATAGTAGTGATAAAACAGTCGAAGTTTTTAACATCTATCGCCAACTGGTGCTTTTCAGCGCGTACTTTCGTCGCTGTTCGAGAGATTTGCAGGTAGCCTCGTTATCCGTTGAGCACTGCTATAATGTTTTTCTGCTCGTTTATTGTCATAAGATCCAATATGATTTCATAATTTGTTTTCGTCTTCTTTGACCAGACGTTTCGTCATTCGTCGTATCATCGGTGATCATAACGCAAAGCACAGTAAGACAAATTCAGATTACAAAAAAGGAATAAATTACGACGTTTTAAGTACGCGTAATAAAAAAAATTAGGTTTTATGAAAGTGACAATTCGCGTGATTCGTTGTTGTAGCCCAAAACAGCTGTCCCAAAGCTCTTGTGAATGGTTTTATGTCATTTTTTTCACATCGGGAAACAACCCATCATGCTGCGGCCGTTTAGCACGAGACACTTGGCCCTTGGAGCATCCAGTGTCAACTTCAATGCAACGGTAAGTCCTTTTACTCTATTACTCACAAATACGGAGGAACGTCCCATTGAAACTAGATCGAAAACACTTTTCTACGTTCGTTTGCAGCAATGTAGAAATTCGTCAAAGTCGACCACGGACACGTTCTCGGCAAAGTTGAAAACTGGTCCTCGGTTTGAAGATTTCATAACAGATTCGTTGCCCGATTACAAAGGAAAATTGAAACTGGAAAAAGGCGACAAGGCGAGACTTCGTTTGCCACCATGGCTGAAAACCGAGATACCTATGGGAAAAAATTACAGCAGAATAAAATCGCAATTGAGAGATTTGCGATTAAGTACCGTATGCGAGGAGGCTAGATGCCCCAATATAGGAGAATGTTGGGGAGGTGGGACACACGGTACAGCCACAGCAACGATTATGGCAAGTATTATATAATTTGTTGCATTTCGAAACTATGATTCGCATGCTCCGATATAAACGAATACCGCATTTGTTTTCATGGAATTACGGAGGTTCACACGCCATAATCATAATAGTATATAGAAAGTAAGTAATGGCAAAATCATGAGATACAATTTTTTCCAAGACAATTTTTTGAAATTTTGCCTGAATCTTCTTGAGCATCGTATTATAATGGGTAACAAATTTGAGAAGGTTTCGCCGTCTAGTAATCGAGATATTCAGTGTTTAAAATCGCAACTTTAACACGAGGTCTTATGGGAAGTTACGAAAAAATACGATTTTTGACAATAAATAACTCGATCTCTAGACGGTAAAACTTTTTCAAATTTTACCCACGGTTGAGTATTATTGTTAAGAAGGTTCGTACGAATTTTAAACAATTAAACTTGGAATTCGTCTAACGCATGGATAACGCGTGAACCTCCTTAACGTAAATGGATTAATGGCTACGAATACTCTTATAAAATTGTAGTTGATGGGCGATACTTGCACTCGAGGATGCCGTTTCTGTTCTGTGAAAACAGCGCGCGAGCCACCACCGTTGGATCACGAAGAACCCGTCAACACAGCTACGGCGATCACAGATTGGGGACTCGACTATGTCGTACTGACGTCCGTCGATCGAGATGGTTAGTATTATATCCTCGTTATGCCCGTGATAATACTTTTACAGAATTTTCATCACTTATTTTGCACAATTATATGCGCAGACTTGCCGGACGGTGGAGCAAGTCACATTGCAGCAACGGTCAAGGAACTAAAGAAAAGGTCAAAATCTAGATACGATCTTTCTAGTGTTTATACTAGTACCGAACATAAAAATCAATCTGACCTTGGTTTTTCCTCTTACAACAGAAGCAACATTTTAGTCGAGTGTCTGGTGCCAGATTTTCGTGGCAATCTCGACTGCGTTACAACAATCGTAAATTCAAAACTAGACGTCTATGCACACAACATCGAAACGGTCGAGCGCCTGACACCTTTCGTACGCGATCGACGAGCACGCTATAGGTAAGATAATTTTAATAAGACTCGGAAAGATGATTAAAAATCTAACTGTTATCTCATCTACAGACAGTCGTTGAGTGTTCTGGAAGGTGCTAAAAAGGCCGATCCCGATCTTATAACCAAATCATCGATAATGCTTGGACTCGGTGAGACGGATGAGGAAGTCGAACAAACGATGAGAGATTTACGTAACGTAGGTGTCGATGCATTAACGTTGGGCCAGTATATGCAACCGACGAAAAAACACCTGAAAGTTATCGAATATGTAACGCCCGAAAAATTCAAATCGTGGGAGAATGTAGGTCGTCGTTTGGGTTTCCTTTACACAGCGAGCGGTCCTCTCGTTCGATCGTCGTATAAAGCCGGTGAATTTTTCCTGACAAACATCTTGAAAGAACGGGGAAAACTGAAGGAACTCACGGACGATACCGTCGTTACGTAATTTTTCGATCTGATAGTTCTGTAATTTCAGCATGACCTTGAATGTACATATGTAATGAAAAAATGAAAAAAATCTCCATTTTTTTCACTCACCTAACTATGAAAATTAATTATTCTGTAAATAAGAAGCGGGAGATCCCTTTTTTTTATTACAACGGATATAGATGAATTATTTTCGAAATACATTGTTATTCACTCGGTGTCCATGGCGACCGATACACGCGGATCTGCTGGAGCTTCGGGAGCATCGGGTCCTTGGGGTGGTTGATCATCTTGTTGAACATCCGGACCAGCTGGTCTGCCACGTTTGTCATCACCTTCGATTTCCGCTAAGTAAACGGCGGTCGCTGCCTCGTCCAGAATCGTGAATTCCGTGCCTTTTCCAACGATACCGATCGAAACGTTCTGCAACATAAAAAATGAAATATTTAGCATCCGACCGGATGTATTTATTCCACGAAATCTCACCTTTGTTGACAAATCCATTTCGTTCGGTAAAGTATCGCGCAATGCTCTTAGTCCATGCTTCACGAGTTCCTCGAGACTCGAGCTCATGAATTCAGAAAGATGTTTTTCCAAGTACGTCCGAGCACTTTGAGAACGAGCGCCTATGGCCATTGCTTTACAATCGAAGTAATTTGCGGATGGACAAGTTTGATAAATGTGCGGTCCTTGATCCTTAAACGAAATGATAAAACAATCGTTGGATCGAGATTCAAGCGTCAACGATGTTAATAATTATGCGTATGTATGAACATTTCCTTACGTCGTATCCTCCGACCAGTAAACCGACGCCATACGGACGTCTGTCGTATCTCTGAGTGCAGGTTTGCATCTTGTTGCCAAGAGTTGTTATCAAACGACTTATAGGCAGTACGTCGTCGTGAGAATACTTATAATTTAAGCACTCCGTGCGCATATAACGACTGTAAAACAAAAAAAATGCATTAAAAACGGATCTATACCAGAATATTACGCATCGCTACTTCGATTTTCCATGTTCGCAAAGCTTCCGGTACGAAACGGGATTTTTCTCTATTTTCGCATACTTTGCGCAAACGCGTCGAAGGTGAAAATTCAAGAAACAAGCCGAATGGGTCGATCATTTTAATTTCATTGCGACGAAATTTTATATTTGAAAAATTTTAACTATCGGAATTATAAAGTGTCGATTGTATCTGTGAATAATGAGATATTTGGTGTACCTTAACATTCGAGCATCGGCGGTCAATCCAGCAATCGTAATACCCATGTGCTTGTCGATCGGTATAATTTTCTTTTGATGCGCAGAGAGTTCCGAAGATGCTCTCTTGAGAGCGATCAAAACAGCATGCGTCTTATTCTTGAGGCCTACAGTAGCAGAACCCAGTTTCACAGCTTCCATAGCATATTCTACCTGGTGCAAACGTCCTTGAGGACTCCATACCGTCACGTCACTGTCGTACTGGTTTCGAAACTGCAATAAACACCATGGAAGATTACATCGCTGAAGCAAGGCAGAGACCGAGATGCATAACCTCAAAAATTGCAAGATTTACAAAAAGGAGTCGTACTACTTTGTAAAAAATGTGGAGATGAAATGAAGAATCGAAAAATCCGTCTTTTCACAGGATAATACCTCATCATCGGCATTACTTGATTTAAGTAAGTTTTACAGTAATTTTCTAGTAAGTTTGCGATTATGATAATGACGAAGCAACAATCGTGGAAATGAATTCGAAAATTTCTCGGTAATGGAATATTAGTAACGAAAAGATTCTCACCATTCTTTAAAGTAACGTAACGTATTGCCCGTTCTTACGATAATGTATTTCTCTCAAGAATTAGATATGAAATAAATTTTAGAGACCGCAAATGAACTGTCATGCAGTAGCACAAAAGTAAAATCACGTTCTGAAGTACGATGAAAGTAGGTCCGAAGCGGCATTTCATGATTCAAGTTAGTCAATGCATGTAAGAGAAAAATAATACCAGCCGTCGGTACTCGCTGTTTGGCAACGGCCGATGTAAGAGAGACCTACGTACCGCGTTTAATTTATCATAAAAACTTTTTCACTAATCAGTCGGTCAGGTTGATATAACTTTCTGACTCAATGTTTTTCTTGAATCGTTTGTGTCAGAGACGTACCAAAGTTTATGCGGAATTTCGAAGTGTTAATTACCCGATGAATCGTGAAAAACAAATTCAACATCAACGTTCATAATCATCGAAAATGGATCATTTAAACAACAGTCTTCCACTGCCTGCCGGTTCGATGCCTGAATGTTGGTCCAGAGATGAAAGAATGAATTCTTTCTTCGCTGAATTTCGCAATCGTTCGGTCAATAACCAAGATTGGGACTCAAAATACAAATTTTGGGAAGAACTTGTATCAAACTGGCTGAGCTACAAACAACTTTGCAGTTTTTCAGTCTCGGAGTTGAACGTTGCATTCAAAAGAAACGGCCGCATGCCCCGGTGTCTGAAAACCGTCGTAGAAGAACTTTTACGGTAAGTGAACGAGCTTATCGTTACACAATAGCCATTAGTCTTTCATTCTCTAAATATCCATTTGTTTTTTTGTTCCGTTACACAGAAACGGAGAAATAATTCCAGAAACCGAATTTTTGAAAGATTCCAGTCATGGTTGGACAGCCTGGGCTATCGATATAATGCTCAAACGACCCGTCGTATGGTCGTTCTCTAAATTGAAAAATTATGTGGTCAAACATGAAGTAGATAACGACGTTAAATACGTACATCTTAAAACATTGAAAGAATTGGCCAATCTTATACTGCGGACAATAGACGAAGATAACGACAATGTTCTTTTGTCTCTATCGCAAATAACAAAGAATTGTATGAAAAAATCAGGAAACGAGAATATAACAGAGGCAAACGTCAAGATGGCTTTACTTTGGCTCCGGAATTCGAACAAAGCGGCTTTCCGAGGCAATGGTCTCGATAACAAAAATGAATTTCTGGTTAAAATATCAACGCACGGTGTTAGCGCGGTATCGGAAGCCGAGGAGGGCTTGTTCAAGCTGATGGAGCAGGAAAAAGCTATATTAAAGAACATAGAACATTTGGAAACAGAGAAAAATGCCGTGTTAACGAAGGCGAAATCTCATCTGGCTGATGGACTGCGCGAATTGGCGAAAACTTGTATAAGGAAGAAAAAAGATATCGATAAAAGTATCGAGAAACGAGCCGCGGCATTGCACAACGTACAAATGCTCATAGCGAGAATTCACGATGCTCATTCGAATACGGAAGTTCTCGCGGCGTATAAAACTGGCAGTGAAATACTTAAGAACTTTGCTAGTGTCGGATTGAATGAAGAAAATGTTGCAAATACGATCGACGACATGGCCGAGGTAAATCTTCGAATTACTTTGAAATTCGTATTCTAACATGATCGAAGAAAGACATAACTGATTATTTTTTGTTCTCGAAGGCGACTGGTGAACTCGCCGAGTTGCAGACCATCATGTCGACTACGATTGGAACATCGGAGTCGGATCTAGATTTGGAAGACGAGCTGCAGGAACTCTTGGAATCGTCGTCCCATGAGAACGACATGAAAGAAAACAGAAAACCAACTCTACCAGACGTTACGAATTTGCCAGATCTCAGTAACAAATTGTCAACATTGAATTTGGAAGGTAATTAAGACGGTATGATGAACGATTATCGATGTCGACGCAAAACTGTAATAATATTACGATTTGTTCGTAGATTCGTCTCTTTCGCCGCAAACATCTATTGGTACCGACACTCTCAGTAGCGCTCGAGTCAAGGATAAGTCGGACTTGATTAAACATACGTGACGGACGTCATCTAACAATGTTCATGAGCACCTAACAAAATGCCGTTTAATTAAGAAACGAGCTTTTCGTACACGTAAATATACTATATCGTTTATTAATTGCTGCCTTGGAATGTCGATTATTTGATAATCATATCGTGGCTTTGCTAATCTCACGGACAAATGAAATGGCAAGCGACATAAATCGTCATGTACAAAATATGATGAAGTCGAGTGAAGTGAAATGCGACCAGTATTATCGTTTTTTTTGTTTTTTTAATGCGTAGATATATCATTGCGATGTACCACGGCTAGGTTTTTGAGGACAAGCGGGAAACTTTCCGTACGTCTCTAGCTTGAGTATAACGTCCTGTATCCACTCTATGTGACTCGATATCCTCGTGTAGAGCGAGTAAGCGTGACTGTCGCAGCTTCTTATTCCACCCGAATAAGTCGAGCCAATACCGACGCTCACGATTCCTCGAAGATACCAGAGACCACTGGTCTTGAAAACGAGCCCTCCGCCGCTATCTCCGTCGCAAACGGACGAGCCTGACAACGAAAAAATTAATTTCAATATTCATAGACGGTTTCGAACTTTCGATGATTCGGGAATGATTCTTCTCACCATTCGTGTATCCGGCGCAAAATTTGTCCAGTGTGATGAATTTCTCTGTATCAGAATCGGTAGTCGATGCTTTGCACTGACTGAATGGTACGTAAGGTACCGAGAGACTTTGTAAAACTTGACTCGAGGAAGCTTTGGAGGTTCTACCGAAACCAGCGATTCTGCCGTAATTTCCGCTTTCAAGTACCGATTGATCGCTGTAAGCTCCAACATCGAGACACGCTGGCATTAGGAGAGATGAGAATACGAACGGTTGCTCGAGATGAAGTATCGCGATATCGCGGGCGTAATTACCCTCGAGGCCCAAATAGTTACAGGTCACGTATACGTGTTTCACCTAAAATATGAAAAAAAAAATGTTCGATTATTCTCGCGAGCGTAGTATCGGGGCACGAAATTAGCTTCGTGTAACACAATGTTGTACAAACATAGGCTTTCTTCACGATAGCAGGATGGTGAAATCTGCTGTCGAAATCCCGAAATATATTTCCCGTTGCAACGGCGAATTTCTTAGGATCTTCGACCGTCTTGGTGGTTTCGTCGTACACACAATGAGCCGCTGTTATTAACAAGTCACTCTGAATGATCGTGGCGCCGCAAATGAAATTCTTCTCCCCGTTGGGGGTCTCGGATCTGTAAAGAGTCGCGTGCCACGGGAATTCCGTGATATTTGGTCGTTGACCATTGTAGATGAGAGCTGTATTATTCGGTCGTATGCGGCCGCAAACTGAAATCCAATCACGCAATCACTTATTTTTATATATAAATTCTTGGAGAATTATTATCAACGATAAATCTCAACACAGAAAAGCAACCAAGCGTCAGAAAACCGAGATACAATATTAATGACAACGCGGAAGACGACCTTTGCTCTCTCATGGTGATTAACAATAATTCAATGCTCGAGCTATTCGGATAAATACAACGCCGCTCGGCACTCGATGATGCACGTAATTATTATTATTATTATTTCTTAAAAAAAATAGTTAACTCTTTGGAGCTTCCTGTTGTTACTTGGAATCGACGGTTGTAGTTTTTTCTTAAGGCGAATGACCGACTACTCGATACTTTCGTATAACGAGAGGCTAGAGCACTTAGCTCGATAAATATTAGGATTAAAAATCATGTAACGTAGGATTATTATTGCAGCGCCAACAAAGGCAACGTATACTTTTTTCCAATGGACAAAAATTGAGTTTCCAAAGGGTCATTACTACCATTCATTAACTATACTTTCTTATTATAGGATAAAATTGACTAATGGGACTGATATTTACTAGCATCGTAAGTATATCGCATCTAGTATCAACGTAGGAATCATGAGCTTCGCGCAGGCGATGCGTTTCCCATTCTAACGTCTATCTGAGGATAATCCGAGGATCCTCGTGCTTGACGATCGGTGTATATAACGATTTTATTATTTAGCACTTCGATGATACTCGATACCGGGCAATTGTTACTGGGATCGTTGTGCAATGACAATATCGTCTCGTTAAAATGTATGTTGAGTATGAGCGGACCTGGTGAGCAGCGTATCGGTTCTGGTTCCCAATGACCTCTGTCGTTGCATCTGACATTCTCACGTCGCGACGATAGCACCGTCGAGTCTTGACGATAACTATTGCGACAAGATACCTTCGCTACAGTTCTTGGTGGTACGGGAACTTCGCACGACGTCCACTCGTCGTTGTACGTACATTCGGCATCGGTTGAAGCAGTGCTCAGGGCTTTACAACGAATCTCTGAATAATGAAGAATAAGAAGAATTAACATTAAATTCTTCGCCATTGATTTACACGATTTATCTTATTAAAAATGTTTCAGGGGCCTGAATTATTATATACTGACCGACGCAGGACGGACTAGTCGACCATTTTCCTCCTGGACCGCAAAACACATCGGGTTGATCTTCTACTTTGTATCCCGCGTTGCAGCTGTATATGAGGTAAGTGCCGGGGTCAAGCTCGTTCACGTTAGAAGGATCACAATGCTGACCGCTTGAACATTGCGATTTGTGCAGTTGCCAACGACCGTTTTCCGGTTGTCGAGGAATTCTACAAGGTGGTCGAGTTCGCGTCGGTGATTGGGTATCTGGTCTCGGAAGTGGCGTATTTGGCCTTGGCGTATTCGAGCTTCCGCACAGATTGGGATCCTCGTCCGATCCGTCCGCGCAATCGGAAACGCCGTTGCACCTGAGGGATTGCTCGATGCAGGCACCGTAAGCGCAACGAAATGTAAACGCGGGACAGCTGAAATGGTGTTTTTCCACAAAGATATTAGGTAAAAGTGATTAAACGGAAAATACTGTTTTTTGTTGAATATACGAATAGCATATCGTTCATACTTAATTCCGTTGCATAATTCACTCGTCTCGTCCGATCGATCGCTACAATCGATCGTACCGTCACATATGGCAGATCCCTCTATGCACTGATGATTATTACATTTGAACTCGCCCCTCGCGCATGTTCCGACGCCCGTCGAGCTGTTATAACTACCGGCATTACGGCATCTTGGCAATTGCTCGTCACTCTTGTCGATACAATCGTCGATTCCATTACAAGTCGCGTCACCGTCCACGCAAGCTCCGTAATTACAACGAAAAGCAACATCTGGACAAACGATCTCGGACCTCGTACATTCCTCGCGAGTCTCGTCCGACTGATCGCTGCAGTCCGCACGACCGTCGCATAGCAAATGACTCGCTATACAGTCACCGTTCGAACAACGAAACTGTAACGATCTAAGGGAAAGGCAACGAATAAACAAAAGAACAAAATTTAAATACGTCCACGATAGTTCCGGACTTTGAGATAATTTAGTCAAATTTTATTAAGATCGCTCACCCGCAACCAGATCGAGTCTGACGTCTCTCCCGAGTGAGCAAAGCAACGTGAGAATTGGTGAGTCTAATAAATGCTAGAGGAATAAATTTAATTTTTTCTTGTTTAACACAGAATGTTAAAATCTCCCCCTCGAATAGAAAACAGTCTACAGTATACTGATTATCTGCCATGAAATCGACTGTGATTATCGTAGTAAAATTTTCTCAAGAGTTCAAGGTCACCGAAGACACGCGAGCCCCAACCGGTTTCTCACATCGCCCAAGCGCGTCTTCTCTTCCTATTATAATCCCGTTGATTCTGTACACAGACAACTCGACTCGTTCCAACGATCATTGTCATATCGTTGAAAGTGAAATGTAAATTTTTCTATTCGTTTTCTTTTTAATTGCAGTTTTCAGCATTTTCTTCTCGCTTGTGAAATAACATTAGACATACTTATGTAAACGATTCAAAATGGTCTATTCCAATCACGGTTATCGAGTGTCGTATGACCTTTGATAAACCAACGTACGTCGTCACCGTATTTTTGTTACACCATAATCACTACTTTCTTGGCTAATTGTTATTGGGAATTCCACGACGATTTCGGAGCGCGTGTCGGAAGTGAAATGTTTCTCGGTATCGATTGTGTGCGTTTAAATCGCGGAAAAATACTTTCAAAAAATGACGTATACGCTCGAAACGTCACGGAAATCCCCTTGAGGAATATTCGACGATCGAAGAATCGGTCGGTTGCTTAACGATTTTATGAGATAAAAATAGCACAATTACCACAGATCAGTATCGTAGAAAAAACACCGGCGGCAACGATCTTCATTGTAAATTGTACTGGCGCTTTCGATCGTAGAATTATTATTTTTATTTTCCGCGACTCCTCAACCCTCCTCACTGTTTAACCGTCCAATGGATACTGATGCGTGGCATTGGGCCATGCCTATGTAGTAAAGCCGAACGCACAAGTTCTTCCCCTCTTTGCGAGTATACCGTTCATCTGGGATTTTACGTGCCGGACCTCCGTCGTGTACCATGACACAATATTTTCCTCGTAGATTCCCCAAGCATCTCTTATCGGTTATCGATAAATGTTTTGTAATGAAGAAACCGCGTAAATATAATACGTAGATCTTTTATATTTGTTTTTTTTTTTTTTTTTTTTTTACATTCGTCAGAATTCAATGAAAAAGAAGAAATTGGACGATCGAGTCTCGATCACAAAATATATACTTTTTCTTTGTAAAAGTAAAATTGTACAGCATCCTTGTAGATTTGTCTAAGCCTTATCGTTTTCTACAGCGTGCTTATCTCTCACACCGTAAGTGTGTAGAGCCAAAGAGGCAAGCCACGTTAGCATACTTATTTTACGAATTAAGGATATAACAAGAGCGAAAAACGTTGTATTAACGTTGAATTAAATTTGTTTGTTAGAGCAAAGTAAAAAGGATACGATCTCTCCTTGATTTCCGTATCTTCGATGTGTCGCAAAATGTACTCCTTGTGGAATTTCATAACTTCCTCTTCGCACTCCGTCCATTCGAGAGTCTGATGCAGACCGTCCTCGCCGTATCTTCGGTTGTAATTATCGTAATGGACCTACAAGCGTAAATAGCTCGTGAAGCGATTATTGAATCCGCGTACATTGATCGATGCGTAAAACACGAAAATATAGGAGCATACGTGATGAAGAACTAAGCCCAAACTTGGGACGATCGGAATATCCATTTTTTCAGGATTAAAAGCTTCATTGAGAGTTTCCTCGGTCGCGAGATTTCTCACTATTCCGATAGCGAGAGAGACCATTTTTCTGATCTGGTGAAGCATAAAACTCTGGCCCTTGACCTCGAGAGTCACAAATTCCATGCCTTGCGAGACGTACGGTTTGGAACAAGTAAAATTCATTATGTAGCGTAACGCGCGTGGATCCAACGGCCTCCTGAATCATAATTCTTCCATTGAGCTTAAGATTATTTTACTACGGGACTGTGAGTGATTAATGTTACGCTCGCTCGTCCAATACGAAACTCACACTTTCGAGGTGAAATTGTGATAGTTGTGTGTACCCTCGAAGCCCTTTAATATCGTATTGACTCTGTCGTACAAGGCGGTACTCATTCGAAAATCAGTGTACGCTTTACCGTCTATGGTCGACAGATCTTTTTCTCGCTTTTCCAGGTCGATATCATCGGTTTGAGTATTCGGAGTTCGTAAAATACTCGGATCGTCCGGTGCAAAGGCGAACGATGGCATGGTGTAAGTATAACTTCTTGCGTCGCATTGTATTTTGCTGTTGAAGCCTTTCGTAACGCGTTTCAGGCCAAATACTCGTATCACGTTTGGAAGATACCGATTGATATCGTCCTTGTTCGCATCCTCGGCTTAAAAAGAATAATTCATTCGTAAGTCAAACATATCGCCGAGATTCGAGGTTTCTATACTACGCCTCATGAACGCAAAATTCATTCGGATTAAAACGTTTCTAGCGACTCTCACGCATTCTCAAAGAGACGATTTGTCTCGTCGCCGAGACTCCCTTGTCCGTTCGCGCCGCTCTCTGAAAATGTATCGTTTGCACTGTATCGAATGCTTCTTGTGTGATGAAATTAGCTTTGAACAGAGCGTTTATCAAATCTTCTTCTATCGTTTTTATGCCTGGATTTCTCTGCATCCCGGAATAATCCTTGCCTAGATAAGAGAGCATCATTGCATAATTTCGTTTTTTAATCCTCAACGATTCTTCAACTTTCGGCTGTTTCGTTAACGATTCATTATCGCCATTCTCATCAATAGGTCTCTTGTTTGCTCTTAACGCCACCTCCGGTTCTATGAAAGTTTCAACCTGTACAGACATATCGTACAACTTTTTCTCTGTAATAAAAAACAAAAAACGTCAACCTCGAGGATCTTCGTGCTTTTTACATAAATTTTAATAATTCCAACATTAAATTAAACCAATTGTTCTAGTTGATGATAATGAAATGTGCTTTTTTGTAGTGACAAGGATAATCGTGGTTCCGTTATTATCAAATAACGGACAAATGTACTTACTTAATGAAGACAGAAATTGGACGAAGCCACGCAGTTTTAATGCTCGAAGCATTTATCAACTAACGGGATACTTAAAATCTCCAACGAAATGTATAAAGTAGATTTATAACTAAGGTTTCGTTTTTTAATCACGCTGCAAAAGTCCGAACGGTCCGCTGAGCGTTATACCATTCTCACCGACACGACACGCGCCCGGCCATGTGTGAAGCAATGTGAAACTTTAGGCGTTCGGTTCGGTTTAGATAGTGCGATATATCATCTAGACTATCTTTGCCATGTAAATGAACATAACCTCTGTTAAATAAGTAAGAGTACTATTTCGTCGATCGACAAAAATGCAAGAAGGTTTAATAATTCTAAGAGGATACTGAACGCACGAATCCACCCGGAATTGAAGATAATCCTGTGGGCAATTATAGTGTAACGAGACATCGAAGAGCATTGAAATGTCGGTGTACGCTTTAAAAGCAGTGACCACCCTTGGAACCTTTGCCCAAGTAAGCACGCCAATAAATCGCTTCCTTATTGATATAAAAGCCTAAAACATTGGATATAAATTTTTAATCGTATCATTTAACTAAAAATTTAGCGAACGATTAAAATTAATCCGCTATTTATACTTTAGACCGGTTCCAGGGTACTACTCCCGACATTGCGCAATACAATCGGAGCTTTTCAACCCGTACGATTGCGTAGAGCCAAACATTGGAATCCAAAGTTTAAGAATTTGCGTAAGCAAAAAGTTATTAAGATCGAATTGCCCAATTTTCACGAGAAAATGACGGAGGAACTTGCACGATCGAAGATGAAAGAAAAAGGTCTTCTACCTCCTAGACCATGGATAGAAAGACCGGTATATATCAGTTGCTCGGGATCCATCATCGAGGAATATGTGCCTCCAGAAGGCGATGGAAAATATTCGGCGCTTTCGAAAGCCGTAAGTTATTGATAATTCACAAAACTGTGTATTCAAACTCTTCTTCTGACCGAAGAACATTGATTTCAGGGAGCTAAACAAACGGCGGAGTTCCTTACGAAGAAAAGTAAGACGATGGTAGCCGTTCGAAAAATCAAGGGCTACGATCAAGATTTCAATGTTAAAGAATTTCCTGAACAAGCGCAAGAAATCTACTTGAAAGCTCACGAAGCTCTAATGAGGTGAGAATATAAATTTTTCAAAGTAATTTCAATCGGTTCGAAAACTTCACGTTTTATATAATGACTGTATCGAATCTAGCAAGGATCATCTGCTGCTACAGGCAATGGTAACCGAGAGAGCATACCCTGTAAGTGAAATTAACTCTGAGAATAATTAATTAAATTTGTCATTAGGTGAGATTTGTAACAACATTTATTTATTTTCAGCTAATGATGCATAATGTGAAAGATAAAACGATTCGCTGGAAATTTTTGGAGTCGTTGGAACCACCGCGTGTCGTTGCAGTCAAATGTGCCAATTTGGTAACCAACGACAATTATTTTGGCCAAGTTACCGTTCGTTTTCACACTCAACAGGTCGGCTGCATTCATAATCTTAGCTTAGCTTCGTTTTTCACGCGGGTAAACATGAAGCAAATTAATTTAATCGATACATTTTCGTACGTTCCATTGCAGACGCTAGCAATTTATGATCGTTTCGGACGCTTGATGAGCGGTAGCGAAATAGTGAGGAAGGATGTTCTCGAATATGTAGTGTTTGAGAAGCACATAACTTACGAGTATGGAACATGGCGTTTACACGGAAAGATCTTACCGGCTTGGGCTCCTCCTCGAGAATGGGGAGAGAGAACTTTTATTGAAAAACCGAAAGAAGCTAAACCTGAAGAAAAAGAAGTTGTATCGACTACAGCCGCCACAGCGGAACCTTCTGTACTCGAAAAAGAATTGCCAGAAATTAAGGCTCAACCTGTTGTATAATGTTCACGTACAATATATATATAAAATACAGACGAATAAGAAATATCATAACAAGAAGTTTATTGATTTCGATTGCTATAATATTACCGCTCGATCATAATTTTCGCGCCATTATCTTTTAGATAATCGTCAGCCAATGGGAGCACGTACAACCGATACAAAATATCTCTCATGAAAAGCTGCCTTACGGTCGGCCGTAGGGAATCATGAAAGAGTAACAAATTTGGAATTCTCATGAAATCCTTTCGGAGTCGTTTGTGGCAGTTTGTGGGCATTTATATCGACGGACTGACCATTTATTCATCATAAGTTTATTTATTTAATAAAAACGCGCAAAGTTCGAAACGATTCGGTATGCTAGTGGAGACAGAGAGCAATATGTGAATAGCAAGAGAAATTAGTGGTTTTCATTTATTAGAATTACAATGAAAATTCATAAGCGGTATAACCAACAATTGTACTACCAGGCAACAACAACATATAAACTGATCGTTCAAAAGAAGAGTAACTGATCACAGACAAACATCTTACTCGATCGATTTTTTCGGTAGGAAATTACATTTTCCAACAACATCGTTCGATAATTCTTTCTTGCCTATATTTTAACAAAGCGAGAGAAAAATTCATCAGGATGACACGTAAGTGTGTTATATGCAAAGAAACGAATTATAAGAATTCGTACAGTTTTTTTTCGGCACCGAAAGATCCCGAGACTCGTAAAAAATGGACGGAAGCTATGGGTATAGAGAATTACGTCGTCAGCGATGATACGTACGTTTGCAGTAAACACTTTACGACAAATGATATAATCACTCATTGGGTCAGCGGAGTTCCACCACACGTTGTTACCGTGAGTAGAGTTTCCGCTATCGATCCTTGAAGAAAAGCGTCTAGGGTCTTCTCGAATAAATTAAATGAATTTGACTGAAATCAAATCCACGTACTATCGCCGATCGTAAGAGATTACTTATATACTTGATTTGAAAAACTTATTAACCTCGTACGAATTCTTACGAGCGGAAACAGTAAGATCCGATTTTCTTTTCTCTTTGTTCAGATAAAATACAAAAAATGTCGTCTCAGACCGGGCGCTGTACCCAGCACGAGTTGCGAGTCGATGAACGATTTGCTGAATAATCAGGAAGAAGATTACGAGGACTTTGCCGTTAATCGAGGGACCGGAACGGCCGCCGTTCGAAGACCGTTCTCAGCTTCCCACTCTACGACGGAAAGCTTTCTCATACCTAGAGAAGATAATGTTACAGAGAACAGCGATATGGACGCTCAGACGGACCAGGCAACTTATCGCAAGCAAGCTACCGTCGAGTGCAAGCAGGAAAATCCGTACACAGTTATTTGTACCGGCAACGAAGATTCTTCCGAAGATACAAATAATTCGGCTCTAATGGAGAACGTTGACCACAATCAAGATATGGCGACTATCGTAAATCTTCAAGGCGACGAGAAATTCGTCTATGCACATAACGAAGAGGGTTCAGAAATTCTTTACGTCGAGGGTTTAAATTGCGAGACGTTAGATTGTATAGAGGAGGAAGTACAAGTAGCGCCGGAAAATAAATCGTCTATCGGCATGGAATATCATCCCGTAAAGGCGCAAGGAACCAGTGTGGAGGACGACACTTCGATGGACATGTGGGATTCGTTGAGCAACGAGAACGCGACCGGAAACGACAACGAGGTCAATTATCAAAATTGCGAAATGGAAACGCAGATTTATAACAACGACGAGGCTGATTTCGATACTCGCGATCCGTTGGATATTAAACTGGAGAATGATTATGAGGATAATGAAAACGCTATGCTCTTCGAGGATCTTTTGGATATTTATACAGAGGTACAGCTGCCAAACGGCTGGTCCTCGATGGTAACGTCCAAAGGACACGGTACAACAGTCGTATACGCTTACATGGGCATGACGAAAACAGGTATGCCCTATATGGAGAAACAGGTTTTCTTGAAAAGCGACATGAAACTTCGTTGCGAAGCTGCTAATAAAGAGCTAAATCCACGAATGCACAATCTTGTCAGAGATGGACGAAATCGAACAGTCTATACATTATCGGACGTTGAGGAGCTTGTCGAGGAATTTGATCAGAGAATTGTATGCGAAGGTAATAACAAAAATATAAATATCCTCTTTGTTATTAAACTCCTCTCGTTTGCCTTCGTTAATTGCGATGAATTAATTTTTTGTAAACAGGCTGTGCCGGTGAAAAAACACGACCGGAGGATATCGAAAATTCCATAGCTTACAGAGACGTAAGCTCAAAGTGGCGACACATACAGTGTCCGATAATAGTCAACAATGGCACAACTCGTTGCTCCAAATGCAGCACGCTGGATAATTCGCTGACGCGTAGTAGAACTCGAAGACACAATGCCGAGGTGCACGAATTTACTAACGCTTTGATAAAAAAGGAAAAAACGATACGCGTGTTGCATAGACTCTTGCGAAAGACTAATAAGAGAAACCAAAGATTCGAAACTATGAGAGACAGTATCGAAGGAAAATTCGAAACTATGTTGAC
Organism: Netelia inedita; assembly: GCA_964017225.1. Lineage (NCBI taxonomy): Eukaryota > Metazoa > Arthropoda > Insecta > Hymenoptera > Ichneumonidae > Netelia > Netelia inedita. The sequence goes on along the minus strand of OZ024922.1, from coordinate 26,679,330 downwards.
CGAATCGCATAAGGTCTTTATATCAACTGTGGAAGCAATGAATATGCCCAAGATACAAAAGATTATGATAAAAGAATGTCTAAGAGCGAGCGTGTCAAAATGTACCGGCAAAGCGAAATACTCCGAGACGTGGGTTTTTCTCTGTCTTCTTCTTTACATCGAATCACCGCGCATGTACAGATATATGCTGCTGAACAAGTACATGATATTACCATCCATGAGAATTATAAAACGATATCTTCATCAGATCAAAACAGATAAACAATTTTACAATGTTTTTCAACGTACTATCGAGCCTTTTCAGCCGAATGAGCGGGACAACGAGAAGGAGCCTACGTGAGTGTCCACGCAAAAACCACAAAGTGCTCAAATTCTCATGTCGCGTTAGGTAAAAAAGAAAAAACGTAAAAATAAACAAAAGGTACATCTTCAAAGAGAGACTCGCGTAGCGCAAAAGGGCCAATCACTTTCTTTTACTTTCGTCCTACCTTGTTCAACGTCTCCGTTCGTTGTATAATTCGATGAAAAAACGTTTGGGTACGTTTAACATCCGCCAAAAAGAAATATTTCGACTCCGCGAGATTTTTTATGTATCAAGACATTTAATACTTTAATATGTACAAGCATAGATGACACAACGACGGCATTTTCTCTTTTTACTTTCGTTTTGGTCTTCTTTTCTTCGGGTCCATGTTGTTTTCGATATTCGATTTACCCTGACGACACAAACAACATCGTAACTTTGAGATTCTACGAACGGCAGAAATTTTTTTAGCGAATTTTATTGTTGTTAAATACCTGTGTCCATTCGCGCTGTAACTCCTTAAGCATGTATGGTGTGAGAAGTCCCTGAGCCAACAGCCTTTCCGTTAAACGTCCGTGTGCGACTTTGTCTCCGGATGGTCGGTCTGTAAAAAGAAAAACAAGTAAAGGCTCTTCCCGGATTTGTATAACAGTCTTAATATAAATATTTTTCAAATATATCACGAAAGATTAACGCAATAGTTATTCCATGGATTCTTATTACCTCTGTAGTAATTTTGCTTCTGTGTTTCTAATTCAAAGTTGTCCGTGTCAGCGAGCGAAGCCGCTGCGCTGCTTACACCTGTTTAAAGACACTCGTTTGAAGAATACAATTGCCCGTGATAATAAACTTATGAAACTACTCGCACGGAATATACAGTTGCAATTTTTGTCTGAAAATAATTGATCGATCACGAGTTGTTCGAGGGCATACCTGTCTCCGAATTTTTCAACAACGTCGTGAGTTGTACGACACCATCTTGAATAACAGCGTCGAGTTCTTTTTGCATATCTTTTACGGTATCTATATCTGGGAAGAGATCGCTGAAACGATAGCTCAACCATAGATACAGATCCAAGACATCGAAAACCGCCTCCAAATGAACAAGATCGATGATTGTCCTTGGAGGATTGATTGGCCAACCAATTTGTTGACACAACCAACTGAATGTTATCGCATCGTTTTTACTGTATTGTCGAGCAAACTGCAATCAAAAAAGTGTCTTCCTATAAAAAATGCGTGATTCGACATTGAATCACGAAAATGAAATAAAAAATCTTATAGCGCACCTTAAGGAACATCGTACAGACGAATGGCATGTTTTTATTGATTGGAGCACAGCAAAATACGTAACGGGCTCTAAGTGGTAGAGGCACGTGCTGTATCATATTCGCCAGGAATTTAAAAGCTTCAACGTTGCATATGAAGTACAAAGAGTCGTCGACGGTACTCAACGAGATAAAAATATCCATGAGATTAGAGAGGGCGGCTTTTGGAAGATGATAGGCGTATAGTTCAAGCTGATCCGCTGTTGGATGAATTCCTGCTTGAGTCAGTGGTTCGGGAGTTTGGCTCATCAGATTCGTCAGAATCGGCAGATCGTCATTTTTAAATGTCGTCACGTATCCCTTAAAGAATATCACTGGTATTAACGAGTACCGTCTCTCGAGGCTTGTACCGTTAAAAAAATTGCCTAAATACCTCTTCCCATTGTGTTCCATAACGACCTGCACGGCCGGCTATTTGTAAAGCCGTTGAAACTGATAGCGTGTCCATTTCCTTCTCTCCTTTTTCATTTACGCATGGTTTTATCATCGAGTAAAAAATAATTCTACGGATGTGCCTGTAGACAAGGAAGTTATTAAACTTTTATCTCGGTCGGATATTTGCGGCAATACTCACAGATTAAGGCCCATTCCGATAGCATCAGTAGCGATGAGGACTTTGCAAGGATTGTCACGATCGTTGAATTTCGCGGCTTGGGCGAGTTTCGTGTTCGGTGGGAGACTACCGTAGATAACAGCGACTTCGACTCCTCGTGCCTCGAGACCTCGTAACAACGTATATATATCATTTTTGCTGAAGCACACTATGCAGTCACCCGGTCGAATTTTATCGAGCGTTCCTATCCCATTAGACTCGACCTTCAACTTCGTCAGACGATTGTATCTCCGTACTTCCACATCTTCTCCGGTTGTTGAGCACAAAAATTTGACCTGATGAGAAGAAAAAGGTACGATAGTGTGAATTATATTCGAAATTAAAGTAACTCTGTGTCATGGAGTAACAAATTTGCTATGATTCATAAAACATACGAGATCAATTGCTCCGGGTTCGCCGCAAAGGTGAATTTCGTCGGCGACCAGTCCGAGAAGTGCTCTTGTCCAAGCCCATCCTCTACCTTGATCTTTGATCATTTGGATCTCATCGATTATGGCGACCTCGTCTAAACAAACAGTAGACTTGAAAATTTGTTTTCGAATCTTATCCGTTAGCTCCATAATAATCGAATTACAACTTACAGGGCTCGTTAGTTCTGACCATTTCTACTGTACAGGAAACGTGCGAGGCTGGATTCTGCGCATCCTTTGCAAATTGGTGTTCTTCACCCGTGACCAAGTCACAAGGTGTTTCCTGCGATAAAATTCATTCGTTCGATTAGAAAAAAGGTACATTGAATTTAAAATTGCGACGAAACAAAATTGCCTAATAATTACTCGTTTGTTGCATTTTTGAAAAACCTCCGTTGCTAATAACTTCAACGGTCCGCAATATACACCGCTTTTTGCTCCTATGAAACGCTCCAGAGCGTTATGAGTTTTGCCGCTGTTTGTTGGACCGGCGTGAAATATGATTTTTCTAGTTTTTGCTCTTGCCAAGGGATACCTGTTGGATGAAATATACTCGTATCGTTATATTCAATCGTTCGCGTCGATAAGTACATTCGCACGATATTCGTTAAATTCACGTTGGTAAATGCCTACCAGTTGGCAGGTTCTCTGAGATCGCTGATTTTCTTCAAATCGTCCATACAATCAATTTGTGGAAATATTTCCTTCGCGTGCCTAATAAAGTATGGAAATATATCAGTAACGTTACCAGCGCCCTGAAGAATATCACTGAACACAACGTGTAAGTCTACTGGCAATGATTCCGCCTCTAAGCAGTAACGTTGAAAACTTGTGAACGCTTGTTGCTGCAGAGAATCTACAAAAATTTACTTCGACATTTTTATATTCGAAAAAGAGACAAATTGTAGGTTAAAAGACAAACAACTTACGATCGAGGCCATACTCCGTGGCTAATGCGACAATCTCTCTTTTGGTAGAAAATTGGCGCAGTATAACGAGAAGATCAGCTTTTTTTAGATGACCGGTAAGCTGAGCACCGACATTTATGTCATCTGGATTTGGTTTTACAGGTACAGGTTCAAATACACTCATTAATGAGTTGTTGATATTACTTTTTTGCTTCTTTCCTCGTCTTTGCTCGAATGAAAAGTAGTTTGGATCGATCGACCTGGATCATTCGTTGAAAACATAGGTTATCAACGGGCGTGATAACGAAGATAAATGATTCGTTTATTTTCATATAGGTAAAAGTAAATTGTGAGAGTAATTTTATTGCGTAAATGGTTGAAAGAAATGCATCACGTAATGACAGCTACGGAATGAACAATGAACAATATATATTAATAAAACCTGGTGAGGTAGCCTGGGTTGAGTAAAACATTTCTTCGTGCGAGTAACTCGGGTATACACCGCCTAGCAGGCAACATGTTGACGATTTGAAAATTCTTCGCGATTATTAATAAACTTATTATTTGTTATTTTTTTTGCATTTCGTATAATATCTTAAAACAAATTTGGAGGTTCTCGTTTAGAATACGTTTAAATATCGTGTGCAGTGTGTGACTGCGCTTTTGGAATAGTAGAACCAATGAATTCAGGCGACTGTAGAAGTGAATTGCCTATGATCGAAGCAAAGTTTTTTCCGCTAAAAACTGCCACATGGCGTCGCAGCGGTCGATTGTGATGTCATTCGGGATTGTATACGCCCTGTAGGCGGAGTCTTAGAAAAAGAGAGAGGGATTGTAAGGCGCGTCTGCTCGTACGTGATTGGTAAGAGAGGAGGCGGAGCTACGTCATGAAGTTGTGTGAGATCGTGAGGTATACGGGAACGTGTCCATGTGACCTAACACATTCTTGTAGCGACGACAGCGACGCCAGTAACTGGGGTCCGAAAATACAGTGGGGTCACAATTTCTCGCTTTAATCCGAGGCATAGGCAATTCATTTCTATAGTCGTCTGAATTCGTTGGTGAACCATGTTGTAGAACGAAGTAGAACTGCTAGAAATGACCGTGCTGACTGCCGACACCAGTGGCGCCTAGCACATGCTTTATTATTAGCGAACATACGACGGACTATGGATGCACATTTTCGATGCTGTCTTCCAGTCGCTATACTAGGAGTAGTTTGATTTTTTCGGATATACCGTTGATATATTGTCTACAAAATTACTACATTCACGGTTACTTAACAATTACAAATCGATGAAGCCCATTGTAAATTAAATTTAATGAAAATAAACAACGGACGGACCAGCTTCGGTCTAAAGAACTTTACTGTGCTTTTTACTTCCTGATAAAATATGAACTTATCGAACGATATAATTAGGCTACCAATAACCATCAATCAACGACGAATCGATCAAGTAAACTCAGAATTTAATTAATTTTTCCAACTAGCATCACATAGGTCGTTGCAGATTGCACTGTTTATTCTGGGTTTTCGTAATAATCAGATCCAGTACTGCTGTCGTACATAAAAAAAAAACACAGTTGGTACGGCGATTGGATTTTAAGGCGGGAGAAAAATGTGGCGTGCATCGCCAATGTACGGCGATTGCAGGAATCACACGACTCCAATATGGCGAATGTAAGGGACAGTGATACGTCGTTGTGGCTGCATAACAAGTTAGGAACGTCGAATGATAGTTGGACAGGGAGCTCAATTTGTTCCCAACTCAATGCCGAAGTATTGCGAAACATCAAGGATTGTTTTCCAGATCTTCAGACTCAAGTCAAACTCAAATTATTGCTTTCTTTCTTTCACATACCTAGACGAAATGTCGAGGAGGTAAGCCAATAATTTTCCTCTGTAATTTGTCATGGTTTCGATTTAGAATAATACATTACGATTATTATTCTTAGCTTTATATCTCGTAGCATAAATTCTAATAACGTATCTACAATTACTCCCTAATTAACCTCCGAATAATAGTATTCCATGTAAAGATATAAATTTGTTGACAACGCCATCTACCTTGCTGTATCTATCCAAGTTAATGTTGTGTCAACGAACACTGTTTCGTTAATTTATTACCTTTTATGTAGGAACAAAAGCACGTCGTTGACCTTTGATTTTTAAACTCTCGAATGTCCAATGAACTTTTAATTCAATAACTAACAAACTTAAAGATAAGACATAAGGAGTATTTAATATCTTTTACATATCTTGGTCTGCGCGTGAATGTTTCGTTACGCTAGTGCGTGACACACTGAAATCTAACGTATGACTTACAGTGGCGTGCGGAATTGGAAGAAATTATCGAGGTGGCGTCATTGGATAGCGAATTGTGGGTTTCCATGTTATCCGAAGCGATGAAAACATTTCCAGCCACTGGTTCTTTGAATACAGACATCACAGATCTCGATGAACACAGACCGATCTTCGGCGAACTTGTAAATGATCTGAGAAAACTTCTGAAGAAGCAGAATGATCCCGCTATGCTTCCATTAGAGTGTCATTATCTCAATAAAACGGCACTTACTTCTGTAGTTGGGCAGCAGCCTGCACCCACCAAGCACTTTACACTGAAAAGGAAACCAAAAAGTGCCGCTCTTAGAGCAGAATTGCTTCAGAAAAGTATAGACGCCGCAAATAATTTGAAGAAGCACACGACGCCTACCGTGCCTGTGAGAAGTAGAGGAATGCCAAGGAAGATGACTGACACGAGTAAGATTCGTTTCACCGCTATAACCGTTAGTTTTAAGAAAATCTATCCGATCTTTCTGTTATTTCTCTTTTCAGCGCCTTTGAAGGGCATACCGAGCAGAGTACCGACGAGCGGATTCCGATCGCCGGCTCTTACGCCCTCTTCCATGTCAACGAGAACTCCCATAAGCAGTAGAATACGCAAAGACGGTGGTATTAAACTTCTCGACATAAACGAACAGCCCCTCGGTTACGCTCAAGCCAAAAAGCGAAAACGCATGATGGAGTTGGAGGAACAACAGAAGAAAGTTGCCGAGGCACAAGCAGCGGCGGCGGCCGCCGCTACGGCACCACCAGCAACGCCGGAAGTACCGACGACACCCGAATACGCGCAAGGTCTTGCACCTATAAATCCTCCTGCAACACCGGTAACCATTGCAACGACCACGGCTACATATGCGCCTACGAGTACAACTGCAACGGTCCCTCCTGCCATTACACCACAGACTCGTAAGTTGGCCCCATGTACGTTAAGTTGGACAGTAATGTCTGAAGTAGAATTGAGAAAAAAGGAGATTTATGTGCTGCGTGTACACCGATGGTGCAGGTTCGATTGTATCTTTAAATCAGCTATACTTTTTCGTTCCAATAGCGGCAACGCCAACTACCCCGACAACACCGAGTACAGCACTGCCGTTGGCTACACCGGCTGCTCCTACTCCTGTCGAAACTACTCCTGTTGGCGTACAAACTGTACGTCCAGCTCAAACCGTCACACAAATACGTATACAAACGACTCCCCAACCAGCCAATGCTGCTGCTAATACACGAAAAGGACTATCGCTCACGGTTGGTATTCGCACGATCTTTTCGATGCGTTGTGCTTCGAAACAATTACATCGTATAAACGATTTTGTTCTTATGATTCTCTTATTACAGCGAGAACAAATGCTCGAAGCTCAAGAGATGTTTAGAACAGCGAATAAAGTTACGAGGCCAGAAAAAGCGCTTATTCTTGGATTTATGGCTGGCGCGAGAGGTGGTTATTTTTTTTTAACGTTCCGAAATAATCCAGCGCTGTTTGATGATTCAAGCATTGTAAATGGCTTTTTTTAAAAAATATTTCAGATAATCCATGTCCAAAGTTAGGCAATATTGTTACCGTGATGTTGTCGGAGAATATCGAGGATGTCGTTCAACCGGACGGTACTACCGTTGCCATGCTCATCGAGACTCATTTCCAGATGAATTATACGAACGGTGAATGGAAACGGATAAAGAAAAATCGACGAATAGTCACAGAGGAATCTGCAGCTACGACCGCGACTAATGCAAGTGTTGGAACGACTTCTGCGACTACGACAGCTCCAGCCCCAAGTGCTACCGCTAAAGCTTCCAATTAAGTTTGACAAGATTTGTCGGTTCTCGATTTTTGATTACCTGTGTTTAAGCTTTGTCACTATTAAAAAAAATCGACGCCAATAGCTTAACTGCCCACATTGCGATTCTTGTGACTCGGAAAAAACTAGTCCGAGATTATCGCGAATTCGTTAATCTGAATATCGAGAAAACTTGTAAAAAAATATCGCAATCATTGAGCGAGAGTTTTCAATGGCCGGATAAACCCGATTTGCTACTGCATTAAAAATGCTACATATTAGAAAAGTTTGTAAAAGTGTAGATAAGTAGGAGAAGGAAAAGGAAATCACGAAAGAATAAAGAGTACGTTTATCCCGGCAGATGATTCGAATTTGTAAAAAAACTGCCTGTGTTGGCCATTCGTTTAGTTTAAATCCGTATGATACATCTCAAAGTACAGATAATAGAGGGAGGACAGCTCTTGAAACTATCATTGCAACGATTATCACAAATCAAGCCGCAATGACGTATATATTTACACATTTAACAGATATGAATATAAGGCTCTTATAACATTGTTATTTGAATAAAATATGAATATATTGATTACCCAGTGGTTAACGCGGTATCTTACCTAAGAATATATCTGCAATGTATTGTTGTGAGATCTTTGCCAGTAGTCGTTGGAGTAACGACAAACGGAGATATTGATCCGTTATTTCACAAATACAAATGAACAAAGTAAGGATGATAAGAGCGTTGGTATTGCCAGGGAATGCGAACCGGCCGTTGAGCTCCAGAAGCTACGTTTCAGATCTAAAAATAGAGAGAAAGAGAGAGGGAGAGTCACATCATCACGTCCGATTCTTTACTCGACTTATGTCTCAATTTCTTGGGTAGTACAAAAATAGGACGAATATACTTTTGTCGTTTGGATCGCGCGTTCCACACTGTCTGTAGCCCAATTTTGTCTTTCTTTTGGTGTGGACATAGCCTGGTATACTCAGACTCGGCTCATCGAGACGCCCCGTAGAAATAAGTTTGCTAAAATCCTTTTCCAATCGATTGGCAATCGGACCTGAAAGTAAAAAAAAAAAGAAAAAGGTGATCGATCGAGATTGAGCCCTGTAGGAAAATCGAGACGGTGATTGAGCAAAAATAATGACTTATACCTCTGAAATGCAACAAGAATTGTATACATCCACCGTTGTGAAGAGTCTTAGTCTTTCGATTGTCAATCGACAACATCCATTCCGGAATGCCCATCACTTCTCGTACATCCTCGAGGAATTGAGCTCTGAAATATAAATCGCTCACGGATAAGACATCTCTATCATTTAACAAAATGTATAATTCTTACTCACGTTACGAATCGCGGTGGACGTCTAATATTCGCGTATTTCACGATATTATGGTCGGGCTCGATGTTGGCACATGCGAATCTTTGAGATCCGAAATTCTGATCTTTTATAACGATAGATTTGCCCAAGGCTGAGACTGTACCTTCGAGTGGAAAATTTGAGTCTACGAATATTCTTCGTTGCAATCCAATATCGATGGGTCCTAAACGCGCCGAGAGGTCGCCCACGTAACACCGCAACGGTAAATCCGGACCACATTCCTGCCTGTAAAGATCTTCCTGTAAAGACAAAATCAATATTAATCGACCGAGAATGAAAAACTTTTTTTATATTTCAGATATGACGAGAATGGAATTGATGCTTACGTTCAGGGGATCTGCAAGTTGTGTGTAATAGGGATTCCATAGATATCCACCCGCGACGCATCGCGTGTCTTTTACTTTGACAGTAGCGTCAACGCCTACCGGATTCACGTAGATAGCCCAATTATGATTTCTAGTCTGAAAGAGTCGTTTGTATACCGAAGCTCAATCCTAATTCGATGTTAAACTGCATTCTTGATACTATGCCAACGGGTCTAGTGTGCATGTACGTACCACATTTCGATCGTGATTCCCGGGATGACGCAGTTTAACTTCAATCACGGTTTCGCTCTGACTGTTGTCCTTGTATATTAGTTGAGTCTGAAATAGAATCGTTCAGGTACACGCGAGATGAGACGGTAGTCTTCGGAAGGTCACGATAATTCGACGAGTTATTTTTTCATCATTACCATTTTTATGTATCCGTGTGCAAAACCGTTGGGATGATGAAATGAAGCGATAGCTCGAAGTTCTCGGGCTTCGGATGGCGCGTAGCCTCGCTCTATCGTTGAGCATGCCCATCTAATTAAAATAAAATATATACATTAAATATTAGATTCATGATCATGGTACCTTTTTTAAACGATCGACGTACGAATCATACGTAAGTTTATATTTTCTAGTCGCCGGATGGGCTTACCTAAAATTCCTTTCTTTTTTGTGAATAACGATACTTCTTCCCAAAATGCTTCGTGGACCAAAGAGTGGTAGAGTAGTGTCATTGTACGTCGTCGTATATCTCTTTCTGTTGTCGAGAGTTCCGAATTTTCCACTGAGATCTCCCAGTTCGTACTGATCGGCGGTTCCTTCGCCAGGTGCCGGAGAACTCTCGGCACTCACATTTTGTGGATTGAATCGACCATACAACGTCGTAGCTTCGCAAGGAAATTCCAAGTCCATTTCTACCGGTGTCTTGAGACAAAAATACGAATAAAAAATAATTAATATGTAATTGTACGATCGTTATTGCAAGAAGAATGTATTCACCATATGCACGTGATATTCGCTGGTTATTCCGTTCAATCCTTCCAGCATAGTTTCCACATCGGTAACATCGTATTCACTCTGTTGAATAAACTCAAATTTTCCTCTCAGTGTCGTGTCCTCACCATTTCCAAACCAGTCTTTCGCAACAGCTTTTCTCCTATAGATTCTGCTTATGCTGCAGATATTGAACATTAATAATTCATTATTTTTCAGTGGATCAGCGGAAATGAATAATTTCAAAGAAACGCCGAATATGGACAATAATTACATGGAACAGGCGAGTCTTTCACCCCTAGCGACTGGCCCATGATCGTCGTAAAGTACCAAACTTTTGCCAAGGATACTGTGGGGTCCTGAGAGAGGCAACGATGGATCGGTGAATAATCTTCTCGTCAGGCGAGGACCTTCGAGCTTTCGCCCAGCTATCGAGAGAGTCCCGTGTCTCGTTAAATCGCCAACTCGACATATAGTCACTTGATTCGCTAAACAACGTTCGGGATGATCCGGGTCCCAATCGACCTGCGGACAAAGAATACAAGAAAATTCGTAGAATCGATTCTAGGACAAAGGAAGTTAAATGACGAGAAGTGCGACATACCTTGTAAGGATTGTAAGGACTTCCGGTACTGAGACATCGGCCAGTCCAGTTGTAAAAATCCTTTCCCGGAGGATGATCGTGAATCATCCATCTATACAAGCGAGAAATGACCGGGCCATTTTATTCGGAGACGAATTAACTAAAACATCGATTTTATCGTTCGCTCTAAATAACAAAGAATCGAATTACGGGGATCGAAGTCATCGAGGAATCACGATACCTGTGCTCGGCGGAATTGTTGAGGGCACTGCCGTCACCGTGAACAAGATTCTCGATTATAATCGTCGTATCGGAATCTGGCTCGTTTTGGGCCTGACGGAAGATCACTCGTCCGACTATTGGATATCGGAAAATCGCATGTGCCGTTATCATCGGCATCTGACCAGCGTTTTGGGCTAATTGATTAGACAGTGTACCACAGACCCAGGGAATTACGCCCTTATTATCTGTCTCGTTATACCTGATGATTAAATTATTTTTCTCAATACCAAGAAGTTTCATTTGAACGCTATATCTTGTAAAGAAGACTGGATATACTTGTGGAGAACGAGAGAACGATGAACGACGCTGTTGATCCCGGAAAGTGGTAGATACAGGTCCCAATATAAGCCAGTCAGTTTTGCACTTCCAGGAAGTATGTCGTTATGAGCCGAGCCCTCTTTTCTACCTTGAAGCTTCCCTGAGAGATCACCTATCGAATATTGATCCTGCGTGCCCAATCCTATAGTCAACAAACAACCCGAAAAATCGTTAAATCACGACGTTCCGTCTCAAGCGATTGTAATTTTTCTTTTCACAAATTTGTTCGTTTGTGATAAATATTATAATGATTTATAATTGTTCGTACCAGGAGGCGGAGCTGTCTTAAGGTCGATCTTGGTCGGATTATACAGATCATTCGTTGTCAAACACGCTTCTTTAGTATCTTTTTGCGTAACAAAGTTCAACGGGTCTGGTGGCAACTCGTGAATTCTGTAGGCAGCAATTTTTGTCGCGTATCGAAGACGAGTTTCGAGATCGTTGACCGTGTTCAATGAAACGTTCACCCACGTTGGATCGAACGGGGTTTCCTGAGAAAGAGCCACTTCGCCTTTGATACCACGAGAATCGATGATAGTTCTGGAAAACGATAGACCATGGAGTCGTTGTTTTGAAACTTTTTGCAAAACAAAAAAGGAAAAGAGGAAGTATCACGCTTTACTTTGCCAGCGAAGATTTTTTGTGCTTGATCTTGGCGCAAGCGAGGAACGAGTCGGTATGAGTCGGATGAAATATGACCAGATACAGAGAACGATGAGAGCCCAGAAGATCCGCCGGTAGAAGAGAACTTTGCGAATCTCTGTACGATGTTTTAAAACTTTTCTTCGTGTCCACGGCGACTTTGAGTTTACCAAGACGCGTGTCAACGTCGCCGATTGAATTTCCTCCTCCTACACCGTCCGGATCGAAAACTGTCTGAAGAATGTTGCAATCGTTCTTGTCTAACGAAAAATAGAAACGATTTATTTGAGATAATTGTTCGCGGCTAAATTTTGTTAAAATGCTTGCGACGAGCGCGTCCTGGATTTTATTGGATTAGTTTTTCTTTCATTACCTTTGCCCGTATCGAATATATCGGTAACGTATATCTTCCAATAGTGCTCGGTAAAATCGACGCTATGCAAATTTTGTTTCGATACGTGATAAAGATCAACGTACGTCGTTGTATCGCTCGTTGTATCACCGGCATGACCACCCAACCATCTAAACCACACACTACCGGCAATCGGCCCATGGAATCTGGCTTCTGCATTTTTTTCTGCATTCTTCTCGAGTACCTAAAAATCAATCCAACCCAAACTCGTGCTATTTAATTTCTCAAACAAAAGTCATGTATTGCTGAGTGTTTTAAAAATATTTTTCAGATTGATTTGCTTATGTTATTACCGTGATCGATGCGCAAATTCTTCGGGAAGAATACGTGTCGACGAGCAATAATCCTTTGCCCCAGAGTCCTTTGTCACCAGTTATACCAAGGCCGGAAACTTCGACGACGCTCGATGCGTTTCCGGGCAAGACCAGTGGGCCAACCAGTTCCGTGAGGTCAATTATACTTGAAATTAAAAAAATTAAATACAAGAAGTGTTCTCTATCGATAAATTATGGGATGAATAGTTAGAAATGAAAAAAGTTCGAATTTAAGGATGCACTCACGTTTCACCGAGATGGCGATCGTCGCATCGATTTTCCACTATCGTATAATCGACCGGAAATCTGGTCACCGTCCATAGCCATTGTTGATCCGGATACTGCAAAGTCGCCTGAAGACCCAATCGAATTTTTAGCGAATTATCGCTACGTTGCTCGAATCGAAATTCACCGTGAAGACCTCCGGAAGATATATAAGCTGCGAGTCTCAGAGCACTTCCGGAACAAACTGTAATAAATATTTTGTAAATAATTTCTTTACTCATAAGCAAAGTTTTGTTTTTTCTTATAATAATATGTTTGTTTTTTTTGTCACTAGGTTTCCATGTGAATTGTTTGAAAATATTTCAAAACAGATTTACAAAAACATAAAAATATCAAAGTATATCCGGACGTAAGCGAATTATCTCGTGCCAGTTCAGCCACTTTCTGTTTTCGACGTAGAAGAATGTTTCAATCTGGAGCACGAGAGATATACGTTTAAAATTCCATCGTCTCGACTTACCGGACAGAAGAAGAAACAGTAACCACCACATTTTTGTTTATTGCCCCCTGTCGGGGTGAATTAAATTTGGAACGAATCGAGAGACGAGAATGATAAAGTATCGAAAAAATTTATGTTCCAGTCCATAACGCGCCGAATGTCCAAGAGTCTAACGAACGGTGATTCAAGGTGGACAAACGCAGCTCGTACTTTCTTATTTCTCGGGGGGACTCACCTCGAGAAATAAACCTGCTATGGTGGGAGTAAAAATATGGGACCGATGATCGTAGTGGGGAAAGCCACGTTGGGTCAGACGCGGGAAGGACCTGACTCGAATATAAGAACGTTTTACGTTCTCGACATTCTCCATATACTTGAGCAGACTGTGGTGAAAAAAAAAGACGAACAACTTTTTTTGTTTACACATAGTATAGTCTTCATTTTCCCCCTTTTTGACAAATTGTTTTACATAAAACAATTGGCACGATTTGACGTTTCCTCGACGTTAGTGCCCGATAATCTTTCCGGGTAACGTTGTAACCTTTAGCAAAAAAAAATTCATCGTCAATTTTACGAACATTGAGAGAACATAATGGTTTGGAAGCCGATACAATTGAGAAGGATCGTCGATTTTTTGAAATCTTACTTTTCTCTAGATCTTTTCCCAAAATTTACACGATATACGGTGCAATATATTGGTAGTTTCATGGGAAAAGCAGTGTAATTACATTTTTATAATCTATCGTCGATATCTTCGGTTCGATAATAAAACGATATTGCTTAAGTCACGAGTTACATTTCAAGCGAATTTCCGGTAAAATTCTAGTCGCTGCCATCGTGAAATCGTAACGAAAAGATTGCACAGACGTAACACGCGTAAACTCGACCAATATCATCAAAAATCCAAAGTCACATCTTCAAAATGTGTCTGCAGCAAGTGCACGTAAGTTGCATAATGATTGCATTACTTATAGCTTCAGCGGAAGTAGATACGTAACTAGTTTAAATTTATGACCACCAGGGGTTTCCGCTACGTACAGAAAAAGCGCGTCATCGAGCCCGATTTCCTAGCGAATCTTGCTTACAATCAGCGAGTATTGAAAGACAAGGAAACGTGAGTTTTTCGCACGTTTGTAAATAAAAATAATAAATTTAATTAGATGTAAATTGGGAGATGATACGTGTCTTTTTCAGATCCGTGGATGAAGGATACAACGAGGAAGTTGGGTGAGTACGAGTTAAAAATTCGGGTGATACACTCGGTGGTAATAAATATTACAAGTTCGGTATATTTTCCTGGCAGTCATTATCCGGTAAAGGAGAGTAGATTAGAGTCTGACGAGCTAAACACACGGGAGGACCACAGAGTCCTTTATCTGTTTATCTATACGTCATATCTACTGTTGACTTGGATAATATTCGTTACATTCAAATTTACCCTCGATTTCGAATGGTTTATCGATCAAGAGCCGAAACTCAGTTGCAGCTGTTGCTTTCCGAGACATCGAATAAATACCTGACTTTCTTTACCTTACGTGCATAAAATTATGGTGTAATTACTTTTCTTAATGTAACACAAATACGACATTCGTGCCTGGGCAACGAATAACGCCTTTAGAGGGGTCAGATGCAAAAGTTTCCTTCAAGATTCGGAGATTTGCATCAGATGGCTGTAAGACATCTTGTAGGCGTCGTTTTAACAACGTACTGTATTTTTTGTGTTGTCTGGTATTTCCTTCAAAGGGAAATAACATTGAGCGCTGGGGAAACATGGTGGAACACGGTCGTGAATCAGCATAGAAGCATGCCACCGTTGTATCGAGATCCTTTGGACAAACCCACTAGATCCGAACATTCTTCAGCGACTTCGGGTTGTCGTTCCGCCACTCCTGACATCTTTGGTGAAGTTATCGAACTGTCGAGAAGCGTTACACCGTTGTCTGTAAACACTGGCAAGTGCGTGTATTAATTACATATATTTTTAATAATTAACATTCCTATTGTTTTGACGTTTCCTGATCGGATTTCATTGTTTATTTGGGGAAACTATTTTTAGATCTTGCACCGACGATATGACTCGCTTATCGAAAACAGGAGAGGAATCTAAGTCAGATTCGAAGATCATGAGCTGTAAAGACAAGTGAGAGAGTAAATTGAGGAGAGAGATAGTTTGTGACGAGTTGTTTAGAGCGCTCGGAGTACGGAGTAGGCGTTCAAATATATTCTCGGTTAACACGGATCTTTTATTTTTCTTGTATTTTCATCAGGTCATATTCGGTCGGACCGCGTACGACTACGAGAAGCGCATCGATCAACGCTATGCCGTTGGGAATCTCGCCAAAAGAGGAACGAAGCTCGTCGTTGCCTTTGAAGCGCCACTTCGACGAGAAGAAGAAAAAGAGCAAGAGGAAGAGGAGAAAAACATCTATCGGGACAACGAGCCACGGAAGCGATTGCTTCAGCACGTGCGTCAAGTGTTCGCGAATATTGTCGAGAGCGATATAAAAAATGTACAAGCCAATTTCGACGTTTCTAACGTATAGATATAACACGGTCTTGCCGTGAAGTCAAGACAAAGGGGAATTAAGCTCGAACTGCCTGGCATACCGAAAGAAGAAGGTTCAAAATCTCGGCGAAGAAAATATCTATTTTGAGGAAAACCACGTGCTACGCGCATATCTAAAAACATTTCGATATTACGAAACGGTCACCCGGATACATTGCCATAGAGCCTGTTTTTTTCTTCTTCTGCTCCGTCGCGAGGGATTGTGCGATCGATACCGGAAATGAGAGCGAAGGGCTGTTCGCGTACGGAAACACACGTGACATTAAGGTGCGAGCGTGTGTCAGGAAATTCTCGTATGCTTGCCAATAATATTATTACGGCCGGTTCGTTCGCCCCTTGGGTCGAGTTGGCGAATGGCACAAAGCGTTACCGAGCGTCGCTGTTCTCTCCGTCTCTATCTTCGTGTGCCACACGATACAGCAGGGTAGCTGGTCTTTTATCACTTCTGTCCTGGGGTGTTGGCTGACTAGAAGTACGTTAGCTGGCGTCGATGTCATGCTGGCATCCCCGCAACGCCACGTAATCGGAGGCGTCTCGGGACGATTATGCCGTTTGCGCGTTCTCTCCGTCGAGGAGAAAGCGTCTATCGCGCGTAACCACCTCCCAACCGGCATTTCGCCCGGTCACTCCCTTGCACGGGCACCCTTGACTTATATATTTCCTCTCTGCGAAGAAGAGGAAGAAGAAAATGAAGATGAAGAAAAAAAATGGAGAGGGAAGAGAGACAAAAGCACACGGCTTTGGCGTCCCGAATATCCGTATAGCTTCGTGTTCCACACGACGGGCAAAAACACAGTGGGGGATAGAGACGAAACGAGTGTGAGAGAGAATCGAGTCCCCGGCAAACCGTTTTAGTCGAAACCGAACGGGGAGTAAGGGCGCTCTATTTTGAGGTGGCTCGCACTAAATATGGTCAGATGGGCGCGTCAGAGCTTTATACACGAGCGGACGAGCAGCCCCCTGGTTCTTGTGGGGGTATAAACGTTTGGTGGGGGTAGAACGACCGAAAGTTACTTAGACAAGTTCACCTCTATTGCTTGGACAGTTGGTTCCCCGTAACCATCTCGTACCATCCACTTAGAAACCGACTGTAGCCATGGTAAGTAGCGTTTTTCCGGGGAACCGATCTGAAAGAGAAAAAAAAAACGAAAAAAGATAAACAAAAAAAAGTCCAAATACGCGTGCGAATCGTCGAATTCGTTTTCGTTCTGTTAAAGCTCGATGATTGCTCGATGTAATTATGAGGGATGCAAAAGAAAAAGAATGTAAATTTCGCGCGGATACGTGCTCCACGATGAAGCCAGACAGAGTTAGAAACGCGCCTCTGGCGACAGAGAGAAAATGAAAATAAAATCTTAACTGTGATCCTGTCGAAAGGAAGAAATGGCAAGTGGTGTTCGAGTTTTGACAAACGTCGAACGATTGCGATTATAATGGTGTGTAATATGAAAAGTTGCGTCAAGGAGACCAGTGCTAATTGTGATGATGACAATCAAGTGGAAAATAAGTGTCGAATTAATGCGGCGAAACGTCATTACGGTTGTATTTTCGGTTTTAACGAGGGATACGAGAATGATCGACGGATCATCAGCCTCGATCGATTTGTCGTATAACAAACACGTCGTGTATCGCACGGGAATTGATTTTTGGCAACGTTCGCGACAGCAATAACGGCCAAGGCGTCAACCGCGAGGATAATCCGCGAAATTTTCGGGATGTCATCGATACTACGTCCGCGCGCGCATATATATATTCACTTGTAATATAAAAATATACAGTACGAGGTGAAAGTTACGTAATATCGGTAACTCGAGAGGCGCATCGAAGAAGAGAGAGATGAGAAGCGGTCGGTCGGTCGGTCGGTCTATATACGTCCCGGTGGGGCATAGAGCGTTTATATATCAACCACGAGCGACTCGAGGCCTATTCTATAATTAGTTCGCTGCGGAAAAGACGCCTCACCAATTTCCCGGTGCGCGAGAAGCGACGACTCGCTTTGCGCTTTCATCGTTGAACGCTTGGCCTCTCGACATTCGGGTTTTCGGCTACTTTGCTGATAGACGCCAAGTCCATTCGTTGATTATCTTCGTTTGTCGCTCGTTGACTCTGTAAATTCAGAATGGTTAGTTGTTGATTTTTCTCGATCGATGACAAACTGCTGGGTCGGGTATTATCGACCGGAAGACGTCTTGATAGAACTACGTTCGTGTCTATCGCGGTCAAGTTTCCGTCGCAACTTTCGAGACCCATCGATGCAACGTTTTCTTCGAGTCTTAGCTCGTTTTTCTTTCACGATGATTTTCAACGAATTATTTGTTTTTCCAGGCGGACAAGGAGAAGAAGAAGAAGCCCAAGAAGAAGGAGGACCCCGCGGCGGCGGCAGCTCCAGCCCCAGAACCCGAACCAGAGCCCGTACCCGAACCACCAAAGAAGGTTGCGACGCCCGAATCTCGCTCCGAAAGGGCGAGCAGTCGCGGTAGCCGAAAGGCTAAGCGCTCCGGCTCCAGCGTCTTCTCTATGTTCTCCCAGAAGCAAGTCGCCGAATTCAAGGAGGTGAGAAAACCCACAGTGGCCGTGAAAATGTTATTCTCGAAATTGTGCGGGAAGCACAAAGTTAAAACGGAATGACACTGACCTTTTTGTAAATTGCGAACGAATAGGCCTTCCAGCTAATGGATCACGATAAGGACGGTGTTATTGGTAAGGAAGATCTTCGCCAGACGTTCGACTCGGTCGGTCGTCTTGCGACGGACAAGGAATTGGACGACATGGTCGGTGAAGTTCCGGGACCAATAAACTTCACTCAGTTGCTCACTCTATTCGCCGCTCGCATGTCGGGAGGTTCGTACGAGACATATCCAGCTTGTACCCTACTTGAAACGGTAGGGTGCACGCGGATGTGTAGAAAGCGATAGAGTCATGGTGCCAATGCCGATACCGGGTTATCGAGAATATAAAATACAAAGAAGAACAAATTAAACAGCAATTCGTTATCGAAAATAGTCAAATTCATACGTATCAAAAGTATAAGCATTGGAGGTAAAACAATTCGTTTAAATGTCGATTTTTATTGTAATTTTGCATCGATACATTCATCCAAAATTGATTCTATTCACTACCTTCTATATCGTGTAATGCCAAATTGTCCTTTTCGAAAAATGTCTTCCACCCTGTGTACCTTGAAATATAAAATGTGAAATTGTTGTTTCGAGCACGTACCCCAAATTATCGAATATTTAATGTGATCGTATTGATAATTGTAATCGTTAATTCGTTAGTAACGCGTTTCACGGGATTTTCCCTTTTAAACTTGTCGAAATTCCAACGTTTGTTGCTCTCGTTGTACGAGAGAGAATCCGAAAAGTGTTTCTTCCGTCTCAATGTTAAATGTGTGTGCGAACGTGTTTCGCCCCACCCTGGCCCACCTCTATATGTTTTTCCTATACTTCTGTGTGCACCTTACCGTTTCCATGATTCTCACTATGCCCCGTTGGCATGGTTACAGCAGGATCGGATGAGGACGACGTAGTCATCAACGCCTTCCAAACCTTCGATGTCAACGGCAAAATTGACGGAAATAGGTATGACTAGGAAGAAATGTTTTTTTCTTTCGTGCACAACATCCCTGATGGAATTAGCCATGTGCTCATCGGTGCTGGTGATGCGTATCAATCGTACGATCTAAGACTGAGAGGAACTCTGCTGATTCCGATGACCGAAGCACCATTTTCGTATCGATCGAGTTAACCGGATATAGTCTTTAAACCTGTGAACAGTCGATAGAAGCATAATCAGTATTGAGACGGCAGAGTTACTCTTGGCAAATTGTTACGAAGAATTTTCATTACGAGCTTTCTTTTCCGTTTTATCTTTTAGACTGAGGCACGCTCTTACCACCTACGGCGAGAAATTCACCCCGAAGGAAGTCAACGAAGCCTTTGACAATATGTACATTGATGACAAGGGTTTCATCGATACTCCCAGCCTTATCGCCATGTTGACCGGAAAGGGCGACGACGATGACGATTAAACGGCTGGCCCCGCATCGTTTTCAAACACGCACACATAATCTCTCTCTCTCTCTATCATTACAAGCAGTGTCTCGTTCTAACGGCAGGCCCGCTTGTGCCTCATGGACTCACAAGACATCAAAAACACACGCACGCGAATAGCCCTATATCGCCCAGTAAATTAAAAAAAAATAGAAAAAAACAAAGATAACTATGACATAACCGCGAGAAAAACATTGTAAACCGGATTATTCCTCGTTGAGATTAGACGAAACGACGAACTGTGAGATATTACGAACGATCCATCGGGCGTGACTATTCGTGTGATAACATATATATATATATAATATATATATGCATATTATTGCTGTATCTATTTAGCGATCTAGCGTGTACTGAACCTGAGATAAAAAAGAATTTCCTCACGTTTTTTTTTTCGTAAGAAACTGAGCGGGCCTACCGTTAAAGGAGGTTTCGCAATCCTTACACTATCGTTCATATAATAAAATTATTTCAAAACACCAAATCTCCGTGTACGTTCTTATTTACCTCATTTACTATAATATTTATGTATTATTATTATTACGAATGTAGGTTTAAAGCACGTTAGGGATGAACGGCAGACACTCGAGAGTCAATTATTCTCAATCGTCGACAGAATTTATTTCTCTATTAAAACTTTGGCAAGATACCAAGAAAGTGCAAGCTCGCCGATCCTATTGGGCTTGAGAGACTCGATCGTAAATCTATCGTCGGGCTTACGATCCACGACAGCACTCGGATAGACAAGGGAACATCGAGAATAATGAATAATTGTATAGAATCGATATCGCGATCGGCGAATTTGCTTAGACAACATTTTCTACCGTTTGGCGAATAAAATATATAAAGTTTCATCGTTAAAGTATAATTTGCTTGCAATATATACCTATTCGATTACAGAATTATGTAACAGATTTCCGTTGGGATATTATTGTCGATTGGTTGAAATGCCTTTTTTTTTTTTCATTCTTTCACGATTTTTTTTCCCTCTCGCCGAAAATAGATGTGCCCACCCGCACGTTCGAACTGCCGACCTCGATCTGATAATAGAAAGTGAATGAAAATATTGTTATTTAATATCCTCAACAACGAGGACGATGAATCGTCATAAATTTCGGAGTACGTACAGCATGTTCGTAGTCGCTCGACATTCCCATGGATAATTCAACGTTTTTTGTGTCCAATGGTACGATTTTGCACACGTCTTCTCTACACTTTTGCAGAGTTACGAAATCAGGATTGGGACCATTCGCGACGTCGTAGCCGTAAGCGCCGATCGTCATGAGTCCAACGAAAGTCAAGTTTTTGCAATTTTCTATCACGTGTTTCACTAAAGTCGGAACTTCCTCGATTTCACAACCGTTTTTTTCTGGAAAGTAATGATTATTGTAATTACTGTAGCTCGAATGACGGACGGATGGAGAAATAACGACTGACCTTTTTCTTTGCTCGTGTTTACTTGTACCATGACGTTGAGTTTTGTATCGTCGTTTCTTCTGAATTTCAACCAAGCGTTGTCTACAGCCGTCGCCATTTTTTCGCTGTCGATTGTTTCGATCATGTACAAATTCGGTACGCAGAGGACTTTGTTTACCTTGTTGCGTTGCAAGTGACCGATAAAGTGCCATCGTATGTCTTTGCATTTTTCAAGAATACTAGAATTAGTAGCTTTTTCTATCAACTCGGTGACATAATTTTCACCGAAATGACGTTGGCCCGCCTCGTAAGCGGCAATTACGAGATCCGGGGGTTTTGTCTTGCTCGCTGCCACGACAAGTGGTTGAAAATAATGAAATTCCTGTTGATCGAGATTGTCACTAAGGACCTACGTTGTTTACAGTGTGTCGTTATTAAAAACAATGAAAACTTACCTGTGGTCGTTTAGCAGCTGCAATAGCGACCTTCTCTCTGATCAAATTGAGATTAGCAGCTATATCTGCCATTGTGGGTGTTAAGAGTCTTAGGCTCATGTAATGAACGAATGATTATTGATAAGAACGCAGCCGGCTGCATCTTATGACGGAACTCCCGTTATCGTGTGTATTGATAAGACCTAACCGTGTATGTCATCACGACACATATCGAACTATTGTGGCGGCATCGGTTGGTGATTTCGGATTGATGATAATATACGAGCGTTAACTGATAATACACCGAAGATCGATAGTACAGGGAGTCGACTGTGGAGGCGATACCACGGAGTAAACCGGCGGAACGAGCGGAATGGGAACCAGCTGATCCGAAGAGTCGACCGAACGATGGAACGGTGGAACAAAACTGTAATGGCGGAGTAGGATCAAGCTGTCAAAGAATGCTCAGTTCTATTTTTTACTCAAGAGTCATTCGCGAAAGAATAAAATCAATTTTTTTAACACGGTCATCGCGGCGGTGATTGTCGATCAAAGAACGTAACTCTTAACATGTAAATTGATTACGATATGTCTCACGTTTGCGTACCCTCGATTCAGTGTCGTACCAACATCGCTCATTCTCGTTACTAACGACTATATGCAATTTTCATTCTTCATTGTACAATAACGAGTATTATATTCATTGGTAAAAAAGTGAACGTTTCGATACATTTTTATTAGTCGCTACGGCAATGTATAACCGAAGACGCACAAATAACTTTACATACGTTAGTTCGTGTGTAAAGTACATGATATTTCTACTGAACTTTATTTTCTGGGTAAGTATCAGATATTTGATTGTTCGTACAGATTGTCGCCGATATATTTGATCCGATCCTACTTTCGGGAGATTGGAATGGATATGAGTATGCAGGAGGTTTGATCAACTCGTAAATAAATTTATGAAAAAATGCTTATAAACGATTCTTTGTAAATGGGTTCGACTCGAGTAGCTCTGATAATGCTATTAATGTACAAAAATTATTCAACATATCGATTGTCTTTGACTCCCAATGCATAATTGAAAGCGATTGGAGTTTATAGTTGTCTCGCGCGTCACTTGAATAGATCGAATGAAAATTCAGTATATCGCTTCTGATTGAATTGCGTACATATTCGTGGTCATAGAAGTCTCCTGATAAAAGTGACCTCGCTATCTTCCTTATCGCAGCAAACTCTGAATTATAATCATAAAAATGATATAGAATGACGAATTTTTATTAGAAAAAGAAGTAGAAACAAATGTGAAAGTTCAGAAAAACTAATGAAAGCTACGAACGTTTATTTTTTCAAAAATTTCAGAAACATCGGTGCCGTTATTTACTTATAACATCAATGTCTGTAAATCTAACATTTAGTAATATTTCAATATCACTTCCACATTGCTGACTACTGCATTTGTTCACGACATCATGGTTTCTTGTAGCATTTTTCAAATTTCTATGTGGCAAATTTTGTCGAGTAAAAAGTTGATCCCCTTCTTGAACCGAAATAGCTTAGTTTTGTGGTGAGCCAGTGTTAAACGCGATAATGTACATTTTCGGCAATTTATTTCGAAATACAATCTCAGCAAAACTCAGCATAATCTCATTCACTTTTTATGATAATAAACATGATCGTCGAACAGAAATTATTATAATCGTCATAGTCGTCATAGTTTATCAACACTCTTACTGCTGCGAGCGATGTAAGCTCAAGAGCGACTTGTTTATATTTTACTGCAGCTTTTTGGAGGACTGTTGATTGGTGTTGGTCTTTATGCATTTTACGACAAATGGCAAGCCACAGGATCGGTGAGGGTGGAGAACGTTTACGATGTCGTTTTAAACATCTCGCTCGTCATGGTGATAGCAGGAGGAGTCGTTTTTATCGTCAGTTTTGCTGGCTGCGTAGGCGCTCTTCGTGAAAATACTTGTCTTCTCAAATTCGTTAGTAACTTTTCTTACAGTATTGCATAATGATTTGAGACATTGATTTTTTCCATTATCGAAAGACGGATATTTCCGATACCAACGTGAGAACGGCGTAACAACTCGTTGTAATTTTTACAGTATTCGTGGTGTCTATTGGGTTTTTTCTTGCTTGAGATGGGAGTTGCTATTGTCGGATTTGTATTCCCGCATACATTACAGTCTTTATTGGAAGAATCGTTCACTGACAAAATCATCCAGACTTACAGAGAGGATCCGGATCTACAGAATTTCATCGACTTTGGTCAGCAAGAGGTGAGGGCGTCGTAAGAATCGAAACACACGATTTCCACTTTATTGAAATTCGTGGTAATGAAATAATTTTGATTTTTCAGTTCAAATGTTGCGGTTTGAGTCAAGGAGGTTATATGGATTGGGGCAAGAACGAATATTTTAATTGTTCTAGTCCGGGTAGAGAAAGCTGCGGCGTGCCATTTTCATGCTGTATAAACACAACTGATATCTCCGTGAGTAAAATTTCAAAAATTTTAACGATAAGTTTTAATAATCAAGCTTTCTCCTATATAATAGCTCGTAAATTTTGCTTCTTTCAGAGCGGATTGGTGAATATAATGTGCGGCTATCAAGTCCAGATGCTTCCAGTTTCGGAGGCGAGCAAAAAGGTATGGACGAGTGGATGTATCGAGATCGTGCGTAGCTGGGCCGAGAGAAATCTCTACACAATAGCTGGTATCGCGCTTGGTATTGCGTTGAGTCAATTATTCGTAATATATCTTGCCAAGACCCTCGAGGGACAGATTGAAATGCAGAGGGCGCGTTGGCGATCATGAGCTTGACCTCAGGCCACCACCTACCGCTATCAGATAGAATCTCCCGCTGGCAGGCAGGTGGCCAATGGTCGTACACGCGGTCAAGAAGCCGAAACAAGCGCCAATGCACGTATGGCATTGCTCGTCTTGCTCGCGATCGCTCTGTACGTCCTGTGCATTCTATCTTTAATAAGGCTCGCCCTTTATTTCAGGAATTACTTTCACATGTACATCGGCGCTGGTTAATTATCCAAGTTTACTGATTTATTCACGTTGGGTAAATAACTCATTGCCGCGTACCGTGTGAATAATACTATCTGAAACATCGGGTCGCTTCTTCCACAACCCGCTCGATTGCCCTGGCTCATAGTCATCCGTCTCTCTCGAGCCACTTTTATTATTCGTGTCTCGAATGAAAATAACATCATTGCCGCCATTTTATTTCTTATGCATTTATACATTATATAAAAAGAAAGAAAGAAAACAAACGTGGTTACATTGCCGAAAGCATTACACGTTATATATAACGATCAATTATTACTTTAACGAAATTAACCCATACTTATCGATCTGTGGTTTTTTATAGGATAGTCATAGACCTGCGATAAAATTTATACGATAGCAAAATGAAATTATGCAAACGGATGTTTTTCGAGATCTTTTTATATTGGATAATTATTATTATTACTTCGTATAGGTTTATTCGGAGTCCCAGCTATCCAGGATTGGGACTAGCGTGTTCTATTTTTTATTTTCATTTTTTATCGTTATTTAACATCAACCTTTTCTGAATAATCAGTATTCGAGAATTCGAAGACTCCCGGCGTGACCAACGTACAGAACCTGCCATCTATTAATTCACGTATTATTGGATGTGTAGCTATTTTTCTAGGTGATAAAAAGAAACACACACACACACAGCGTCGCGGTTTGGTCGAATTGCCTACGCGAAACTATGAGTTTTACTTCGAAAGCCATTAAATGTTTCCACGATGTAAAAGTAAGTGCACCGATAACAAGAGAGAAAGAGAAGGGAAAAGAAAATTAAGAAAATTAACGAAACCACGCACACAGCTTAAACAGCCGTGTCCATGTTAAACTCGCGCTGATATTAGCTCGGTGGATGGAAAAAAAAAAAAAAAAAAAAAAAAATCACGTAGAAAACGATTGTCGCGATCGTTCGATGAATCTTTTACCGTTAAGCTCCTTTTCGCACCTTTAAAGATAAGCGATGGCCAAAGTTTCTCGAAGAAAGTGGACTAATTGTAAAACAGCCCCTCTATTAAACGTACCAGAGTCATTTATATCAGATGCTAATTTTGGTAAATCATCGAAGTTTTGAAAATAAAGAAGAAGAAAGACAAACAAATTATCCACTGCACTTGATGTGCTACGTGGTCAATACGTGCTTA
This sequence comes from Netelia inedita, assembly GCA_964017225.1. Taxonomy (NCBI): domain Eukaryota; kingdom Metazoa; phylum Arthropoda; class Insecta; order Hymenoptera; family Ichneumonidae; genus Netelia; species Netelia inedita. The sequence goes on along the minus strand of OZ024922.1, from coordinate 26,653,009 downwards.
CGCGCACTGTCGTAAATTGCATGTTGTCCACATGCAGGATAAAAAAATATGTATATAAAATACAAACATACTTGGTACGCTCTATACATACTATGTACATGTAAATGATTGTCTAGATATCATAGGCTTGGCTCCACTCTTAACAGTTCATTTCACTTACGATCCGGTTGATTATAACATGAATAATTCGACTCATTCGAAAATAATTAAAAAAAAAAAAAAAAAAGACTCGTCATCTTTAAGCCGAGTTCTTGAAAACGTCCAGTGCCAAAATCAGTATAATTGCCTCATCTATGTGTTGATTCTATTTCTTTAATTTGATTAGAAAAATCTGACAATAATCTTATGGAAATGTGCTGATTTTGTCTTTGAGCGAACAGTGAGATTCGTTCACGTGGACATATATAAATATGTTTCAATACTCAGTGATAAGTTTTTAATCGATTGGATGATTAAAATCTGCAAAAGTTATATTATACACGTATAGGATATTAACTAGTTTGGTATTTAACTAAGAATTGTTCTATGATGATGCGCTCACTGCGATAAATAAACTATTCAAAAAATATATATTCTATCAAACTATTATACGCTCTCCACGCTCTCTCGCGTACGTGAAAAGAGAAATTATTTCGAAACAAACGCCATGAAATGCAACAATTAAATAGCCAACGATTATTAAACAAAAGTATAAATAAATAAAAACAAACCTTTAATTGATATTCCGTTTTACAGCTTCGGAAATGGTAGCTGTTCTGTTTTGAACGTAGACCTTATAATTAACCGTTCCGATTCCACGTTCCGTTCATTCCGAAGGCGAAGTTCTGGCAGTTACCGTCCGGTGACGTTATCGTCGTCGGTCGAATATTCTGTGTCGAGTGTCGGTACAGTCCTTTTAGCTTGCATTGCTTTCAACAAGATGGCGCTTCAGTAGTGTTTTTGTGAGAATCTCGCCGAATTTAGATTTTCAACGTTCTTTTCTTTCTTGTTCGTTATACTGAATATCACTACCAATTAATAACTTAGATTATTTTCCGATATGATTTAAACGCCAACCCCATTGGTACGTACTACACATATCTTATAACATATCGTATATAAATTTTTCGTTTCGTCATATGGACACGTACTGGTAAGCTCGAACTTGTCAAATCCATCGCGTCCTTCAGTCTTCGCCGTTATATAAATTTTAAGTAAATTGCATGACAAACTTACCTCTATCGATATAGGCGGGAAAAATGAATTTCAAGAATCCGCCAATTCGTTTATTGTTGAGATCTCTGTCTTCCGTATTCCCTGTCGAAAGTTTTTCATGTTAAAATTGCGAACAAAAATACTCGGTCTTTGTATCGGTAGTCTCATAACCCATAGGCCCCATGATTTCTTGAGTTCGATCTTGTACGTGGACCTACAAGTATGTATATACAAATATATACAACCACGAATGTTCAAGCTCGAACTCCAGGAATCATGGGGTTTATATATCTGAAGTGACGGACAACTGTATAGATATATGCATAAATACACGTGCTCGATTTGATCAGCGGGTGGCGCTCTCTTGCGTCTGCGGTCTGTACAAATATATCGAAATTCGTGACACAAAGTTATACGTACTGCTGCTTCATGTGTTGCTCGCGATAAAACGTATTTGAAAATTAGAGTCCCGTCACGTTTGGGCACAAACACGATTGTCACCTGGGGAATAAATACTTTTGTTTTTGTTAAAATCGTCAACACCTATTTCTCCTGACCTCTCCCCTATGTGATACAGAAGAAAACGCGATCGGACCTACAAGTCCTGTGTTATTCTCTGCCTTCGTTTAACATACGGGCTAAAAGTAGCAAGTGCCCCAAAAAGGGCAAGGGGCAATCGTACTTACTGGAAAGTTCTGTACAAATTCGTATTAAAACGTTAACCCCTTACCGCATGCGCATATGACTGCTAAAGTTTCGTTTTTCAATATGTCAGAAAAATTTTGTTTCTATTGTTTTGCTTTGCGACAACAAAAAATACGTTCCGTTACAGGAAGGAATGTACTATTAGAATTCAATCTCGGTTAAAAAAAACAATCTTTTAAGAAACTGAAAAAATTAGAAACTTGAGCAGCCATATATGGCTGCCTTTTATTTGCTCCCTAACAAGGGAGAAAATAAAAGAGATTGTAAGTAAACAATTTTTTTTTAATTTCCTTCATAATTCATGCAGGGTTTAAAAAAATACCTAAATTAAAAATGTCCTCTTCCTCTCGTCATAAAGTGAACCACGAAATCACGACTCACCATTTCTCCTGCCAGGTAGGTAATGTGAAGTGTAGTGCATTGTGTGAATTCACCACGTCGAATACCGAGGCGTCGACGAGAAGTTGCCAGAGTCTGGAATCCTGGAAGAAGAGCTGTGAGGCACTGGGGTGACTCTACGCCATACATTCATGCACACATATACATATGTATATATATATTATACATGTATGTATAAGAAAGACTTTATTAAAATGTGGTGAGCAGCGCACTGCGACATGCGACGGTCTGCCCCCTTCTTCGCTACCGAAAATACGAAAGCTTCCCCCCCGTTGCTCGCGACAATGGGACGTTCAATGCTACCTAATTCGCAACAATAGCTCCTTCAGCCATATATTAATGATTAGTACCATGACCAGCGGGAAACGTTCCGGAGCTGCAGTTCGCTGTCTTCATTCCTGCTATATGTATATATACATCTCGGACAATGGTACATCCCCCTATTCCTCGCTACTCTGCCTATATATATATATATTATATAGAGATGTAATAGAACTATAGGGTAGTAAGTATATGTATACAGATGGGCCGGGCTATCATCCGCCATGCGACTCAATTTCGGGATGACAAATCGCGCACAGAATCATTGTTCCCGACTATTAAGGTGCGGCCTGAATTTAATGGCGCCCATGATTTTCGATTAGGGTGTGAATGGCATGCTTATGAATAATAAGGATCATTTCTTCAGGTCGTTCTCTCTCTTTCTCTCTGCCGGCCCCCTCCCTTTCTTTTTTAGATCCGTGCCTTGAGTTTATTCATGGCGACACTCTTTTGTCGTCCGGTTTTTTAATATTCTTTTTTCACTTTTTATACTTCGGTTCGCATCTTTGAGCGGCCATTACCAAGCTGCTGGAACATGGTGGCTCGGGTTTCTAAGCGTAATCTCACAACCCTGTATAGAGCTACGAATTTCTTTTCATCCGGAAATATATTTGTATGATGGAGCAACGAAGAAATTTTATGCTTTGAAAAAAAAACGAGTAGAAAATTTAAAAAAAAATTTGACGCGGAGATAAAAGAATTGTTTAACGCGAATCGAGTGATATAAAGTTTATTCGTATATTTAAAATTTGCCGAAACGATCTTTCAAGTATAAACAAAATTATAAGATGTATAAATAAATTTCAATGAAATACTAAATGCAAATTAATAAAATTTAATGATCGATTAACGTATTACTTTTAATTGATCATTTCGTATACTCGTACGTAACGAACGTTGTTTAATTGAAACAAAGTTATTCGTAATAGTCGCATTTACATGAATTCGAACGAATGTTTATGTACGAGCTCCAATTTGCGAAAAAGAACGAGGAGAGGGTAGCGAGTAAAAAAGTACGGAGCTAAAACTGACTGACAAACACGTACATGCGTGAGACTTTCGACGACATCGGTTTCCTTATCGCGGGGAGATTTATTGCTCACAGAAACGTAATGCAACGCGCGGGCGAGAAGAAGCCGGGGTAAAAAAGCATGCGCTTGTACGAGAGTGTCACGCACGAATGTACATGGTTACATATATCTATATATATGACGTACACAGGAGGGCAACGCGCGTACGTTCATAGGGGGTGATCTTATCTCCTTCTCCATTAAGAAACATCGCGACGTTATAATTCCCCCTCGTTGGCCGATTGTACCAGCCGACAAATGATGATTTATATTAATTTAGATATCGCAAAACGTGCAACCATTAAACAGAACACGAGCTTTTTTCCGCCTCTGACCTGATACCACGGATATATCATTCATATATTCGTTCTCGTTATACATATTTATACATAAATAATATATAATTTGAGATTTCTGCCTCGTCGTGGAGCAAATGTTGCTCAAGTCGTTCCAATGACTTGCCAAATACTTATCAAATTAATTACACGATTTAAGCAATATTAAGCTACACGATGTATCAAAGGTCTGAATTTTTTTAACGAAAATACGAAGACGACTGATTAATTTTATTGGAGTTTATGGTCTATTTTGATCGTTCTCATTATTTTCAGTCATAGCGACACATTATACTTGGATTTTGCGAGGCTGGTCCGGCATTTTAAATAAACGTGGAAGTGTGACTTTATTTTGATTTGTATCTATGGCCACACAGTATTATATCAAGAAAATTAAATTAATTCATAAAACAAAAAGAAAAATGAAAAATTAAAAAAAAGAGATCTTAAAGCTGATGTTAAAATGTTATCGATCACATCGATCTCGTATTACGAATAACACTAAAATCTGTTAAATAATGATCGAATGAACGATTCGATTGATCGTAAAGAGCCAGGAATTACTACTCCATAAATCTGAAAAATAATGATAGAGCAGAGAGTGGACGATGCGCGTAGTGTGGGTGTGGGAAATAATGCTGTGACATGTGGTTACCCATAGCATTATATACGTATGGTCAATAGTGTCGCGACGGTTCGTTTCCCATATCGAACTGTATTTACGATACAATGGGCTTAAAATCGAATACCAGTTCAAACGATTTTGTCGCAATGGGGGGTTCTCTTGCGTCGATGGACGGTAATTCGCGAGCGATGCCTGTAACATTTTCGTTCGTTACCGATCCGTGACGATGCTTGGCGAGAGGCACGCACGAGGATAACGATTTCGATTAGGCTCCATGAAATTTCGGTTATTAGCCGGAGGTGAATTTCGATTCGTTATTCTGTTAACGCGTCCGGGTGTGCTGCGATGCTGCTTTCTTGGCAGGAGCCATTACTCTCTTTTACTCTCTGATCTCACTATATATATAATGGTTACATACTCACGAAATTATAAATATATGAGTCCGTGTACAGACGCTGTAACGTATAATAGCAATCGATGTATGCCAAGGCAATACGTCAATGCCCGAAGTTATCGTTTCGAATATGAGATATACGAGGAATAACCGTTCAGCGGCTCGTAATAATCACGATGATGAGAAAAAGGACGATCGAACTACAAAAAAGAAACCCCTCCATTTATACATTAAAAATAAAGGTAATAATGCGATATCGATAAATTAAGTATCATTATTTTATGTTTAACGAGTACAATATCGAGAACGTGCATCAAAGCTCGTAAAGACGATAAAACTCGGAGAAACTCGGAGAAAATTCGTTGGAGGATCGTTCGACCTGAATTCGTTCTCTAACGAGACTCCTTAGCTTGTATATGTTTGTTCTTCCATTCGTTCCGTTGGAACGTTGCGCGGGAGGATGAAAAGCGAGGGTCCTAAAGTAATGAAGTTTAGAAAAATTTTCCGAAACGCGTGGTACAATGGAGTCGTATGGGAGAAAAGTCAAAGAATTCAGCTGGTGGGTCGAGGACTCTTTGGTGGACCTCCCGCGAGGTTCGAAACTGCCGCATGCCCCACGGGAACAATGACCAAGAGACGATAGAGGGCACCCTGTTAGTTGGAACATTAATGGAGTCATTCGTCAAGTCATTCGTACAGTGCAAGAGGACATGTGCAGTTGGCTTCGTGTCGAAAAGCAAAACTAAATGTTTGTTCTTTACCACGATCATTTGAAGGAGATTTCGTTAAATCTATCGAAGCTGGGTTAATATTGAGATCCGTCGGAACACCATCGAAGGGTTGTATTCTCTTTGACATTTTTATTTTTCCAAATATCCAGCTGGACGAGACTAATTTAAAGAAAACCGTATTTGTTTTCACTACTTTATTTCTTCATTTTCTATGAGAATGCATTATCGCTCTTCATTATCTCTTGTTTTCTCCAAAACTGTGCTTCTCAAGAAAAGCCTCCTTTCCGGGAAAGGCCCGGTGGCTGTCGCAACCACCACTTTATTATTGTATCGCGACAGTACCAGTAGTGGGTCTCACGCCAGAGGCACGAAAAACTAACGGTACGCGCGAAAAAAGGGCAAGATTTACGGCAGAAAAATATCAGGGATGAGACGTGAGGCAAATCCGAGCGGTGTATTTGTACCTACCAGCGAGAGAGAGTGAGAGGGAAAAAGGGAGATGGAGAGAGAAAAGCGGAGAAAGATAGTCTCTTCGCTTGTTTCTCATTCTCGTTGTTTGTTTCTGTACTGCGTTTCTTCTCTCCAATCGCTCGATCGTGATCTTCACCTCGATATCTCTTTCTCTTCCTCTCGGGTATAGGAGGCTGAGGAGCGAGCGAAGAATTAACCGTGAGCGAGAAAGCTCTCGCGGAGAGAGGTCACACGCGGCACGCAAGTGCATAATGATAAATCTCGAACGGTGCATACACCACAATTTCGCCCGTGGCGAACGTGTATAATATTTAGGCACTCACACCCTTGCAAAAGTTTTTCTCTCGTCGCTTCCCTTACCCTTCCTTTTGTTCGTTCGAGAGGAGAGATTCTTGACTCCTCGCACGGCCTCTCTCTCGATCGTTTTCTACGTCCCACAAAAAAAGGGACACGGCACACATCCTTCTGGGCCTGCGAGGACACCTGCGGCTGTCTTTTCTCCTTTTTTCTCTCTTGTCGCGGGGTTAAAACCGTTACAGTCATCGGGCACCGATCCCACCTAATAAAGACATAATTCTACTCAGATAGAATCTACCTTCTCTCTTGTTAACCATTTTTTACGAGGCTCTTGCCGTGTTCCTTCGTCCTCTGCTTGGTGTGCCTCGCGTATAAACCAAACTCGACTCGTACGTATTCCGATTCGAAGAGACGAATGCTAACCAGTTGGACTTTGCTGCTTTGTTTGCTTTTATCCAGAAATTTACCGAGAGTCGATTCTTCCAAGTTCACTCGGCCGGTGATCCACTTTTTCGATAAATTTTGCGAAAGCAACAAATCCAATCACGAAACCATTTCGTCCCTTTTCAAACGGTATTGTCGTTGAAAAAATGATTCATACTCTTGCCAACATTTGTTATATCGTTTTCATTCGTGGCCCGAACAGTTTGATCGTTCGTCATCTCCGATTGACACATTCTCTCCCTCGCGTGTGAATATAGAGCTATTTTTTTGTAAAGCACCACGTGCGAAATTCTCTGCGAGTTCTCCCAAAAGCGTCCTGTAACAACAAGTTGATGAAAACGATTAAAAGCTTAACGAGGACGATATGCGCGCCGAGAGTTCGAGCTCGGACCTGATGATGGCGCTCGTTAATCTCGGGCGAGCGACCACAGCGCCCCCTCTTCGACCGCGTCCCCGTATTACTCGTACACTTTTGGTCCGCTGCGTCCCTCCGGGTCGGCCAACGGGCATCGCACTACTTCAACGCTCGCCATACTTCTCCGTTATGTTTCGTGCGAGAGACAAAAGCGGAGCTATGTCACACATAAACCAGGACACGATGGTAAATTTTCTCAATTCGCATGTATGAGCGTACGCGCACCCGAGGGAGCGCTCAGTCACGGGGACAGGTCCCCGCGGACTATACCCCGTGGTAAATCTGTCCTCGTGGCGTTAACTGCTATTTGGAGGGTCGACCAGTGAGAGAACAACCCCCACGGAGTGGGGATGTTATATTTTCCTCCATTTCGCTATCATCCAACTGTACACAAGAATATGTCCTGGCATCGGTGATCACTGTCTATAACACGTTCTAAAAGGTTCGAACGAACGAACTTACTGCTTAATTACAATCATGTAAATTTGACCCTGCTGGTATACCGACTATAAAAACAAAACTTTAACCGGAAAAAGAGCGTTCAATTGCAACTTCGGTCGAAGTTCCATCGTGTTCCGTCTATATTATTTGCAAATATTCTTGGAGTAATACCAGTAGTGTAGTGACTCGTGTAAAACCTTGGGTAACCACTCGTGACTAAATAACTCCGGGGGATGTTAACGTCCAGGGTACGAGAGAGAAAGAGTGGGAGAGACAGAGAGAGAGAGAGAGAGAGACGTGTACGGTTGACTTAGCATGCCGGGTAAATAACTGTATGTTTGCTGCCACGGACTACACCAGGTAATAACCCCGAGTTACACCGAGTAGTAGATGCGTTCCACATACACCCAGTGTTTGCATCAGGAATAGCACGGGGTATGCTGAATAGCACAGCAGGCCTTTGTTTCCTACGCGAAAAGCTTCGAACATTACGAGGATATGATTAGATTCTGCAGTTCTCTCGAACACTGGAAGGAAGCCGGGTGAAGCGAGGCGTGCGATAAATCGCAACGTTGATCACCGCGTTGATCGACTCGAGCCTTCATTGTTACACGTTGAATAAATCGCACAAGGTGGTTGCTTTCGATGGAGGTAAATCAAAACCCCATTAGGCACTCGTAAGTAAAGTCTCCCGTGACTCTCGCGCTCGTTTCTCTTTTTACCTAGAATCGATTTCTCGGCAAAGCTCGCGGATGAAACCCGATGGTTTGCGCCCTCTGCCTCTCTCCTCGCCGTACTAAGCTTTGTAGGAGAAACACGCATATGTAATATTCCGTATGGGTATAGATGCTCGGCTAGATTAGCCTCGCGCGAGATAAGCAAACGAGCGGTTGATATAGACACGCCATCTGTAGTTAACCACGGTCGCTCTTGACCGTAGGTTAACCCAGCCTGGGTTTGGTTTCCGGCAAGTCCCAAGCAGTTTTAGTGCATTCGAACTGGATCGTAGGTTGAAGGTCCCGAGGCGTAGTGTGCCTTGGTTAGCTGTTTAAGTGCTCCGAAACGTATAAAGTAGAGTCGTGAGTGGACTAGAAGCATGCACTGCATTGCTGGTGATAATAGTTCCACTATAGAACTAACGTATATATTCAACAGTAGGAAAACGGAACTGTATAGTGTCAGCATCGCGTATGCTGGAAATTATCCATTCGTCCTCTCTCTCTCTATCTGTGCGAACCGTTTCGAACGGGTTGTACACATATATGCCTCTTTCTCTTTCCCGGCCCGTGTAGGAGGAGCTCCGCGATAAATAAAGCCTCCCTCACGGCCCCCACGGACCTAAGCCCACTCGAGTAAGTGGTTATGTTTTTAACACGTGCTAGCGCTAAGCGAACCTTCCCCACCCCGTCATAAGTATCGCTCGTGAGTCTCTGTGTACGTATTGTAAAGCATGTAGGCATATGCGGATACGTATAACAGGAACACCAGTCGTCAGCTACCATCACCAACTCGCCACTACTCACCACTGTGGGCCTTTGGGATGAGAATGGTACGCCTGCGTACGTGTGTACGTGATACACAGCACGACCATTACCAACATCAGCGCCTCGTCCCCTCTACGGCACGACCACAAACTATTTCAAACCCAATACTACCAACCTTCCCGAGCTCGTACGTGAGTCCATAACGTGTCTACCACTCGCGAGAGTGAACGCGTTCTTGCCCGCCCTTCTCGAACACTTGCCGAGCACATACGTGGTTCGTTCTCTTCTTTCCTTCGCGTATTAGACATAGTGTGGAGTCGTTTTGTACGTGTGCGTGTGTGCGTCTTCGTACAAACGTATGTATATACATGAACAGGTAACGTGTGCTCCGGGTTGTCCGTAGCGCGTTGAGCTGTGCACACGATGTACGCCTCTTGTGTATGTAAGAGAATGGGAAGAGAGAGACGGAGAACGACACGGTAGAGGTGGACGGGCAGAGCTCTTTTGCAGCAGAAAAGCGAACGAGCGCGCTTATTCTCTCTCTCTCTCTCGTTCTCTCGTCGAGAGATGGTAGAGAGATGCGCGCCGACATAACCGATAAATAACAACGGCAACGAGGCTGTCAGACCCTTGTTAAATCTCGTGCGCTCACACACGCGCCTCCTCTCTCTCTCGTTCTTTCTCTTTTACTCCCTCGGCTCTCTCTCTCTCATTCTCTTGTGCTGCACGTATACACATCGAAGTATACACACAAGAGTGTGTATGCGTCGTCGAGAAGATCGTGCCATGAGCAAACGCGCCCCGTATTAGAATACATCTTTCTTCGTTTTTTAACGCAACCCCTCACTCGAGCATTTTGCTCCATATGGGAGTTACAGATGCCGAGAAGATTGGACCACTTTTAGAAAGAAGGTGTTCGCGGCCGTCTCCAAGCTCAGGAGACGTGAACTAATTTTTGTGCGAGCAATCTAAGCGGAAGTCGATCTAAGGTATATTGATTTTGAGCTTTTTCTTGAATTGACTTGAGGTGTCCTAAATGGCGTTTTGTGAGTGGCGCTCCTATCACTGCAGCGGCGTCTCGAACTATTCGCACATAGGCGACACCGTGGTTTGCGTTGTAAAAACAAAGTATCTACTTCCCGACGTCCTCGGTTCATTGCCGAGACAATCGCTCGCCTTGCGAACCCTCGTTATTCTTCAATGCGTGGATAAAGTCGAGAGAAATAGGATACATTCACTCAAATAGCGAATAACTTCACGAGTTACAGTCATGCAACGAGCATTGCTCGGCTAGATAATCAACATTCGTAAGATCGAGGAGATGCCTGCACCACAAAAGACGCAGGCATTCTAGTAGTCTCGGGTTATGCCAGTATTCGCGGCCAGTTCGGGGAAAAAAAAGAATATCGCGAAGGATGCAGAACACAAAAAATAGCAACGAGCCCACTCGCCTCAGTCATCGAATCAGCCGACGTAAACGTTAAAATGTAAACGGGGAAGAAAAGATCTCGAGAAAAACGCCAAGTGTTCGTCAGAAGTTGCCAACCGAGGCATCCGGTGCATATAAATTCGTGGATGATTCTTCGCCGCTTCGCCTCTCAGAGCCGACAACGTTGAGCAGTTCGACTCGTAAGACCGTCTTTACCGTCCATTCTCAAAAGAGTAGGCTTGTGCCTGTCTCTACGAGCATCGGCAGAGATCGCTGGAGCAAATTTACTCTCTTGCTCGCTTTCAGAGATAACGAGGCTTTTTACCGCTCAGCCGTGTAAACAAACTATTACGAATTGCCGGGCTGCCGCGAGTCAAGCGTCTCGGGCTATTCGCCCGTGCGCTGTGGTTAGTAGCTGCGTCGCTGCCTGATGGCGTTGAATTGGCGAGTGCTTGCGCTCTCGCGCAAGTCAGCTTGCGCGCGCGCATGCGCGGTAGCCGCCTCGTACAACTCCGCAGTATCGCGTGTACACCACTCCGTAACGGTGCGGAGCGGTTTGTGACGAAAAAAAAGAAAAAGAAACAACGCGAGGCGTCAGTCATCGAAGGCGTCTTCTTTCACGAGCTATGGATCGTCCAACGCTACGACGTGTCGAGACTTCCACTTATGCTTCTCTTTCTTTTTTCTCTCTCTCTCTTTCTCTGTCTTTCTCTCGTTGTTTGCGAGCACTTGGAAATAATATTACTCGCTCGCGCGGCGCGCTTTTCGAACGTTTCCATGGTGAATATTATTACGTAGAGACGGTGAGAATATAAGATGGTCTTCGGGAAGGCCGTTCGCGCTCGGGGGAGAACATCGAGCTTGCTTTATCTCTATCATCGTACAATTTTACTGACTGTCGTGTTTACAGAGAGAGCCACATTTTTCGCCGTTGAGACTACGTGTTAGGAGGAATTTAAGTGGCCACTTGGGGCAAGCTCGTTTTATGAATTCGTCGATGAGTATCCGACCCCGGAGTTTCTTCCAACAGTTTCGCGGTCGTTAGCAGGCAGCTTCTGAAGATTTTTTATGGTCGGTACCATATAGATCGTTTTTACGTTGTTTAGTCGAGCATTTCGAATTTGTAAAATGATTGTGTCTCGTTTCTTGAAACACAGGTAGTTTTATGTTTATCCCTTGAAATCCCTTGTTTATCCCATAAAAACGCGTCGTTTATTCGTTTGTGAATTAATTTATAAATAGCAGCAATAGTATTCATCAACGGTAAGACATTTAAGAAAATATTTGTAATAATCTGGGTATCACCAGACCATCGATTGTCCAAGCTGACCCCCGAATATGTTTCCCATAATTTTCCCAAAGGCGTGCCCCTAACCCGTGAATCTTCACTTACAGACGAGAGGCCGCGAGATAAAAGAGAAAATTGTTATCGTCATAAAACGTGCAGATGCAATTTTCCCATATCCGGAGGGCAAAAAAGACCCGAGGATAAAGAAAGCTTCGGGGAAAGTCAAAGTGTCGCTCGTCGTCCGCACCCTGGCTAAGTGGTGGCAAATTTATGTGCTCCTTCGAGGGGTAGCGGAGAAAGCCCGCCGCGAAATCTGTTTCGTATTAGTGGGTATACGCGTGCCGCGCATCTCGTTATATCGTACGCGTTTTTGAGAAAAGTGTGAAAAGAAAAGAAGACGAGAAAAGCGAGGCGAAGTGAACGAACATAATTTTCGAGACATTTTACGGGCGATGTCGACATCTGTTAAATACCATTACTTTCGTCGCTTTTATTTTCTACGCCTCGGCAAAGTCCGTCGGCTCGTTTTTTTCTGAACTTTTCACACGTGATGTTTCATCGACGGTGATCTGTACTCGAGAATGTTCGACACGAGGGTTGAATATTTTTTTCCAAACCACCGCAGGAACAGGGACAATGTTTTCTTTATCGATTTTTGTAAAATTATTTTAAAACGTTTTCACACCTGGATGGATAAATGTACCGCCGATTGATCGAACATAATGGATATAACTATATCGATATCCTTTACAATATTCCATATACGTTATATTTCTATCCAACCTGCACTATGAGTGTGATGTATATACATTTGGGATATCGGTTTCGATGAGAGAGGGCGCACGCTTCGAACCCCTTGAAATAACATATCTCGCTCACGACATGGTCCATCCGCGACCTCGTGTGTTTACAGTGCAAACGTGTCGAGGTCTCTCGGTGGATTAGAGAACGAAATGCGCGCGACACTTCATACCGTCATGACCGCATCGTCCTCGCACCCCACCTTTTCCATCGTATCCCCTCGCTTCTCGTTCGCGAGATATCCTCCCGTGCGTTGTCCCGTCGGAGTGAAAAAAATCATTATTTCCGTCAGCGCTTGTGCACATAACGAGATAATTTTTCGAATATAGAAAACACGTGCGGGTTACGAATGACCCGAATGATCGAAAAAAAGAGGAAAGAAAAAAATAGGAATTATTAGTTCGAAACAATTTGGTGACATTTCCTCGCGTTTTCTCGTAAAAATGGAAGAATAAATATTCATTTTGGGTTTGTGAGTTATTTTCGATGGTGATGCACGCGTCTCGTAGCCAAAAATACATTGGGGCTGTTTTCCAAAATTTCGTCAATTCGAGAGATCGTAGATCAACGTAGAACGTTGACGTGTCTTGTACATACATACCGATACGTTGCAAGAGGACGTTATGTATATGTAAGACACACATACACACATGCATAAATACGCGTAGCTATACATAACTTCCACGTGGCCGATAGCGTTTACCTGATTTGACTGAATCCAAAGAGCGCTTCTCCGAAGGTCTCATCAATCGCAGCTCCAAAGTAGAGTTCGCATTGGATATATTGTTCACCGCTGATTACGTGCAGTATGTAGAGGCCATTCGGCCTTGTATTCAGGTTCCGGCTTGCAGAACAAAAGAAAATGTAATATTACATAAGTGTATAGCATTAATAAACGAACTTTTCTAACTCCAACCCTTAAGTCCCAACCGACGGTAAATTGCAATATATCGAAAATATAATGGCAATATTCGTGTCACGCGGGAAATTTCCGATTCCGAAGTAACCCAAAAAAGTGTTTTTTGGAGAAAAAAAATATTGACCCGACCCCCCATGCAGAAATTTCGTCAGGGATCCAGCTGGATTCGCGGTAGTATGCCCACCTTCCAGTCAGGATCTAGTCCGATATCGGATTGGATTCCAAGCATAAATGTAACGCTGGGAAACTGGATTCGAGCAGGGATCCCTGCCCGAATCCATCAATGATTCTAGCTGGATTCTGACATGTATCTCGAGCTTCTAATCGGGATCTAGTCCGATATCGGATCAGATTCGAGGACCAAATGTAGAATTCGTAAACTGGATTCCATTAGGGATCCAGAACCGGATCCTTTAGGATCACGGGTAAATACAGGCTAAAATAAAATGTCCAAAATGAAATTATTACATGTAAGCAACCATTCCGGTGGACCTACAGAGTCGTTTTTCTTATGAATAGGATTCCGTACTACCGAGAGCACATTAAGGTATTACTATCGCTCATATCACCACTAAGATTGGGGGCAAGAGAGGTCAGAGAAAAATTATCCCGAACAACCCAAAAGAGGTGGAAATTGTTTTATCTAAAATGCTATGCAATCTTAATAGTTCTGACTCTCGAATAAAAACATAATAGTGTATAGTAAAATTAAAACAAAAATATTCACATATTAGTTAAATATTTTTTAAAGTATCGGGCAGTAAAAGTTTTGATACGTTCCTAACTGCACACATTGATATCGGACGTATACGCATGCTCGTACACTAATGTCCGACACTCAGTGGCATAAACGTGGCAACATCGCTGGTCACTGATGCTATTTTGTCGTGTTGCATACATACACACTGCGTGAGCCTACCGTGTTGAAATTTTCAGAAGGCAGATCGGTGTTGCCACACGTTATAATCGCCAACTTCTCCCCGATGGACTCTTATAATCTGTATTAATAATTTATTTATTTTCTTAAAAACTATACGTCAGAAATATTCCATTCTGGTATCATAAAATTCTTTAAATTCCTGACTATGAGTTCAATTTTTTTCAGAAAAATCCTGAATCCATTGTTCTTGTAATTTATGATAAATGAAACGCAACTTCAATTTATACGGGTTTAGATGGAGAAAATAAAAAATTGGTAATTAAATATCTCAAATTCTAGACGTCAGAAAATGTTTCGTCTTATAGAAAAGTTGTTCGTTTTAATGTCAAGAATATCTAGAAAAAATTTTAAGAAAATCCTATTTCAACCCAGTTTGCGATAGTAATACCTTAAAGCACATAGAAAAATTCCGTTGCTGTCGGTGGGAATCGAACCCGGGACCCTCGGCGTGTGAGTCTCGAACGCTACCCTTATGTCACTGTTGCTCTTAAAATAATAATTTTAATATTTCAATAAAGTATGAACAACCGCCTATTTATTGAATTATTTATTAAATCGGTATAATGTGTAATAATATTTAGTATATGAATGCTAAATATCCAAATAGCTAAATGAATATACAGGGTGTACCGTTTATCTCTGCCACCCGAAATAACTCGGGAATTATCGGCGTTGATGCACCGTAAAAGTCACCTTCACTAAAAAAAATAGAAATCTCGTCACCGACGCAAATTTCTTTCGATCTGGAAAACATCGGGATTCCTATAGGGATACCCGTTTTGGGGTATCCCTGCCTAATCCCCATCGGAATCTGAACGGTATGCCCGAAAGTACAGTGGCGCCATTGTTTCGAAATTTCGTCACCGACGCAAATTTCTTGTGATGCGGAAACCATCTGGATTCCTGTAGGGACACCCGTTTTGGCGCATCCCTGCCATATCCTGATCAAAATATGATTCGTATGCGCCGAAAGTACAGTGGCGCCATCGTTTCGAAAGTTCGGCACCGACGCAAATTTGTTCCGATATGGAATCTATCTGGATTCCTGTAGGGACACCCGTTTTGGGGCATCCCTGCCATATCCTGATCAGGATATGATCGGTAGTTGGGTATCCCTATCAGAATTTCTGCATCGGACCCCTAAAGTCAGAAAAGTAAATCACCAACATCGACTATCGGCACCCGGCGAGGGTCGAAATTTTCTTTCGCCCGAAAAGACTTCAATTGGAGGTTAGGGAATTGAAAATTTGTCGCTGATGAAGATTATAGCGTTATTTGGCCCGATAGGGTTGGTCGAGGGGACAACATTTTCTTTATGGCCAAGAAATCTTCCCGTACAACACGAATGTCACATTCTCATTCTCGGTTTGTTGCAATTTCTTGGTCAAAAGCTGGAAAAAGCCAATTTCCTTTTTCCACCTTTTGATCGAGAAATTGGATAATATGCAATTACATTGTCAATAGATGGAAATATATGTACAATTATTAAAATACGATAAGTATTTACTTATCGGCCAACTTAACACAAACATTTATATACGCGAATAGCCGTAGCCAGATTTATGTACGTGTGTACGCATATACATATACATTTTTCACGCTCAGTTGGATCGTGTGCGCCCATATCACTATGTTACGTGGATGATCTCGTCCGTTCCACTTTCGTGAGACCGCGTCTCAGGGGTAAGAAGAAAAGGGGAAATACGCGAGAGTGTGAGAGGCAGGAGGTACTCGATTCAAAAGCGAATGCAGGAGAATACAACGATTTCGACGTTTCTTTTTTTTCCCTTTTCATATACCGTACTTCTCTCGTATTCCTTATTCCGTGGTCAGGATTTATGCACTGTCATTTTTCCGGAGGGCGGTGGGTGGTTCGCGAAGTGGAACGACGAAGAAAGCGTAGAAAACGTGTGGAAGGGGTTTGGAGGGTTAGTGTCTCGTTGCTACGAATGTAAGAAATAAGGAAAAGTATACATGCATGGGGGGAATGTCACAAACTTTTTATTGCTCCCCTTTACGGGATGAATAAACGACACCCCTCCACCGTACGATTTTACATTGTATTTGTATTTATATATCTCACGCTCTCGACTTCGTTTTTTCTTTTCATGAGACGCCATTTTGTTCGCGATTTTCATCATGGCTTCCATAAAGAAAGTTGGTCGATACAGAGGATTATTCAGATTGATCAAAACTATGTAATAATTTACTCATCGAAAAATAGACGAATAAAAGATCCATTTATTAATGAAAAACTAATAATTTATTCGTGCTTGTATTTGTATTTGTACCGCTTGTCAAGATATTTCCATTACAAACGAACGATTATTTAATTATTAACTGGAAAAAAATATCTATTTAATATTAGGCGAAAGTTATTCGTTTACTTTTTTATCGGAATAGAAATCGTGATATTTCGCGTTTTACCCAAACGAATATTTTGGTCGAAAATAACGTGACGTAACATGGGCATGAAATTGCGCTCGTGGTTTAATTATGTTTTATCACTCGTCGACGTGTACCTCGAACTCTGACCTGCCCTCGTTATCTCCGTATCGTTATCCTCCGGGCTCTTAATTAATTCATTAATAACATTTACACTCGAATCACACGATCGTCCACTGACAACTTCCTATATTGTCGCAATAACACGAGTTTTTTGCGTCAGCTTCAATAACAGATTGTTTTCATTGGTTTATTTTAACACGATTTTCTCAAACAAAATTCTTATATCGCGTTTCTGTTTTTTAATTGTTTTGCAGCAATTTGCTATCGGACGAAAAAGAAAAAAATAGATTCTTCGTCGCTTCCCATCGTCTCGTTTTTTGGTATTACGGGATGAAAAAAAACCCAGTGATAAATCTCGATTATCCCCCACTCCCCCATTCGGTTTAAAAACAATTTAGTTACTCGCCGGAGATTCGTTACGCGTATTTTACGCTATCGATACGAGATCGATTTTGATTCTCGCAATCGACCGAATAGCGATCGTACAGCGCGGGATTTATTCCTCTCCAAACTTTCCGTTCTCGTACATCGAGCGTCAACATCGTTGGCGATCGTCGAATTAAATTTTAATCGAATAGAATAAAAAACAAACAAACAAAAAATCGATACATTCGAGATACGCGCAAAAACTATTATTTTTCTCCCGTGCATTTTCAAATAAAACACACAAACGCAAACCGGCTTAAAAATAGTTCGACGAACAAAAAGAAATGTACAAGTATATCGTTCTCGTACAAAAGTGATTCTCCGTTATATCCGGAGATCATGAGAGGGAGTCACGCGTCATTTGATTTCAATTCGCAGAGGCTTTGGTCCCCCCCCCCCCCCACCCACGTCCCCCATCTTCTCCTCCACCTCCTCTTCCTCCTGCTGCCTCATCCCCGCTATCGGCTAACACAATAACCCCCTATTAAACAAATAGATCGGTCGATTGCTCGTGGACAGAGCTATGGACTGAATTACGCGCTTCCTCGTAAGCACCAGGCATGTATTATTGTACGGGTGAACGCACACGTATACAATAATACGTGCGCACACACCCACACACACACTTATATATATATATATATATGTATACTAATGTACATTATCCACAATATATATATGTCTATAGAATGTAGATGTCCCGTGGTACCATTATAGCTTTGCCATCCAACTATATCCTATATACACGCGCTCTATATAGAACAGAGGATTGGTGAAAACGTCGGGGGAGTCGATTCTCTCGCTACCCCCTCAACGACACAATACGCCCACCCCGGTGATCAGCGAGCACGAGCTGTTTCTCTTGCCTATATATATATATATATATATATATATATATATATATATATAGTACAGTTTATATCAACCCTCCTAATGCAATTTGAGTTAACTGCCGGGGATGATAGTTTATACACTGTGTATATGTCTACAACCACCCCGATATAAGCCATCGTTGGTTACACAATGCCGATATAACGCTCGCGCAGACTCCGTGCTCACCTCGTACCCCCTGACCGAAACTCTATTTCCATGTATGGGCAGGGTTGGCGCGATATATACGACCCCTTCGCTTCATCGTCTCGGCTTGTTATTCTAGCCGCACGATACGTCACCATTCGGTCGGATAACGGGGCCAATCGGCACTGAAGCCCGTACTTGATATACCCCATTGTAATATGTTCTGCATTATGGTGGATAGGTTTATATATATATATATATGTACGTATCAACTTGCGCGTGGCTTTGATGAACTTGGCGCAGTTGATCAATAGTCGATAAATTCTTCGTCATTACTAAACGAGTAGGTATAGATACGAACAAATGGGAACGTTAGACCGGACAAAAGGGATTTATCAGTCCATTTCAAACAGTTTATATCGATTTTAACGATAATGCAATTATTAATTGAACCGAGTACACATGATTTTATCACTCGATGAGTCCGAACAATAATATTTATCCGCTATTTATGAATATATGCGTCTATTTTCGTCTCCTTGTTATTATAGGAATAAACTTCTCGCGAACGATTAAACACGGTTTAAAAATAATACTGGTAGTTAATTAAACTTTGAATGACGGAAAATTGGTGTCAAATCGTACGACGTTATCGCTAATCACAATGTTTAATTGCCTCGTAGCCCGTAATTATCGCAAGTATTTACATGAAAAGGTTGGATGCGCGGATATATCTCTCTCCCTCTATTGCGAGAGATTCGAGAGAGCGATAGGTGAATTATACAACCGCGCGATGGTATACGAGCGTATCCGGTGGATGGCGGGATTTATGACCAACGTAATGGATATATAGAATAGTCCGTGTTACTATATGCATACCCGTATACTTATGTATAATGCGTATACGTCCATTCGTTTAAGTTGCTTATGCGTTTTGTCGTGAGAGCCATTTCGATATCGGCCGATTCGATTCGACGGATAGAAGCTCGTCGATGAAAATTCACGAGCAAACTTCACGCATGTTGGAGTATTCCTCATCGACGACGAGGAAAATTTAGCGAATAGAGTCTATCACATTTTCTTATCGTTTTACCTCGGCTCGAATTAACGACTCGGCTCGTAAATTTATTTAATTTAATATTATTTACAAAATATACGCCAGGCCAAACTTTCGACAAACATTCGATGTGATGTATACGCATCTAAAAATATATATGTGTGTCTGTGTGTGTGTAAGAGCATAACGTGCTCCAGTATCGAACGACTCGCCCGTTAACTTTCATATTTATTATATTCATATTTGTCTCGTAAATTTCTGTAATCGATTCGTGTATAACCACGAGCGTTTATAGTTTATATCGTTCACTCTCGTCGGAGGAGGAGGAGCGGTAACATAGCCAACAGCAGCAACATCGACAGCACGACAGAAGGGAGACCGCGTTATAAGAGACTGTATTACAGTCGTCTCTTCCTAGTCTTCTCCAATCTCAGTCGGGTAGTTTTGCGAGCGCGGGCGTCTGTACCTATCCCGTCGATATCGCGCTCGAACGTTTCTCACGGCGTGCGCTTTCTCACGCCTCGCCGATGTCCGTTATACATGCCGCGGTTCTCCGTTTCTCTCTATTTCTCTTATCTTTTTCTCTCACACACACACACTCACTGTTTCTTCTCTCGTTCTAGAAGATTCGCGAAATATCTTCAGATTTTCCTTCGTTGCCCTTGCTACCGCGAATTCCTCGAGTTTTGCATACGGCAGATCGTCGCACGACCATTATTGTTCGGGCAATCTCGTCGATGTATCTCGCTATCGTCTTCTGTACGGAGATTTTCTTTCGGCTTCGTACGGTTTCGCTAAATTTTGTTCTTATTGATTTTGCACATTTTTTTTTGAGGTGATGTAATGACAACTTGTGGCGAATGAATTATCGACGTCGTTATAGCGAGAACGATACGCGGTTAATGGTATCGATGAGTTTGTACGAGGAAAGTTTCGATGTTTGCTCGTTTCAACTTTCTGATTGATCGTCGATGATCGATCAATCGTGTTTCATTCGACGGTTGATATCGTCCGCGAAATATACGAGCGATTTGTGTTAAGAGACGATGAAGAAGAATTGGAAGATATGTAGAAAAATGATTGAAAATTAATTGATTAATGTCATTTACACGTTCATTAATTTTCAATTAAATTAGATAATAAAATTGTCATTTATAAATCCTCTTAATTTTCATCCCAGTCCCGATGTCTTTAACCTTTCGAATCTCCTTTTCGCATCCGCGAACGAGTCTCGTAAAATCGATTGTCACAATCTTCGATGCATCGCGCGTTTATAAATTCCCCAATCGTCGATCTCTTCCAAGGAACGACTTCAAAATAAAATCATATTCCCTTTGTTCCAACGAACCGTGTCTAATGTCAGAATTTCTTTATTAAAGAGATCGCACGGTTTTGTGTAAGAAACGATCGAATTTTTATTCGGTCGGTGCTCTTTTGCTGGAAGATCGCGCGAGATATGAGCCGAAACGAAGTCTACAAAGCGTGTTATATGAGCGTTCCATTTACGGGCAGACGGAGACAGAGAAAGAGATAAAGTGAGAGAGAGAGAGAGACAGAGAAAGCGAAGAAAACGTAAGAGTCAGGAGAAGAGAATTTTGCGCTTCGGGGATCGAAAAGCCTCGAAGGAAGAGGATTCCCGGGTGTGTAAGATGCTGTGTGGCGCGCGAGCAAACTCTGACCGATACTTTCCGAGCAATTTGAGCCGATAAAACCAGCCCCGCAGAATACAGCCTGAGAGAAAGAGAGAGAGAGAGAGAGAGAGCTAGCGAAGCTTATATTTTCTTCCAGTATTCCATGCAATATACACATACACATACATAAATATATATATGTATATAATATATATATATATACATGAGGCAGTCCTCCAGTTCGCGGCCTCGGCGTGAGCAACAGCAGCTCCCTCGGCACGAAACAACCGGGCAATTTTCACCTGACCCTCCAGCTTTAACTATATACACACATATCTATATACATATATATCGATATATATATATACATCGAACGTCGTCATTGTATTCTCATCATAGATATAGCTATGCGATGATCTTCACTCTTGAGACTGCTCGCCGACCTCAGAAGTGCTGGCGAAGTTTCCTACAAATGCCACAGGCACCTAGGCACGATATACCGTCTGTGCGTGTGTGGGTTTGTGTGTGTCTGTGTGTACGTATGATGAGTGTTCGGGAGCGAAAGAGAGAAGGAGAACAGAAGAGTCTCATAGCACCTCGCGAAACGATCGTTTCCTATACGTACGGAAAATTACGGTTCGCAACTACTGTTTGCTTAGGGCAGCCGGTGAATGCGCTCGCGACTCCGCCCAACAAAATGCTTTGCACTTCGCCTTTTGCCTCTTCACCGTCTCTTGCGCTTATGCGGCCTAGGTTCTTATTTCTTTTTCCTTTTTGCTTATTTTAAACTAGCTCGTGATGTTCGACTATTTCTCTCGTTCTTATTCGACGGAAGAGATCCCAGCTTCGCGCCATTCGAGTCAATTTTTTTTGGGACAGTATGATGTTGTGAGATAGGGAGAGAGTGAGAGAGAGGGAGAGAGAGAAAGAGATCAGGAACACTCGCGATTTCGTATAACCAAAGTCAGGAGTTGTTGGCTGCGGTATCGGAATGAGAATGTAAAGGCCGCGAGAGATGTTAGCGTTGATGTTACCGATGCTCTCCCTTTCTCTCCTAACTGTGCCTTGGTTCACTATAAAGAGAGTCTCGGTGCGGTAGTAACGAGGCTGGAATTACTCCGATTTACTCGGGCTCTACCGTCTCTCTCGTTCCTTTTCTGCCTCGCAGTTTCGAGGAGTTATAGCTCTCTCTCGAAAACAGCCAGGAACGTAGAAGGATCTTTCGCGAGAGTAAAGTGAGAAAGAAAGCAGACCAGTCTCTCTCTCTGTCTCTCTCGCTCGTTTTTTTCCCTCGCATCTCACGAGAATCTATATGTGGATCGGCAGCGATGCATTTTTGTTGCTTCCTTTAGCGAAAATCACCGCTGCCGAGCTTGGCGTAGTACACGAGACTTCCGGTCCAGGGATCGAGAATTTTCCCCTGGGAGAGAGAAAGAGAGAGAGAGAGAGAGAAAGAGAAAGAGGCAGAGAGGGAGAGTTCCGTTGTTCGCGAGAGACGATTTTACCCACGCTTATTTACCGAACGATTTTCGAGAGAGAAGGAGAGAGGTATGAATACATTATTATTTTAGTGCACGTGAGCATCTCGCGGTAGCGGTTCTTCTCTCGGTCGCTGCAAAGTGTAGGAGCAAGAATACAAACTTTTTTTAAAACAAAATTTTTTTAAATGGAGCGTTCTGTAAGAAACGGTCGGACCCAGTGAGTTTTTTTCTCAAAACGCTGCAGAAAACAAGGGACAGGTGTGGTCCTATTAGAGCGCTCTTTTTTACTCGGTCGAAAAAAAATTACTTAAATATAGTCTTCGATTTGATAAAAATTCGTTCGAGTCGAATATAATGTAAATAAAATCTTCCTCGAATCGACATTATTTCGAATTTATCGCGAAGATAAATTACTCGCAGTGAGAAAGAATTAATTTCAATAAAATCGATAAATATTTTGACAAAATGTCAATTTTTTCTAAAATCGACACACCCTCCAAGGAGAAAAGTGTTTATCATCAAATCGCCGATACGATGCACCCTCTATTATTTGGTGTGTTAGTTGGATGGCGTAACTCTCAAAAACCCGATCAAGGGAGTAACGGAGAGAGGGAAAGCGAGTGGGGTTGGCTTGGTACAAAGACGTGGGGGAGAGGGTTGAGACTGCATCACAGAATGACCACCTGGTTGGTCCCAAAATTAATCGACTGTGCTCTACAAATTGATTTCGAACAAAAAGGTCGGTACGAGAGACAGAGAGAGGGAGACAGAGAAAGGAACGGAATGGGTTCTCCGGTTCGAAACGAATGCCGCTCTCGCGCAAACCTCACCGACGATATAATACACTTCTACCAGAGGGCCCTTTTTCGCATCAGGGACCTCCGTGAACACTTTCGCGAACGTTAGCCACGAAACTCCGAGGTATCCCGTATAGGTAGCGTCGTTTGGTCGTTCCCGCGGCCATCGTTTATTCTTTTTCGCCTCGACCAATAATTCGCGATTTGAAAAACGTCGACGTTGCGTTAAAATAATTTTAAAAAAAGCATATATCGTCTCACGATTTGATCCGATTTAATTTTATTTGACGACGAGGATATGGTACTGTTCAAGTTGAATTATATTCTCAAATAATATTGAGTTATTATTTCAGTTATTCGTTATACATTCGATCGTTCAATTAGCGACTTGGTCTAATCATACGGGCCTAACCAATTAATTAGCTATCGTTCTGTAGAGGCATATAGGTATATATATATATATGTCGCACGAGATGAGCGGATCGAGATAATTAATTTGTGCGTCGGCCAGCGGACAGCTGCGTTTGCATGTATATATATACCTATAGGTGGGATGTAACTCAAAAGGAGCAAGTTTTTAGCACGTCGGCTTTTGGGCCCGAGTTCGAGTACGATTTTTAATTGATACTCTCGAGGCATTGCGCGGGAGTCTTATAATAATCGTCGAAGGTTTATGTGCTCGCTATAAACCGCATTTAGAGAGCCAATGCGTCGATGAGATGTGAAATATATATATACATATATATGGGTAAGGGTATATGTGTGCGACGATATAAGAGTGAAGGTGGTAAGGAAGGAAGGAAGAATGAAAAAGCGAGAGGAAGGCCGTTTTGCCGTTGCTTGCGTGACTTTGCCTACGTGTGTGCGCACGCGTGTGTGTATATGCGCATATAGGGATATAGGGGAATATATGTAATCGTCGAGACCCACACAAGGAATACCGTTGGGTTGTTTTGCCGAGATTTATTGGCTCCACGCCCGCCCGCGGAATTGGACAGAATTATAATTGGCTCGCGTAATTTATTAATGAATTTACGACGTTTGCTCCGATTCTCCCCCTGTCCCTCTCGCTATTTCTCCCTCTCGCCTTGCTCGATTTCCCGAACGCTCGTGGTCACTCTCTCGCAAATGCAATCAATCCTAAATCACACGCTTAATGCGCCTTGTTCCTGCTGCCCGTTGCTCTCTCCGCAGACTCTCTTCGCATTGTGCCGCAAATCGTACGTCTCTCCGACGCGTCTATCATGTGCGAGAACACTCTCGTGTGAACGAATAGCGACGAGACATTAAAAATATTATTTGTATTTTTTTAACAAAATTTTATAATTTGGATTTTTTTCGTAACGTTTTTGGATATTTTATTCGCATTTTTGTTGCGTAATGTTAAAAATGTCTGTACCGGTAAATAAATGAACGACGAAGAATTGGAATAGTGAAGAAAAATAATGATTAATTCAAAGAAACGTTAATTTAATTAATTACTGTAATTATCTTTCTAAATTTTCGTTTATCGATAACTTTCGAGTGAAAGTAATTATTTTTTAAAGGAAATCACAGTATTTCATACACTCACGTAAGAATTTTCTTCAGTCCAGCTGTTTCTCCAGCCTGGGAATTTTTGTTCCCATTTATAATTGATTTTTTTATTGCTAGACTCTTCAAAAAA
The DNA here is from genome assembly GCA_964017225.1 of Netelia inedita. Taxonomy (NCBI): domain Eukaryota; kingdom Metazoa; phylum Arthropoda; class Insecta; order Hymenoptera; family Ichneumonidae; genus Netelia; species Netelia inedita. Next base: position 26,627,723 of record OZ024922.1, on the reverse strand, counting down.
TGCCGAGAGGTAAAAAGAGTGTAAAGTTTGACGACTCGACGTTTCATTGGCAGTGAAATCGTCGATGACCAGTCGGTTAACGACAAAGTGTATAATATTACGTTATTCCTTATTTTCCACCCTTGAGAAAAAAAATTTTCTTCACCCGATCACCCTTTGCGCATCCTGGATGCAATAAAATATTTGACGAATGCGTCACGAACCTAGTACCTTTCCCGAAGTTCACGCAACTTATCGTCGCCTCTCGCTCTCTCGCTTCGATATGACCCAAGGGTAGTTACAATACGATATATGAATACATCGCGTTTTAGCTCTTCGTCCAAAGCGCCCACGCCTCCAGCACTATCGAGGAGAAAGTAGAATGTAGCGGGAGAAAGAAAGGCGGGAACGCGATTACATTTGTAACATTTTTGTTTTTACGATTTTCTAGATGGTTTGCGTTTTAGGGTCGCGCGCGCGTAAGCATGTGCACGTATGGCAGAGACGGAGAGAAAGAGAGTCTCTAGGGGTTTTACCAGATTTTCTTCCTTACATGGCCGTCAAACATACGCGAGTGTTATATATGTAACACCCGCGCTCATATACAAGCGGAGAGACAAGAAATTTCATTTTTCTCAAAATAATATCCCGAAAATGCGATCGCGAGAGAAAAGTCGTAAAAGTCGAGAATCCGGGTATCGGCTTTTACGAGTTCTCGCGCCAGACGTTCCACCGACGACGATAGAAATGCTTTTTTCTCGGTGAATTCTTTTTTATCTATACACCCCCCTTTTTCCGAGGATGCATTCGATCTGCGCTTTTCAGGTTTTTGTTATATATATATATATATAAGTTAACTGTGTGATATGTGTATATCAGATAATAATGTAAACGCGGTTTGTGATAGGCAGAACGAAACACGTGGGTGTTCGATTTTTAAGACCAACGGTGAAAGCCTCTTTCGCATTCTCGAGAAAGAAATTTTCTGGCTGGTCCACACGTGGGCGTGGCCAATATAAGAGACCGTCCACTGGTCATTACGAGCCCATTAGTCGTCTGGAGTGACGGAACGATGGTTTTCTGTTTTTTTTTCTCTCGCTGTCCCTGAAACACGAAAAATTTCCAGCAGGTATCGTCTTACATTCTCGAACGCGAGATCCTTTTGCGCTTCGGGCTGTAAAAATCCTGCTCGGTTGTGGTCTGTAACGAAATGCTCCGACACTAAAATCCTTCGTTATTGAAGGACGTGCTTAAACGACCGGACGTTGGATTAATTATCGCCCGGACAGTTGTGTCGAATTTTAAAAGACGACAAAACGGTCGAATGCTTGTAACGTTCTGATAAAGTAGAAATTTGTGATTCGAAAAAATGTTTTTATCTGTTTTTTTTGTCGGGTTTCGCCGGGTTTGGTTTTTGGCTGATTTTTGTGTGAACTCGTAACGCCAGCCACCCAACGCGAGGCCGAGGCGCGTATGGGGTGTGTGCCACGCCCTGCGATGTCACCGGATCGAAAATTGTGCGGAGCCGCGAGAGTTTTTACGCTTTTTTTTCTTTTTTCTCGGAAAAGCCGACGGGTGGAAACGGAATGAAATTTTGGGCCTCGGAATCTCAGCCTTGCACATGTCGTCCCACGAACAGTCTCTCGTAGGTACTTCTTCTTATAGTGCTCTCCGACTGTTGTCACTAATTCCAGTAATTGAGCTTATATTTCGGGAACGCCTTTTGACGACCTACGAGGTCGATTCCCTCAACGCTAGATTTCTTCGATATTTTTCCACCGCGTGTATATTCTCTCCTATTCTCTCCTATTCACCAGCGGTACGAGACATGCGTGTGTTTGGACTTTTCGACATCAAAATAAATATCCTCCAACTCCCTCGGGATTCATTTGCCTCGTGTGAAAAATTCATTCTTCTCTCGTACGTAATTCTCGCGTCGACGAGCCGAAATTAATGGTTTTATTTGACGAGCATAAATTTTCGTCGCGTCAAAGACGATTAAAAACATGATTAAATAAATAAGAAATATTAGCTCTTGAAAATCTTACATTAATAATGAACACTGTCGCGGGTCTACGAATATTTCAATTTTTAGAAAATCCCGTATTTTTAAATTCGTTGAATTCATTTAACAATTTTCATTTTTCGAAAAATGTAGAATTTTGTATGCTTTGTTGTGAAAATAGAAAGAAAATTCTGAACTTTCCGCCATAAATTCGCCATATTTAGATGAATAAAAATCAAATTATGCAAAATTTTCACATTTATTTCGTTGCGATATTTAATTATACGAATAGTCTCAGTGAATATTTTTATAAATATTAAGTAATTATTTATACGCTAGAGTTAGACTTCTCCCCTTTGTCGTCCAACTGAACTCTGACTTTTTTCTTCTTTTCACTCTTTTGCTGCTTCGATTGTCCCTGCGAATCGTCCTCTTCCTCGCTTGCCGTTTCATCGAGTTTCGCTAATTGTTCTCTCTTTTTACGATAGCCCTCTCTGAGATGCTCGACGTACTCCATCGGTGTCGTTGATATCGCCAGTAAGCTTCTGCGCGGTCTTATACCCTCCCGAGCAATGCGATCTCTTATGGCATTGACTCGTTTCTCGTTCCCCGTGAAACCGGAGACCATGCTGCTGCGCAATTGAGCAGCCCGTCGGGCCGGCACGTTGGCATGAAGATAGTGCTTGTTCGGGGTGACGTCCAGCGCTCTCGAGGAACCGTATCCACCCCGCAACGGTCTCTTGTCTCTCAGACACGGAAAGTCCCAAAATTGTTGGTCGATCCCGAACAATTCACCGTCCTGTAACCAAATTTTTGTTTCTCATTTTCCAAAATCAAAAGATTTTAATCGTAAAAATTGTCATTTTTTTAAACTACGAATTTGAATTTTGAATATTTTCCGAAAATTCTCGCACCTTCGGTAATCAAATGAACCCACGTTTGCATTAAATTACATTTAAACGTATAGCTAAACGATTAAATAATTAAATAGTAAAACGACGGATAATCAAATAACTAATTAAGTAAACAATAAAAATATAGATATATAATCAAATAAGGAAATAAAGTGTTAATGCGTGAAAGGACATTAAATTGTTCTCACTATCAACGTTTGTGGCAACTGTTCTCTCAAAGTCTCCGGCACAAAAAGTCCGAGAATGCCGCAAAATATCGAGGAAGTGCCAAGAATAATCATCGGTAATAATCGATGAATGTTGACGCTGTATGCGACAAATGGACTGAGAATCGAAGATACGTAGCCCATAATGTGTATAAAAGCGACCCCCTTGCCGCGTACGACGGTAGGTAGCAACTCCGAGGCGTATTGCAGGGCAATGTTCGTCGCCGAGTTGATGAACAGTCTGCCGATCATGGCGAACGAGGCGAATGCCATTCCCACAGGAACGCAACAAGCGGCGAAACTTGCGATACCGGATATCATTACCGCTGCAAAGAGCGTCCATTTTCTTCCCCAAACGTCGAGGGTGTACATTATTAAAAGTACCGCGGGAAATTCCGTCGACGAACCGATCGTGAATGTCGTGAATATGTCGAGGCCTAACTGATCGAGGCAACGTATGTGACCGTCGTAAGCCATTGCCATGATGCTCCAAGCGATTATCAAAATTATACTTATAGCGCGAAGACGAGGCGTTTTGAATAAATCCGCCACGCTCGTATCCTCGGCCCGACTGTTTTCCGCCGTGTCCATACAATCGTCGATAAAATCTTCGAAAAGTTTCTGTGGGACGTCACTCCCGTTTACCTGCTCGATCCTCGTCATAATCTTCACCGCTTTTTCGATCTTGCCTTCGCTTATCAGCCATCTGATGAAATATTATAATTTGATTAAATCGTATTTCATGTAGATTAAAAAGAAAATTCAAAATATAATTGTATGAAAAAAATCAATTAAGATAAGATAAAATAATATACATTGATTTAATTATAGTATTAATTTAAAATAGTAATAATTTTTAATAGCATTAGATGATGTAGTTTTTAATTAGTTAAACAGTGATAAGGATATTTTATTGATAAGGATATTTTTGAGTCGATGTGAAAACGTACCGAACGCTTTCCGGAAGTATCCAAGGTGTGAAAATTACCGAGACGAGTGGAATAGACGTAGTAATGGCAAAAATCTTCCAATCACATATGAAATAAGCCATCCAGGGCATGACCATGCAGCCCATAGTGTAGAAAACCCCGTAGCCAACGTTCGCGACAAAAGTTCGCCATTTCGGGCCAACGTACTCGAGGCACAGTATGTACATTATGACAAACGTATTGTCAAACGCGAAACCAACGATGAAACGGCAGACGCAAAATTCACCGAAATTGGTAGTAAAAATCGTTCCAACGCCACCGACAAAAGCCATCAGATTTGTACCCATCAGAACCGGTATACGCCCATATTTGTCTGCCAACCAGCCGAATAAGAAACCACCGCAAATGGCACCGATGAAAAAAATACTCTGAGCGAGATTCATTCGATATGCATCTTCGCAAACCTTGGAAAATAAATCTTAATTCAATTACATTATTCCAAGAATTTTACATCAGTGCGTAATTTTTTGTCTACTAGCTTAAAAAATAATAATCTTTGTTACAAAATTACAAGAAACGAGATTATTAATTTCTTTAATTATCGCGGGCTTTCGACTTAAAATTGATTTCTTTTTGAAAAATTGAATTTTTGTTATGAACAGTGCGAATATGGAATATAATAATGTTGCTACTGACCCAATCTAATTCGGTGGCGATTGTTGAATACGGAACATCAGCTTTTGTGAAATTATAATCCCAACGCTCGCAACGTTTTATCGGCCATTTATCGTCGGCTTGGCCAGCCGCGACGATCTTCTCGATCGGCACGTCGTACATCCAGCAACGCGAATAAGGAAGCCCGTGGGCAGTCTCGTCGTGACTGACAAGATCGGCTCTCGGAATCGCCAATTCTCGCAATTTTTCGACCGGCATGTTATTGATTTCAGGGAGTTTGCACCAGTGCTCCTCGGGCACTATCGTTATGAATATTTGCGTGAAGTAAACGAACGAGAGAAAGAAGCAAAACGGCATCAGCATCATAAAAAGTCCTTTCTGATAAAGACCAAACTCCCCTGGAACAGAAATCAATTAGGGTTATTACATCGGAAAGAAATTAATTAGAAAAAAACAAAATTCAATATTTACCGAGATAGACGAGAACGTCGTCAAGCGTCACGACGTCCCTACCCTCTTGCTCCGGAGCAAAGATCGTCGAAAGTGACTTCATTCTCGAGCTTTTTACTCCATTATAATTAATAACTACGTACCACTTTAACCCTACCGCGATAGACGTCGATTGACACGAACTTCATTACTTAACCTACGAGTGATAAATGACGTAAAAGCCCATCGCTTCTTTTATTTTTCAACCAGCACAAGGAAAGATCCATTTAATTCTATTTTTTCACAATGATTTATTTGAATACTTTGAAAAATATTTTAAAAATGACAACACAATTTTTGCAGCGGTAATTGTTCAAAATTTATTTGTATCTACTAAAATTCAATCGCATATTCAAATATATCTTTCTTTTTATTTCTACTATCTATTTATTAACAATTATTTATTCAACTAATGTGAAAACATGAAAATCTTCATTATCAAATGAAAAAAAGGATTAATTATTCAAAACTTATTTCTATCTAATAAAATTTAATCTTTTATTGAACTTTATTGAATTTTTTTGCTGGTACTGATTAATAATGTTTTTATCGTAGACTATTGAATTCCATTGGAGACGAAGGCTCGTTGACTCTGAAAATATGCGATGCACATATACCAAATTTTTGCGTTCTTCAGCCACTAGATTCGGCCAATCAGTGACGTCGGTCGGCTAATGTGAGCAACTCGTCCCGGGAGATGATTTTTCATCGGATAACACCAAGCTTCTTTTCCCCTTGGAACGTTGAATGGGTTTTTGTCGTAACTCGATGAGCTGGGTGGGTTCTTCAGCGACCTTATCCTCATTTCTGTGGCGCGCCCTCTATTTTTGTTGGTGACGCTTTTTCTCGTCATACACTCGACGAAGAAGAGGGTTTCAGTTAAACCATAGCGAAGTCTCTAACGGGGATGTTCCTGCATGCTTCACATATATCTGTAGATCTGAAATGCATGCACGACGTACTTCAGGGTATCCTCCGCGTGTGTGGATGGAAGCGAGACTGATGCCACGAGGCTGCCACAAGCATCCCCGAGCACGCTTCCATTTTTCCCGACTACCAATTTACCCCGCCTCGTAATCCCGCTGAGATTTACATATTATCACCACGAAAGCTCTTCCCCACCTCGGTTTCCTCGTGAACACGGGGAATGAAGAAAATTGCGACCTGGGAATTCCCTCGTTTCCACCAAAAGTGGCAAATTGGTCAAAACAAATTTTTTTTTTGTAACTCGCGGATGATCGATCTACGACCCTTCACGCTTACGTTGGTTGAGAAAGTAGAAAAGTTTGTTACGGCAAATACAAGTCGGTCGAATTTAAACAACTCGCACCTGACTTGAACGAAGTTTAAAAAAGATCGGACAAATTTGTTTTCTTCTGGATGAAAAAGTAAATTTGCGATCTTCTCAAAACAAGGGAAGTAGAAATGACTTTTCTACAATACTTTTCGACGTTTATCTTTCCTCGCTGATATATGAAAAACGTCGAATTTTGGTGGAAAATTCTTCGTGGTGAAAACTTTCGTGTTGAAAACTGGAAAAAAATACAAAATTTATTTGTTTGTCGTTTTTTTTTTCCATTTTTAACGTTTGGAAATAAAAGGGAACGGCTTACTGGGCTAATGTCGGAAAAGTTTCCGCATTTTCCGGATCGATGCGACGGCGAATCAGGGCGCAGTTAGCTAATGCGAGACGCGAAGGTACGGCCCCCATGGGGTTGGCTCACGACGCGCTTTCCATCCCCGTCTCACCGTCTCTCGATCATCCCGTCGCTGTGGTTATCACGAAGAGGGATGCTCGTCGAACGTGCCGGAGACCACGGTAATTTGCAAGAATTTTCTACCCTCGAATCTCGCTTCATTTCCTTCCTGTCATTTTCTTACCCTCTCAAAAATTGTTCTACTGTCGAAATTAGTTCCAAAATATTTACGTATGCTTGTCTCGTACAACATTTTTCTCATAGCATTTTCTCTCGTCGACCTTTTCCCTCGATTCGATAAATATGACATACGATTTTCTTTTCGCCCTTAACTCAACATTTTACATTTATTTCAAACATTACAAAATGTATTTAAAAAGTGTCGTTTGCAAAATATGGTCCAATAAAAAAAAGTTTTTTATTTGAAAATTACCCAATTGCGAAATTTCGTCAAATAGGTACCAAATATCGATGTGCGGTTAAAAAAAACATATTTTCGACACAAATCAAATAATTGATCGATCTTCCAAAAATCAATTTCCAACAATAAAATCGAATGTCCTTACTGCATCAAGTTCCCGCAGTTATGATACGGTGATAGTTCGTAACGGGGTGAGAGCGAAGTGGAATAGAGGAAACCGGTAAATGAGGAATATATAGACATTCTCAGAGGTCGTTAGCGATCCACAGCGCTATGTCGTTCTTTCCTAGAGACGAGAACTGATCGGAGAATTACCGGGGATGCTGAGCGTCGGCTGTTCACGGTGGATGAAGCAACGGCGGCGGGGATGAGAAAGGGCGAGGGGTGGGAACGGTTGGAGCGCGGGGGAAGAGGGGTGGAGGGAGTAGGAAATCGCTAGACGAAATTACATTATCGCGCTAAAGTGTCCTCCATTCCGAGCGGCAAAATCACGTCCCGTAATTCCCGGGCATTAACGTAAACGTTCCCAGGGCAAACGCGCAGGTTCCGTTACCATGGCGACTCTCACCGTTGCCAAACCCACCCATTGGCCACCCCGCCAATCAATAACTTATGAAACCATCATCCCTCCGGGATTCTCCTGTTTCTCCTCTCCTCTCTCCTCGGCTCTCACCACCATCCCTCTCCTCATCCTCTCGCCGTACCCTGAAAAATGTGAGAGGAAAAAGCGTCATGGCCGCAGTCTCCCGCGGCATCCTTCCATTTCGTCTTGTCGCAGTGACGATTATCGGGCAAGTATTTTGGGCTCGTGTAAGAAAAATGATCGTTAGTTAATTATTACAATTGATGCGGCCGTGTCGCAATTTTTTTGATAATTTTTTACGTCGACACTCTATTCGATATTTATTCGATCGAAAAAAATCAACAATTTTTCGTTCAATGTTTGTTTAATAGAGCGAATAATTTTTTTATTCAATAAATTCATAATATTGATTTTCCACCCTGTGCGTCAAATTAAATCCACATGAAAATTTCGTTTAATTTCTTTATGAAATAATATTATAAAAAATACTTTATTATTATTACTAGATGAATGATTAATAATAAATTAATAGGCGACAGAATAATATTATTGGGGCTGATATTTTTGGTGATGTGAATTCAGGTGGGTTAGGCGGATGAAAACGATTCTATCTTGAATATCGTAGTTAAATATATATAAATATATATATGTTTAATATTAGTTACTGTCGCCCAGAGGCCACTTTTACAGATCACTACAGATCGTTTTCTATCGCTTGGCAAACCGTATATATGACATTCCAGCCGACTGGCGAACTGCCGATGGGATGCGATCTTTCCGTGTTGCGCCGATTGCTATCGTCGGTGCTCGAGTGGGGCAATTCGTCGAGAGCGTATCACGGTCTTCCGCTCGATAAAATCCTATGGCGGGGCTGGAACGATATATACACGTAGAGCGTTCTCTCCCTCTGCCTCTCTCTTTCTCTAACGTTTTATACGCGTATAGTATAAGGGTGAAAGAGCGAGACGCGATGTTTTTCTCCCTCTTCCTGCGGAGAAGACCAATTTGCTCCAGCATAGTCGACTGCCCCCCTCCACCCGCCCCACTCCCTGACGGGTGAGCACAAACTACCCCTCGTCGTTTCAGAACCACCACCCCGACTTTCATCCCCCATTCTCTCCCTCTCCGTGCGTACTGGGTACTAGGGAGGGGAACTAACACGCGGGAAACCCGAGAATATAGAGCCTCTCGCCGATTGGCCCGACGATTAGGGGATGATTCGACGCGACGTGTGCGCGGATTTCATGGTTACGCGTACGCGTCGGCGCGACGCCCCGTGCGGATTTATAATTGATCGATGGTTAGCGTCGAGCGTTTATATACTCTTTTTCGTCTCTCACTTTCTTCATCCCTTCCTTTCTCTTTCTCCAGCCCCCCCCCCTTCTTTCTCTCTCTTTTTGTCCCTGATCAAGCGTCGAAAATGGTGGCTTTTTTAGACGCCAGAATTTTTCAGACGACTATAATAATATGTAATTTTGTCGCTTACTATAAGACGAATAAAATACAAAATTTAGATAAAATATATTTTTTCAAATATATCAATTATTAAATAGATGTAATTAAATTAAACTAAATTATTGAATTGCATTAAAATGCTCCTTCGTTAATATATCCTAAATTATATTTGTCTGGACGGTCGTATAAAAATAATGATATTATTGTATCAATTATTTTTATCGCCTGTTGAACAGTGCCCGAATATTATTTACGAATCATCATTTCGTTTGCTCGTTATATGTCTGTGGTAGAGAAAGAGAGAGAAATAGGGAGAGAGGGAGAAAGAGAAAGACAGAACGAAGCGCGTGTGCGCTGCTGGAAATTGAGGCGTCAGTTTTATAGGTTCTTCGGAATAGGTAATGCTGATATGTAACATCCTGGCCAGCCAGAGCACATAAGAGTCTGTAAAATAAAATAAAATAAAAAGAGTGTGAGTCGCGAGATCGTGTTGGAGCTCTTGGGTAACTTTTTCGAGTCTTTTATCTTCGGGGAATGTTAATAAGACCGTCGTACAGGGGGTTGCCTTGGGCGAGAACTGTCGAACACCTTGCTTCATTCACACAAGCTTATCTCCGCAATGAAAAAGAAATATTTTCGTCCTGCCGAATCTATTTCTTATCTTAGACAGTTTTAGGGTCAGCCTTCGAGACTTTTAATTAGTTCTGCAATAAATTATCATCCTCAGTATCAATATTTTATATCCATTCGTACCGAAAACTAAACACGTTTCGAACGAAATGAAAAACAAGAACAAAATATCGACTTTGTATCGAATTTAATCGATATTTCGTTTAATTGAATTTAATTAAAACATCTAAAATCAATCATTATTCCAAAGAATAAAAACGTTTCGAGGGAAAGAAAAACATTTGATTTTTATGAAATGTATAATTGATCGTTTTATTAAAATTCGATTAAAAGATCCAAAGAACAATAATTTTTACCAAGTGTTGTTAATTATTTTAAAAAAACGTATTAATTATCTATTTCGAACGATAATTACCTACTCACAAACCTTTCGTCATGCAATGAAAACGCATAAAATTCCGAGCGACGGTTTACTACCGTACTCTAAAATCTGTGTCACGTTTTGATTAAATTATGACCCAACTAACGTTAATTAAAATGCTGATGCAAGCCTATCGCGCTAGTAAACGAAAAAAAAAACGATCGAATCGAGCACACTTTCGTAAAGCCTCGGCATTGTATCGACGTGGATATCAGAACGGTGGAACGGGAAGATCGAGTCTCTCGCACACGCACACAGCCAAATTCAATCACCGCGGAATGCAAGGTGTTTATTGAGATTTCATGTTAATCGGTGTGGGGACTCTCGTAATCTCGGACCTCTGGCAGTGAAACGACGAAGGATGATTGAAGAGGAGGCGAAGCTTTCTACCGAGGCACCGAAAGTAATATATATACATGTTGTACATACTTTATACGTATAAAACGTTATAACCATAATGATAATACTCCGGTATCGCGGTCTCCCCTTCGAAAATCACGAGCTCGTTATTACCGCCGCGCGTCCCGTCCCATTTTTCTTCCATAATTCCCTGAACACATCTGTACTCGAGTCCAGAAACTCTCGCGCGGAAAGCACGAGAGGGTCTTAAAAAATCTCGCGATATTATTCACTCTTTTTAAATGCGCTTATAATATAAACATTCGTGTAATTACGACAGACGTGTATTAATTCGTCTCGTACGTATACTGCGTATCGTTTTATTATTTCTCGTTTTTTTTGTTTTTTTTTCTTTCATTTCTTCTTTTTATTCATTCAGATTTTATTATATTTTGGCGAAACAAACGACGCATGAATATTGATACGTGCGAATTATGTTTTCAACCAGGGCTGTTGCCGAACGAGTTCTCGATTAAATAACAAAATGAAAAATCGTGACGGAGGGGAAAGCTTGTTTTTTTAATCTTTTATTTATTCGTTTTCGTTTCATTTGTTTTTTCTCATTTCCTTTTTTTTCAATCCGTTCGTGACGCGAGGCCGTTAATCGGGTCGTGTACGAGATATAACAAACAAAAGAGAGTAAGCGTGGAAAAGTTTGAACAAACACGTGAATTGAATATTGGCCGAGGATTTTCGGACCGTAGAAAGGGGCGGAAGGGGACTCGGAGAGAGTAGGAGGTTTCGTGGCACAGCGCGAAATCGAATCTGCGAAACGATGAAATCGAATCGAACCGGTGTTACGCACACATTGCGACAGAGAGTGGCAATGCCGTGTCCTTTTTCCAACTCAATTATCGTTTTACCCGACGGATATGCTACTGACAGACCGAAGGGAATAAGTTGAGCCATCGTCGTTTCAGGTAGCTAACGATATAATGACGCGTTCATAAACGCTTATTGGAGAATATATATATATATATATATGGATGTATAGCGAAGATGTGGAAGTTGTTATGATTATTGTTACACTGAATAGACAACGCGACATGTGGTAAAGCTGGTCCGTAGCCACGCTCGATACGCTATACTTACTCAATCAAAGTCGGTATAACAAATACGGATATGCGGCATTCCGTCTCGACTCACCAAGAATATACATATATTTTCTGAACTAAATTAAAAAAGATATTGAAAAAAAAGTACACTCGATAGAAAAAAATAATTACATACTTCAACGCTTCGACTAAATTCTCAATAAAACGAAAGGATTAAGAATATAACGTTCTCTAAATGAAACTTGGCAATTATATTTTTATCAAACGTACGAAAAATATGGTTTTTCCATTCTCGACAGTGTCTCCTAGTGTTGCGTCAACCAGGACAAATCTATTTATTAAATCAAAAAACAAAAAAAACGTATCGATCCAGGGTTTCGGATCTCGAAGTGAAATTTCGAAATAATTCACAAAAGGGTCGGGGGTCGAGGTGGAGTTGACGCGGAACGACCGATATTGAAACGGGTACAAGGCGCTTAGCCCGAGACCACGAGCTATGACAATCGATAATGGGACGATAGAGGTCGTCGTCGTCGACGTACGAACGATTCGAACATTCGTTGGATACGTACGGTAAAAGAGAGAGTCCGGAGAACAGCGATTGTAGATAGAGAGAGAGATGATTTTCTCGGTTCAGAACCCCCTCCCCCCACTCCCCTCCCTCCCGTGTTCCCTCCCGCCGCTACCCCCGTCGATCCGGGTAACGATCATCTCCGGTACCCCGTAGACTCGAACGCAGCATGACAAATAACTCTGACAATGGCCTGTCTACCCTTTTGCCTGCTCCAGCTTCTCTTCTCTCGCTCTCTCTGTCTTTCTCTCGCTCTTCGACGCTGATGCTGCTGTGCCCTTTCCCTCCCTCCCTCTCTTTCTCACTCTCTCTCTCTCTCTCTCTCTCTATATGCTCTCCTGCCGGAACAACGATCGTCCGAACCATATCGCTTGTTATATATATTTATCTACAACGGGCAAAGCCCCTGCACCCTTTCCACCCTCGTTCAGCGTTACCAGAGGAGAATATACAGTGTTATTACAGTATATCGATGTTATAGCTACAACTATATATATATATGTATATATATATGCATGTGTGTGTGTGTGTAGTTTGTAGACGTATGGACGCGACCAGATCGGTTCCGGCAATTTTATATTCGCCCTCACCCAATACCAGTAGCATCGTCTCTCGTCCTTTTCTTCCATCTCTCTTTCTCTCCTTTTCCTTAAGTTTGTCGTTGCTTCTTTCCCTTTCGCCTGATTTATCGCCATTTTCATTCCCCTCATGGACTCCATGCAGATATTTTTCCACCTCGTGCATCTCGTCCTCGCTACACGTCTATACTCGCAAAACAGTGATCGACATCTTATAATGAATGGCAGAGTGTTACATATGGGGTAGTAACGCGAAGTATGTAATTTTGGGCGATTAAACGTAGAAAAAATAATTAGTTTGTTTAGATTGCGACATATTTTACGTTAATTGAGCGCTAACAATGATAATAATCGATTTATCGTTTCTTTCTGTTTTCGATAGCTTCGATCACCTTGAAATTTATGTAAATTCAAGACCCGAGGAGTATTCTCGATGGTAATAATAGTGAATTGATCATCGAACGATTCATCTCTGGAGCGAGAAAAAGGTCATCGAGTTGGCAAGACGCAGGGCGGACTGTAAAATTCGTGAATCGTTTTACAGTAGCGAGGGTAAGGGAGAAAAAAAGACGAAATTCACTGTGAATCGAAGATTTTCCGTTCAATCGAACGACGACAAAAGACAGAAGGATATAGCTACGATTCGTCGAGGGGCTTAGTCTCTCTCGCGTCGATACATCTGTGTGTAACAATCGCGTGTTAGCTCCGTCGCGCTCGGGGGAAATCGTAAAAACCGAGAAAAAAAAGAAACCCTGCCCTCCGTGATAAACAAGACAATTTCTGGGACGCGAATTCCCGTGGAATCCATAAATCTGTTGGCAAGAGAGTGTCCTACACGCGATTAGGAACGAAACGTATATATATCGAAAAAAATTCGCCCCTAACCCCCCCATACCACCGTCCGCTCCCGCCATCTTGTGGTGAACGGGCGATTGAGTATCTCGCGTCGGGCGCAGCCACCACCAACGTCGCGAGCGGTCGAACCCGATTGAATGTCTCCCTTGACGGGCATCGTTCCCTTCCTGCCTGAACGGTAGCGAGCAACAACGCATACACGAGCCACCACTGTGACTTTCGTTCCTTCCCCCGGCCATTTTCTCTATACTCTCTCTCTCTCCCTCTCTCTCCAGCACTCCGCATCTCCTTTCAACTTTACTTTACGTTTTTTTCGTTCTTCCGTTTCGATTGTCGAACACCCGGGAATTGAAAGGCTCCTCCGCGACTCGCGAAAGCGATCTCGATCGGGTCAATCGAAAGAGCCACGCGATTCTATTTTCTCACTGGGTGGCCATATACATATAAATGTATATATATGTATAGGTGTTATATGTGTGTGTTTATATGAGCATATGTGTACATGGGGAGATCACCGTTGCTAGTGCCCGAGATCGGTTCCGCTGGCCCCGGGTCACCGGATAAATAAAACCGTTTATGGTCCTTGAAACGAAATGGCCGCGACCAACGTCGCCAACACACGCGTATACACACGTACGGACTTGTGCGCGGCAAACATATCGAGCCTTGGGAAATGGGATTTTATCCCTTACGAGAGGTCTATCGGTTTTATCCTGCAGTGTTATATAAATGTCTGCATGCTATGTATATATATATGTATTTGTACACGTATACGTATAGACGTCTGACACTCTCGTTGCACCTTTCGCGAGGAGTTATACTCACCGACGATCTCCCTTCGGACGTCGAGAGGTTTTTCATCCCTCCCTCTTTCCCTCCCTACCTCCTGATTTCTACCCTAGCCTAAAAGAGGACTTTATCGATATAGCATGTCCTCTTTTTTCAATCCACGGGGCTTATTTTCCTCGGAGAGATATCTTTTTCTCAATGTACCCTTGAGACATTGACTGACAATCGTTCGAAAATTATCGAGAGGGGAAAACCCGTTTCCCACGAATTTTGAAAAATTGGAGAAAATTCACTATCGAAGGTTGAAAGAATTTGAATTTATGTTTTCGTATCAGATTTTATTGAAAAATTCGATGATTTGATAAAATTGCACAAAAGTTAAGTTTTAGCCATTTTTGGGAAAATGTCAAGACCTCGAACTCATATAATCTCTCGGTATTCATATTATATATATGTATATATGTTTAACAATTTGCATCGATGCATATCCTCGCGACAGTTTCTCTTCTCGGTTACGAGTCTTTATAGCCTCGAATGTAAACGACAGCGTGTAAAAGTGTAGTGCATATTACAGCGATGGCAATGGATACGATCGCGTCGGGCCACGGTAATTCCATCGGATCTAAAACGACCCCGTCGGGGCCAAAAGACGCGCGCGCGAGGGGTTTTCGCGTGCTATATCGTTATGATACGCGAGATAGAGCAAGAGAGAGAGAGGGCGAAAGAGAGAGAGGGGACATCAACGATATACGTGTATAAAGAAGGACGTGTGTTGCGTCGCCTAATATATCGAGGGACATCAACCGTAAGGGGGTCGGTGGTGGAAAAAAAAGAATACGCGAGCGCGACACCGGGAGCATAAAATTTTATCGACTAAATATCATATTTCGTTAAAACGCCGAGGATTTTCACCGTCGAGAGTGACGATAAAATTTCGTTTTACGGGGACACCGCGGAGTACCCGTCTCCCCCCATTCTCGAAGAAAGAAAGAGACGTTTTACACGTTTGCTCGATTTTATTTCGCGTTTATCGAAGATCACATCCCGTACGCGTTATTCTCGTTCACGAAGCTGAAGGGGGCGGACCGTCCATTGTGCCAACGACAGAATTGGCGCATTCGACGATATATCCGACTCGAAGGAAGAACAACAAATGGGAAGACGATAAAAATGCAAAATGCAGTAAACTCGATGATAGGACGGTCGACGTTAACGAACGTTTCGAGATATTGGATCAAATTTTGTATGATGACGTCACGCGAAGTTAGCCAAGTGGTCGGAAAAAAAGCATTTTTATAAATTTGAATAAAGTTCATTGAAAAATTAATATTAATTACGGATAAATAATATATTCGAACGATATAAACTCATTTGGATCGCGCAGAAAATTGCGAAATCTTTACTTTATCAAATTTTATGGGAATCCTATTTATTTCCAATTTGAACATGAATAAAATTTCTTTAACCTTTATACATCCGTTTTTCTCGTTGGAGAAGTTCGTGCTTTTTCTTGATCCCTGGCTCTTCCGGTTCGTTGTATACTTCTCCGATATTTCTCGCAGAGAAAAACTGTTTCTTCGCCCGGTAAGCTGTCGAGATCTTTCACGTTTTCCTATCACTAGGTCTTCTTCGCTATTTCCGTTTCAGAGATTGGCGTATCTGTCGTATATAGGTCTGTTGATAAAGGATATTCCGTGGTCTATCTATCGGGGTTGTGATGATTTTTCGACGGGAAACAAAATTCGGTCGTCTTAAGGTGTCCATGGTGACTCTGGTGATGCATTTCCAGGGCTTATCTGCTTATCCGCTTCCCGTGCATTATGAATATCATATTCTCATTCTCCGTTTCTCGCAACTCGTCGATCTAAAGATCAAAAATCATCAAAATTCATTCTTTTTACCGACACCAAAGCATTCATTTTCATGAAGAAACGGCGAGAACTTATTAACCGTTAACTACAATCGTTGGGCCAATGGATCGATATTCACTCGTTTAAATGCCTGTTATTATTGTTTACTATCATAGCTAAGGGTTAAACGTCTTAATACTTTCGAGACAGTTTTGCGCGTATGAACATTTGCATCAGTCACCGTGGGAACCGTAAAGTGCAATATATATATCGATTTTAGGTGCGTTTAATTGTACGAATAACTCGATTTCATTCGTTTTTCCTGCACGGTGTCTCGTGAATTTGCGAATTCAATCAATCAGATAGAAGCAGTCGTACACATTGATAAGTATATGTGACGCGATCCGAGAAAAGGGACTTACATGGCAAAAAATCAATTTTTGGGTTATGCGTTATGCTATAAGTTTTTGAACTGATCTTTCATGTGGTGCAATGAGAGATCTTTTATTTCCATAATTTTACAAGATATGTATTATTGAAAATTGTATCACTCAAGCACGAGCATTGGTTTTCATTTATTTAATCGCTCGCCGTGAAAAATTTCTATTTTGCCTCGTAGGTCCCTTTTCTCGGATCGTGTCACATATACCTATGCATCCCGAAATTGATTCCGTCCAGGTGGATGGAAGCATTTCTTTTTTATCTTCTTTATTATTGCATTATATATGTATGTATACATACATACATTATATATATATACATACATACGCAGCTGTTTGTGAATGATGTCGACAATTTTAAGGTGGGGAGAATGCCGATGGGCAACGAAGAAAAGTAACAAAAAAAAAGTCGAATTCGACTTCGTATAGTATGAGTTCTTCGGTCGTTCGGCGAAGCCAAAGCTTTTTGCCTCCAAGTTTCAAAGCGTATCTCAGTTCTTCGTTCTCCGTCTCTTTTTACTGGATCTTTCGCTCGTTCTCTCGCTCTCTCTCTCTCCCTCGCGACCCGCTGCATTATTTTATTAGAGTGAATTATTCATGCGCGTCACTTACACGGTATGCATAATTTGTGCTCTTTCATCACTATATAGCGTCGTTGTACTTTACCTTTAGCTTCTATACCTATACATGCATCTATGTTCTGTGCCACTAGAGACATGTTTTTCACATTTTTTTATCTCCTTAAATGGTTCTAAGTTCGCTCACTGTTGTTTTTGCTATCGTTCGCCTCACTGAAAAATATCAACAATTTACTCGATATAAATTCTCAAACATTGTGCCAAAATCATTATCATTTTATTTTCAACGTAATAATTTTTCACCCTATCAGTCAATTTCCTTCCAACGAAATGAAAAAGAAAAATTCCCATTTCACGTTCACGCTCGAGATACAAAGAAAAACGTAACGTTGACGATATCTCAATAGAAACGTAGCGATAAATTAGAACGAAATATTCGATAACCGTTGAAACAATTGACGAATCAATTTCTATTCGAGCGATCAATCAAATCGACGAAATTCTTCTATGACAGCAGCGTCATAGCCACCAAATTCGCGACTTTTCGCTGCACACCTGCGCCAAGTTCTACCATATATTCCCAATACACACACACGCAGACATGCATATACACACACACACACGTTCGCATCTTCCGACGAGATTCGCGCAGAGCGTTGTGTTATAGGGAACGAAGCTCGTTCGTTTTCTATATAATACGCGTACGCCTCTTTCGCGTGTATTCCCTCCTCCCCCCCCCCCCCCCTCCCCCGAAGAGAGTAGATGTCATTCCCGGCACGTTTGTCGAGCGATTCGTAAAACCGACGAAAACGCTCGCGGAGAGAACGGCCTCACCGCAAAAATTCTCCATCTCAGCCTCATTTCTCTCCGGGTTTCGCTCTTTATCTCCTTTTCCTACGGTTCCAACCCTCTCCCCTCCCTCCCTTCTCCCCGTCCTATCCGCCCGCCTTCTCTCTCTCTCTCTCTCTCTTCCTCTCTTCTCTTCATTCTCTGCCATTCTGCGCCGTTGTGGCGGACGTTGAGGTCCCGTGTGTTGTGTGAGGATCTCACGATGCGACAGCTCGCGCGGCTTCCTCTCTAGCGGATTCAGAGGAGAAGAGAGCTGCTCCCTGAGATACTCGCGTCATCCCTCAACGTCAATCCACGAAAGCGGTGCAGAAGCTCGTCGAGCTCTCGGGATCACCAACCACAACCACACATACGCGCACATTCGCAGGCCAAAACCAAAGCGCTTGCTGCGCGACGATTTGAATGCGTTACGACGCACGGGACCTCTCGGGCCCTCACTCCCCACCTCCCTCCCTCCCTCCTACTCTTTCTCTGGTCATGACATTCCGCGAACAAACTCCCCCGTGCATCGCGCTTTTTCACCAGTTTTCAACTTTTACTTTATTCTTTCGTTCTTTCGTGTTTTTTTTTCTTTTTTTCTTTCTTGTTGTAGTTTTTTTTTGTTTTATTTTATCTCGCGCGTATTTCTGAGCTTTCGTCAGTTGAAACGCTTCCTCTATTCGCCTCAATTGCCGAGACGAAGAGAATCTGAGAGATTTTTTGCCCATTCGGAACGATCCGTACAGCAGCAACGAGACAATTAGACCGACGGGATTTACGACAAAGTCGCGTGTGACTCTGAACTGGTCGCACGTGATTCTTCCGTACGAGCGTCATCCTTTGGACATATTTTTTTTTATTTTCGACGGGATGGAGACTTTCGTCGTGATCGTCTTGTATATGTTTCATCGTCGTGCGAGAAGTCAATTTCCTTTAAGCGAACACAATTTCACGAAATTTCGTTTGATTTGTTAAACGCGTAAATATTTAATTTTCATTTATTTTCTTTGATTTTTGTATATTTTTGTATAATATAGTTTTCCGTCGTTCGATCATCGATCAATTTTGTTTTAATTCGATTCGAGAATTCATCTCCAATTGACAAAATAGACCACCTTTTCTTTTTTCCCAAATGGAGGAAATATATTTACGAATGACAAATATTTTAGCAAAATCAATTTAAATTATTTTTATCGACCGAATAACGTCAATTTCCTCAAAGTAATTCGATTTTAACGAAATACAAATCTTTCGGTAACACGGTAATCGCCCGGGTAGAAATTTTGTAGGGTTTGCCTTATTTGTTACTAGGCCCTGATGAGGTAGCACTCGGCTTGCCATAACATGGCAAGCCTGAGAAGCTCCTGATGCGGCCCTGCAAAGGCCTGCCGTAAGACGGCTGTGCTCATGCTTGCCTTACAGCGGCCTGCTGAGGCAGCCATACTATCACATTAATTTTGTTCATATATTAGTTCACACGTTGACACACAGATGGACGCCGTTCTCACAAGTGGAAAGGCGCGAGAGTAAGGATAAGTAGACGAGGAAATTTTTTTTTGATAAGCATAAAAACGAAACATCATGAATAATAACATGAATGATAATCGTAATTTGTCGATTTATTTTTTTAGCACTTTTCAATATTATTATTTTTTAATAGGTATTGGAAATTGTTTACGGTTCCGATATAATCGTTTTTTCGCACCGTTTTAACTCGTATGTTCCACACTCATACACTTTACTAAAATCAATGGAGACCATTATATATTTTAATTTTTACGGAAAGTCATTGCATCGTATCACCCGTATCACGCGATGACGAAAATGTATCTTTTGACAAGTGTTTATAGATTGTGTACAGATTTAGGTTATGTTACCCCGGAAAGAAATTCTAGTAGGGCACTATTATGGCACTCGTAAGGCAATCATTAGCGCCCTGATCAGGCAGCCTGATCAGGACCGTATCAGATGAGGCGTTACAGATTCTAACGGGGCGCTGTCCGGCTGCCGTGCGAGGGCCGTAACATGGTAGTCAGGCATCCGGACAGCGCCCGAAGCGGGGCCGTACTACAATTTCTACCCGGGCGTTTTTACACAACGAACAAAACGTTCGTTCACCGTGTGATGGATAAATGAAAATAATTGGTCGGACACAAATCAGGGAAAGTTTAAATGTCTAAAAATCGTAGTAAAGTTTGCGTAATTTGCTCGCTGGCTGGTTATGAACCATTAATAACATGCTTTCAGCTTACCGTTGGTAAGACCGCGAGCACACACACATATATATATAGGAAGGACTTTTTTACAGAGGCGCAGTATGAGAAAAGATCTCTCACTACGTGAGAGAGTTAAATCGCGTTCGGGCGGTCAAGAATAAAGTACAAAATCCGCTTCGGCGCGAGAAAAAGAGAGAAAAAGATAGAGCGGGTGCTTTCCCACCGCGCGAGCCTCGAAAGAGGAACGAAGCGCAAACCGACCAAGGGGTCGAAGACGAATGCCGGTCGAATCGCGGACGTTAAGAGCCAATGTAAACGGACGCTATTACCGGAATAGCTGGCGTACGAAATACCTTGCGTACTCTTCGGTGCTATTGCTTTCTCTCTTCGGCTGTGAGCAAAATTCCAGGCTTTGCATATCAAGGTACCGCCACCGTTTAGCCGCTATTACCTTCTCCTTTCCGCCGGCCCTTTCCACGTCCCATTCGACAATATCCTCACTCCGATAATCCCGTTGCTCTTTCGTTTTGCTCCCTATCTCTGTTTCTCTCGTTTTCTCTCTTTCGACCAACGGGAGAAAATACGAACAAACGCGTGAAATCGAGAGCACAATCTCCGAAAGAAAGTGCGTTCTTTAGAAATTTTCATTCTGGGCCCGTTACGAATACCGTTGTATCAGTTTGTTCGGTAAACATTTGAAATTTGTCTATGTTCTTTACTCGCAAATATTTTTCATTGCTTTATCGGAGAATTTACTAGAAATGTCGCTCGTTGTTATCAATTTAATTCGTTGTTCTTTTTACTTTTCATTTTATTTATCATTTGACCATTTCCACGTCGCGACGTCTTCTTGCTCGATCTTAAGCTCGTATCAATCACCAATGTTGAGTGAGATTACATTCGCGATGTATCATTTATTTTGATGTATTTCGCATCGAGATGCTACCGTCGGTCGCTCCATTATCGGGCGCGCGAGATTTAAATCGCCGTGAGCCTTTTCAACCGCTCGTTAGATCGCGGACTCGTTCGGTCACTCGTTTAATGGAGAGCAGACTCGCGTATTCCCCGCTGTCCTCTACCGACAGCATTCGTTATTAGCTTGCAAAAGTCTCCATCCAATTTCCTGGATTAGCATCGCGTGTTTTCTCTCGTCGTTTGCTCTCTTCGTGTGACGCGAGCTTTAAGCTCTCGTAGAGCGTGAACGTGAGCGAACGTTTAAAAACAACTTTATAAATATATATACGTATAGCACAATACTAGGGCTGATCCGCCCTCGAGTCAGCTCGGGTGGTCCAATTTGCCATCCAGACTCCTTCATTCCTGCGTATGGCGGATGTAAAATTATTTCATTACACGTATTTAATTACATTTATATAGCCGTTGGTGCGCTTCTAATTTTTTCCATGTAATGTAACTATAAACACGAATAGGGCGGAGGGGGGGGGGGGGGGAGACAAGTGACTTGATATCGGGGTTGGTAACCGATGACACGTTGACTCGATTTTTTTTGACGAAAATAAGGATTTTTTTGATCGAGTACAAAAATTGATTGGAAATTTTATTGTCGAAATAGGCGTAAAGAATTGTGCGAACAAGTGAGAAGTTTTAATTTCTTTTCGGTCAATTAGGATTAACGATTGTAATGTTTATTCGTTTGGAATGATTTACAACGCGAATATTTTATTCGATTATTTTGATGAATTTACATCGAGTATAAAATTTACCAAGTATAACGAGTGTTTTGCGTTGGAACCACGCACGATTCTCGCTGGCTCGTGTTATTGACACAAAATATTTCCTCTATGATTTTTTTTTCACGATTTAAGGAAAAGCGCCACGTTTAAATGGTTATTATAGCGTGAATTATATACCATGAAGAGACAGGTTCGAAAATATCTCACAAGTTTGGAGAGACTTGGTGAAGTTGGCGAAGTAGAACCAGGGGCAGCTCGTGTATCGTATTAGCCGCGAGGCCTTGTTAGCGTGTCTTGGGGAGAGGGCGAAACGAGAGAGGCCCGTAAAAGTCGTAAAAGCGAGCGGTAATCGCCGGGACTTTCGTGCACGACACCGTGATCAATTTTCACCTTCCTATACGTATCAGCGAGAGTGATATACTTAAATATCCGTTACATATTTAAGTATACGCTACATTTATATTTCACTTGTCCGTAATAGACATCGGAGACGTTGAACAGTCGTGGATCGTTATTTCTCGATTAATATTGCTCCACTTACAAAAATTGTCCATTATTGCACATTTATAGCTTCATATAATGTTAATTGTATCACAAATATTTATCGTTATGACAAAGCCAACCGACACTCGACCTCATAATCGATCGCAATAAAAATTGCGAAGACATTTTTTTCGCTACACTTTTTTTACTATTATTCTTATATAAAATTTTTCGTAAAGATTATAATCCAAAGATATAAAATAAAAACGTCTTATAATAGTCATCGTGACAAAATTCTCGAAAAAATGTAAATATATCTATTATTATTGTTTTGGGAATAAATATTTATAAAAACAAAATCTTTTTCCATTTAAATCTTGATTCAACCGTGAATTATTTTACCAATCGATAAAAATATTATCTATCAGCGAATATTTGATTGCGAGCGAGGGTTTTATCCTGACACGTGTATTTTTCGTTCGAAACACACATTTTGGGAAGATAAAAAAAAGCGCGTTTACTAACGAGGTTGCGCGGCCAGGAGAGTGCACGTTGCCTAGCGTGTATAGCTTTAGCAGCACAAACGAAAAGAGACGATAGAGAGAGAGAGAGAGAGAGAGGGAAGAGAATGATGCCTATATATAAAAGAAGGATGTGTGCGAAAAGGAGTGTATCCCCCCGCGAAAGCGCATTCGCATTCTGGGCCACGTTTCTCGTCCTTTCGCGTGTGCGTATTATATATACGAAAATGGTTACGCGAGGATCTTTCTGGTCCGCGTTCGAGCGGCATCGCGCGAGCGAGCGAGCGAGAGATCTCGGCAAAAGGCCCACGGAGACGCACGGGCGCAGAGGTTCGAGCAAAAAAATGGTCGTATTACCGGCAAAAAGCGCGGGTAGCAACGCTGATGATAACATCAGTCTTTCCCTGTCTTCGTCTGACGCGCCGTTTTCGTGCTTTCTCGCTCGACGAATCCACGGAGACACACGAGATACAACGAGAGTCTCTCCTCGTTCCTCCTGTTTCTCTTTTCATACTCCGCGAGGACGAGGGAGGTTCGAGGGAAAGAGCGCGCGTCGTGGCGTGTCCTCCGCGTGTAATTTGTATCGAAACATCGGGAGAGACGAGAAGAGACGAGAAATCCGGTGAGGGCTCTCGCAACAGGAAAATAACGAAAGTCAGAGATAAAGAGCGAGAGAGAAAGAAAAAAAGAAAGAGAGAGATTCGTTTTTTTTGTTTTTTTTTTTTTTTTTTTTTTTTCGAGACAGCAAAGATCGGCAATTCGTGCAGCGGAACAAAAGAAGAGGAGGAACGAATAGTGGAAGAAGGAGAGAAACGGTGAGGAAGGAATCGCGGTAAAGGACGCGCTTTATGGAGGAAAGGGAGAAAAAATGGATTTAAAAAAAATGAATGAAAGGTATAAAACATCGCGGTGAACACCGTGAGCTCTCCCGTCTTTTCGCATTCATCCAGGGCAAGGGAGGGTAGAGAAAAAAAAGCAAGCATAGAGAAATATATTTAAGGGACGGGGGTGAGAGAGAAATGAGTCTCGCGGCTTTTGTCTCTTGTTGAGGATTGCGAAGAAATTGCTCTCTCTCTCTCTCTCTCTCTCTCTCTCTCTCTCTCTCTCTCTCAACCTTTTCTCTCCGTTTTCCGTCTTATACGAAACACGTACACACAGTCACACGGAGAGAGATCGCTCCTTCGCGCTTTCTTCGTCTCTCCCTCTCTCTCTCTCCATCCAACCGAGCAGCATTTCGCGTCCTTTTTATATTCTTCGCATACATATTCTCCTCTCGCGCGCGCGTCCGCGCGGGCACTCGCCTTCGTGTTCTCCCGCGGGAGAGTCTCTTCTTTTTTGCCGGGGCGCGGCCCGCTAACAAGCGCGAGGCACCTCTGAATTCTGATTCCCGGCTGACACTTTAGTGATGTTCTCGCGTTCAACGGGAACCCCCCCCCCCCCCCCCCCCCCCCTCCTACCCGCCCCTTTTTTCACTCTCTCTCTCTCTCCACGAGACTCCGTATAGCTGCTTCTCGATTCCCATATTCGGCCCTTTCACCCTCCCGCATTCGTGTTCAGCTTCGATTTCGCGCGAATATCTTCTCTACAGGGGGATGGTGGTGCGGGGCGGGTGAGGGGGGGGGCAAAGGGTCTTTTGCGAGATTCAAGTGGAAATACAAGAATTCGAGAATAATTCAACGCCGGGGTAGAACGAGAGGGGAAGAATAAAAAAATTCATCGCAACGATTTATTTCGCAGATATTGCACTCGAGTACGAGCATTTGCTGGTCAATCGACGTTTCGTGGGCAAAATAGGAAAATTTTGATATCTGGAAATATGAAATTTGGAAATTTCGTTTCGTTTCAAGAAAATTGTTATTTATTGAAATATGTATTTCTTAACAACGCGATATTTTTTTGGTTTCTGATGTTATCTTACATGTACTTCTTCCCGGGTAGAAATTGTAGTACGGCCCCGCTTCGGGCGCTGTCCGGATGCCTGACTACCATGTTACGGCCCTCGCACGGCAGCCGGACAGCGCCCCGTTAGAATCTGTAACGCCTCATCTGATACGGTCCTGATCAGGCTGCCTGATCAGGGCGCTAATGATTGCCTTACGAGTGCCATAATAGTGCCCTACTAGAATTTCTTTCCGGGGTAACATAACCTAAATCTGTACACAATCTATAAACACTTGTCAAAAGATACATTTTCGTCATCGCGTGATACGGGTGATACGATGCAATGACTTTCCGTAAAAATTAAAATATATAATGGTCTCCATTGATTTTAGTAAAGTGTATGAGTGTGGAACATACGAGTTAAAACGGTGCGAAAAAACGATTATATCGGAACCGTAAACAATTTCCAATACCTATTAAAAAATAATAATATTGAAAAGTGCTAAAAAAATAAATCGACAAATTACGATTATCATTCATGTTATTATTCATGATGTTTCGTTTTTATGCTTATCAAAAAAAAATTTCCTCGTCTACTTATCCTTACTCTCGCGCCTTTCCACTTGTGAGAACGGCGTCCATCTGTGTGTCAACGTGTGAACTAATATATGAACAAAATTAATGTGATAGTATGGCTGCCTCAGCAGGCCGCTGTAAGGCAAGCATGAGCACAGCCGTCTTACGGCAGGCCTTTGCAGGGCCGCATCAGGAGCTTCTCAGGCTTGCCATGTTATGGCAAGCCGAGTGCTACCTCATCAGGGCCTAGTAACAAATAAGGCAAACCCTACAAAATTTCTACCCGGGTTTACGTATGAGAAAAATCAATCCACATTCGAGTCTTGTGCAGAGACAAATTTGACAAGAATCGATAATAGATAAAATAGTAAATTCCGAGCTTTATCAAAAATAAAAATTCCAATTTAATTTCTTTTCGATCGTCCTAAAATATTCTTCATTGTACTTGATTATTTCCCACAATTTTGAAAATATGAGAAAAATAAATTGGTACCTGTTCGATTATAAACAGAGACAAATTTGTCCCATGTCGATAACAAAAAAAAAATAGAAAACCCCGATTTTATTAAAAATTAAAAAGTTCGTCATTTTATTCGATCGAATGGCTTAATCTTCGATCAATCCCGGTCTATAAAAAAAAAATCTTATTGTTAAATCGACCTCTCGTCTTCCATCCATCGGGCGTGCGCAACGAAAGAATGTCGAGTATTAAATCGTCGCGATATTATTCGAAGTGTCCGAAACTATTCGTTATCGTGATGAACGAGCGAAACAATCCTGAGTGGGAGAATTATCGAAAGCATCCCTCACGTTTCCGAATAACGTAAATCAATGCGGAAGGAGAAACTTTTAAAAGGGCACGCGTAAAAAGAACTCTCGGATTCTTCGGGACCCTTGGTTCGAAAACTTACGCACACATCGTGCGAACCGATGAAACACGATCGAGAGCCTCGTCTTCGAGATTTCTATTTGTTAAAACGAGACTCCCGCGCGTGGATCCGTTCCTCGCGTCATCGCGGGTTATTCTTTACAACGCCTAAAGGACATTCCGCTACTACTACTCACCGCGCATCTCGTATTCTCTCGCGGCCCGTCGTTGCAAAACATTCGCGATTTCAGGACGAGAGAGAACGTCTCGCGCTAGATTGATACATTTTTAATGCGAGAACTCTGTGGACGCGCCGCCCGGCACCCAAGGAGAGTGTCCGTTCCTCCCGATTTCGCGGTCCAGCGAGAAGAGACGACGACGTGAAAACAGCGAGCGAGTTTAAATCCACCGTGGATTCCACAACGATTGGCGACGAGCAGTCTGCCCTCGGCACGCCGGAGGGACGCCAAGGATGAATGAGAAATAAAGAGAAAAAAGAAACGATAAAAAAATAAAATTTAAAAAAAGCAACGACGTAAGAAAAATAAGAGAGAAAGAGAGAAGAAAAAGATACAATTCGACGAAACACCGGCGGATCGTTCGAAAGTGTGTACTACGTATATACGCGCGCGCCGCGAAGATCGAAAGACCCTTTCGCGGTTTCGTCGCGGGATCTCACGCGCGATCGAGGGTGGGACGTATCCTATATACTCATACACACACATATATATATATATGTACATATGTGTGTGTGTGTGTATTATACAGGTTGGATTACTTGGAAATTCTTCGGTTCGCAATTTTTTTGTCACGAGAGACTCGATCCCGAGTGAGAAAAATACCGCGAAATACCTTGTTGTAAAATAACGGTCAGATTTAATTCACGAATCGATTATACTTAATGTAACGCGAGACAACGATTTTGATAATTTTTCTATTTTTACTTTTCATTCGTTAACATTTTTTTGCAACCGTCAATATTACTGGACTTTATTTGTTAGAATTTTATTTTTTTATTTTCCTAATAAACAATTTTGGTTTATGATTTGATTTTCATAAATTGTGTTCGATTTGAGAAAGTAAAATCATTCGTGCAATTTTAACCCTTTCATTTATGAATTACAGTCGTTCGAAGGCTTATGGGGCAAAAAATATTTCAAAGGTTGATTGATTCCGTTCAGATGATTAGATAGAATTATGATACGCCCGGTTCAACATATCGAGCGGTGCATGTTTTTCATGCGGAGACTCGTAGACGACACATTGTAATTTCGTCGGAAAGTCTTGTAATTCGAAAATCACGCGGTCGTTCACGTGCCGACGTGATACGACGATTCCGTCGTAATAACGTACCGAATGTATATTTACACGGATATATACCAGGCGTTTGATTTTTGTATATTACGTACTATCTACATAGTTACACGTGCGTGAAACGCCGAGTGAAAAGTAATCGGCGCCGGGGTTGATGTCTGTCATGAAAACCCTTGAGAGGAAGAGAGAGAGAGACCCATGGCAAATTATAGCTCACCGGAGTCTTGACGATTGGTCGTTCGAGTTATTCACCGTTTTACGTTCAACCGGCGCGGCTATACGACCCACACCCGAATGCTCTATAAAACTAACTCGTTAAGTACGCCAACGTGAAATTTTCCGGATTTTTCTCATTCTCGAAAAAAAAACAAAAAGTTTTCCTACGAGGAAGTTAAATCGATTTATTTCCGAAAATAACATATTATCAATTTGTTTCATACGCGTTTTGTATTTTCACGTCAATTATTTGATCGTAATACAATTTTTTATAATTTTAATTTTAACAGAATTAAAAATAATAAACAATTTTTCTTTTTTCGTATAAAAGCCTGTACAAATATTCGAATCAAATAATTTCTATTTATAACGTGATTTAGAAATAATCGTTAGTTATCAAAGATTTTTAATGTACATAAATTCGCATTTTTTAATTCAGTCGATCGTTCGAAAATAATTAATTGGAGCGAAACATTTTAAGAGAGAAGATATTTTTTTGTTTTATCGGCACGTAACGTACCACACATCCAAGTGTGATATAAATGCGATGAACGCCACCGAGAAGTCTATAAAGCCCGCGGTTATATACATTTCCAAACGCGTCTCTGAATTGAGACATCGCGCACGCGGATGAGATTCTGTACGTAGAGCGATCGCACGATTTTCCTGCCGCGTTCTACCACACACTCGAGCGCGAACCTGCGCGTAAATCATACGAGTGATGTAAATCTCGCGCCTAAGGATCAATGAACTTTGACTATACATCGCTGATTATTCATGAAGTATTAGATATATACATCACGCAGAAATAGTAATATCTAAATCATTGTGTGTTACTCGCGCACCCTGTTTTCCTCTCGTGGTATTTTATAACAATCATCGATACGGACGCCCCACCGCGAGATAATGAAAAAGAAGAAAAAAAAGAAAATTATTCATCTTATCGAAAAGTCATTAAAACGTGAATGAGCGGAGATGCATCAGGTGTGTCGTCGCATTTGTGAATTCGCGATACCTCGCTCTCGGCTCTGATTAATCCGATTACGAGTATGCACATACGGTATAAGAGAGATTCGACACATGGAATACGAACGCGAGAGTCATGGAGCGTAATAAGTACAGAGAGCGAGTGAGAAAGAGAGGAAGGAGAGAGAAAAGGACAGATGTTAATTTTGTACGCTGTGAGCAACGTGCAATAACTCGATCGAGAAAGGTTGAGGAGCGAGAGAGAGAGAGAGAGAGAGAGAGAGCGACCGTGTCAGTGGAAAGTCCCGAGAGATTAATTTGTGGGAATAATAATGATTGGCGATCGACGTTTCGGCGATACTCTGAAAAGATAACGGGAGACTTCATCGAACGATGGAGCGAGAGAACGAAATTTGAAAGAGAGAGAGAGAGAGAGAGAAAAAGTCATGCCAGAGAGAGGACGTCCTTCGTCACTCCGGTACAGAGTCCCGGTCGATCTCCACCTCTGAGCGGAGGCTCCCCTTGTTCCTCGACTCCGCGAGTCTGGCTCCTATCTCGGTCCAATCTCGTAATTAATTTTAAACACATGATATAATTGGTCCCGGATGAAAATTGGTCAGACTCGTCTCTTCATCTCCGGTGATTAGCCCGTTTAGCCGGTTTCGAGTGAGGAAAGCACTCTTTCGTATAACGTATACCACGCTTACACAAGTGTAATTTAATTCTCGGCATATGTAGATTCTTAATGTTCGAACTACGAGTCACGGGCGTGCGAGTTCAGGTTATGTGTTTGTTTTTTTTTCTCTTTCGAATACCTTTTCACGTATATTACGAAAATAATGATTATGTTGTTAACGGCTAATACTAGCTGATGTATATGGCGATGAAAGATGGGAATCTTTTTTTTTTCAACGTCTTTCTGTTATATGTCAGGTTTGACGAGTCGGATATGTTACCTGTACGTATATATAATACAAATATATATATGTGCGTATTAAGAGATATGTAGGCCTATGGATACAAATAAAATTACAAATCGTTTCCAATTATCGCGAACACGTTACCAGTGTGTAATTATTTATTTCATCTTATTTCGAATACTTCTAGATACAATGTCTTTTTACAAACTTCTTAATTCCCACCAGCTCAGAAGGTGAAACATTAATCGGTGCTGGAATTTGTACGAATCCAGCTTGTCGGTCTTACAATTAGGACCGATGTACTTCCTCGTTGTAAAATTTCAATTATTAGAGCCCAATGTAGACTGACAATGAGAAAAATAGCCACGAGGAGAATTGATTCGTTGGTTCTAAACGCCAAAATATTTGGAGGTCAAGTTTACGCGCCTTGGCTAATTCCACCAGGGACCGGTTCAATTAGGTTGACGATGTTCGACTAACCCAGCTGGTGGATGGATTTAAACCGGTTTAGGATAACTGCTCTCGCACCCAAGGGTGTATATCGATATTGCTGGTTCTGGTTTGCCGAGGTTTGTGCTCCGCATCTGCGGACTATCGCGATGCAATGATATCGATGCGGAGTTAATCGGGTCTAAGCCTTTCGAGCCTGCGCGTTTCAGGCGAGGCTCGGGTCATCGACTGGTGTCCACCTCGGATCGGTTCGAACGGCTTTGCATCGGGGTACGGATCCTTCGGTCGAACGAAAAAGCGAGACAATGAGAAAGGCTTGCTCGAAATTTAGTTAGATTTTTTGCCGATTTACTTGGCGCAGAGATCGAAGCCTCTGGAATCGTAAAATCGGATGTCTACATTTGATAGAGAATTAATAATTCATTTGAAATTAAACTGACGAAATACAAAACTACAAATTTTTTTTGATAAAAAAAATTCAATAAATTCAATAATACCAATACAATTTAACAATCAATAGATAAAAACATGTGTCTCATTTTCGATTAATTAATGAAGAGTAATTTTTTTAAGAAAGAAATTAGAAATATTGTCGTTTAATATTTTAATGTAAATGTAAAATTGACAAAAATTGTGCCATTAAATATTGAACTTTTATTTACTTATCAAAATTGTTTTATTCGGATTATAAAATTATCGCGCCTATACCGTCGGGTCTCGTGCCCATCTACTTCTCTTTAGAAAGTCATTGGATAGACGTTCGACCAATATTTTCTGTCCCTCCAAATCCTCGAAAATAATCAACTTTTAGCTTTTGCAACGTACCGTGAGAGTATCCTTGACATTTTGTCTAACGAGATTAGTCTCTGTCTCTCTCCCTCTTAACAGGGACAAGAAATACCTGGGTGTGCTCTCCTCGATTCTCTTTTAGTGCTCCGCATCGATGCGTTAACCTTTTGACAATTATCCTATCGTTTCTCGCCCCCTCTCCCTCTGTTCTGTCTCCTATACAGCTGTGCCGCATCTCTGACGGTCCATGTTACGAAGCATCGGCCTGAAATTGGCTTAGAGAAAATCCTCGCTGCGGGGACTAATACACTATTCCTTAACAACAATTAGCGGCTAATCCCACGGTCGTCCCATCGGGGGCCTGCCTTTTCTCTTGCACTCTCTTGCGGGGTGGGGGGGGGGGGGGCGAAAATTTTTCTCTTCCCTTTCGCACACGAGCCCACCTTCGTAGGGTTGGTCCGGCTCTTCTCGTAATTATCGACCGGTAATCTCCTCGCATTGTTTACCGGCCTCGCCGCAATCGATTGATTTACGACAAGGTTCTTGCCAAGTACACAAGTTCCACAGAGTAACAATTTTACCCCTATTATACATTTATTACAAATTTTTACAAATTTCCTTCTCAAGACGCTTCTTCATCGAGATCAATTTTATTTCGTCCAAACATTGAACCACAAAATATTCAATCGTCGTTGCGAAACATCGAGATCGCGAATTATAGCAAAATGAAAACAAAAACAGTTCGTTCCATGTCGAGCGTTCTCCCCGTCGCCGATTCGCAATAAAATTCGAAAACGCACTTAATCCCCGCCGTAAAGATACATACGTTCTAACGTACGGTTGGCAATAATCAGAAAAGCGAAAGATAGCGCGCGCGCACTCCTTTTTCTCGCTATATAAA
Source organism: Netelia inedita (assembly GCA_964017225.1). Taxonomy (NCBI): domain Eukaryota; kingdom Metazoa; phylum Arthropoda; class Insecta; order Hymenoptera; family Ichneumonidae; genus Netelia; species Netelia inedita. The sequence continues at coordinate 26,595,581 of OZ024922.1, read as the reverse complement.
CGACGAATAATAAAATAAAGGTGTGCAGCGTGAAATCATACGTGTCATTGTACGTACACCGGTGTGAAAGTACGTGCCGTTACGATCGTTATACCACCGAGTGAGCTCGAGCTTTTAATTTTATGCGAAATATACGCCGTGTTTTTGTTATTGTGTGCCACTGTTGGCTTCGCCGCAAATATATTAAACACGCATACCGATACACACATACGTGGATAATTTTCTCGCCTCTCGGCAATTTAAACTCGCAGGGAGCTACTCGGGAGCCGAGCGCATCCTCTCTTTTCCCTCGAGACGATGCTCACGAAAATTTGCGAGCTGCAACGATCGTGGATAACCACGGGACAAGAGCGTTCTACCGTTCAGGGAAAATAAGTAACGTCGTTCCAGTCGCGTTTTTCTATATACATAGAATTGTTAGAACTATAGGAGGGCGCGTATAACCATATAGACTGTTGAACTACTCATTGGTGCATATCCGAGTCTCAACGCGGCTACCGATCCCGTTATCGAGGTCTATGACGCGCCTGTATTATACCACCTTTTTCCTCTCTCTCTCTCTCTCTCTCTCTTTCTTTCATCTCTCTCTCTCTCTTTCTCGCAACTGCCCGTTCGGCGTAACGTTATAATTTTAATCTTCGTTACAATGAGCCAGTGTTCGCGCGGGAACGCGCACACTTGTACCCAAGCGCGCATACGGAGACCTTTGCGAGTCCAGACGGAAATTACACCTTGTAGATAAACAATTTTATGGTCTACAATAAAATGCAACGTCGTCGCGCTGGTCGCGTTTTCTGTTTCGCCCGTACGCTTATTAATACTCGCACGTATCGTATATTCAAGAAACTCGGAACTTAGCTACGATAAACGATCCAATATTTGCGAAGAATTTTCAATACGATCAACAACAATTTTTGTTTTCCCTTTTTTCATTTATTGTTTTTTAGTCTTTCTTATAACCGTCGTCGAGCTTATATCGAGAGAAATTTGACAATACACTGTATAAATGATTTTTTTTTTTCAAATATTCCAGAAAAAAGTCACGTCTTCACGACGAACATATTTGATATTTATTTACGTTAGTGGCGACGCGATGCTCCAGTCTCCCCAACACATATATATCTGTGTGTGTGTGTGTGTGTGTGTGTAAGAGATAGGACGTGTGGAATCCAGCTATAAAAATCACCCTCATTAATACCATCGGATTTCATAAATCTTGAGTAATAAGTTTTTACGCATTGGGTTATGGTGTATAATGGTGGCTTAATTGTGCGCCAGTGGGCAAACGGTATACGCATGTACGTGTGAGCGCGTATGCGGAGATCGAGGTAAATACATAAATACCAATACGCGACGGGAGATGACACACCACTGCGGCAGGAACAGCACAGGTACGCGTGAATACGTAAGCGCATAAATATTGTCGATCTGCAAATTCTCTCCTCTCCCCTCTTCCTCCCCTTCTCTCTCTCTCTTTCTCCTCATCTCGCGATATCAGCAGCACATGGGTTATGGGTTATACCGTATATAGAGTGGGGAAAAGCGCGATTGCGCGACGCTCGGAAGCGCGTGATGAGAATATCGGCTGTATCGGAGTTAATACTGTAGGTATATAACGTATTCTATAAGTGTGTATAAAATATCTATAGATGCTTATCTATAAAGAATGGAATCGTTTTCGAACGCGTGTCTTATGGTAATATTGCGCGGTGTTAGCAGGGCCTTACAATATTATTTGTCCGCGTTAAATCGCCGTGACCGATCGTTTCGACGTCTACTCGCGTCTCACGGTTCTCAATTTTTCATCGTTGCCTTTTTTTCTTCTTCCTTTTAAGTATACCTATTCGTATTTTTTTTATATATATAGATATTTTTTTTTTTTACTTTTCATTTTATACCCTTCGATTTATTAAATCTTCGCTCCAACACCGTGGTATCCGCTAATTAGTCGTAAACGACGAGACGATTATCATATATTAGCATGAACGCTCGATAATTCGAATATAAAATAGGAATGACTCAATTATTCGAATCCTCGCGGGAATACGTGAGATGAGCGGATAGAACATTTTACTCGTGTATATATATAGGTACATATCGAATTCTTATAATTTGTTACGACGGGAATTTTTCTATTAATTTCTATAATTTATCGTACCGCGTCTTCGCGATAGCTGTATTACGTGATAACGGGGGGTGAAGTTGAACGACCGCTGCAATATTCGCAAGGATATACGACGCTCGTGGAGAGAAATCATTGAGAACTATATATGTATTTCTACGCGTGAAATAATATTAACGATAGAAGTATTGCGAGACTCGTATTATTAACGCACTTTCGCAAGGAAATATCCAAATTAGAATCAATTATTTCACTACAAATTATTCTCAATTATACGAAAATCGTCGCGTCAAAAAATTTCCCTATAATTACTCGTAATTAAAATCATTAAATCGAGTTTGCACTCGGACGGAATAAATAGGTAGTAAAAAAAACGTTCGAACCATTGATTTGCTCATTTCGTAAAAAAAGTGTGTAAATTACAGTAGGTCTGAAATTTTATATAACGAAAAAAAAAGAATAACGCTAATGTAACATTTCAAATCATTGCAAAATGTCAAGACTATCATTATTCTTCGATGAAACGTACATATTTTTTTTTTTTAAATTTACACCGACAAAACTATTTTTATTTTGTTATCGTTTATTTTTTCATATAAAAAGGAACGAACGGCGATACGAGAGAAGAGAATGAGAACCACCAATAAGTTGGACGTTAGTTTGGCGTTAACTCGAGGGCGAGGGTGCGTGTGTGTGAGAAAGAGCAAGCGAGAGAAAGAGAGAGAGAGAGATAGGGTCGGTTGGATCGGTCGGTGTTTGGCAGACAATTACTCCACGGACCCCCCGCGGCAGGGATAGATGTCTCTCTTGGTTCTTCTCTCGTTCCTGCCGGATCCCGCATCGCGCGTACCTACTACCACTGTTTTTTTTTCAGTCTCTCTTTCTCATTCTCTCCTTCATAGGGATCTACTCCCTCTACCCTCTTTCCACCATCAAGCCCCACCACCCTCTTCCCGCATTTCTCTCCTCCACCTTCCTTGTCGACCGACAGGCGCGCGCGTTCCTATAAACTGTTTGTTTAGTTGATATATCGCGTTGATACTTATCACCTCGTATACGATATGAGAAACGCTCGGTAGGCATTACGAGTGAGATATCGTATCCTAAAAGGAATCTAATGACGCTCCGACCATGCGTGGCTCGCTCTCCCTTCCTCTCTTTTTCTCATTGCCTCGAATAACAGTTCGCAAACACAGACACACATACACATGCATACATGTATTTCGTATTTATATATCGTTTGAGTAATCGAGCTCCGATTCGAAACAACCCTTCATCTCGCAATGCCACACTCGCGATCGTAAAATTCTCGCCTCCTATATCTTCCATATATTTAATTCTATTTTTATTTATTATTTCTTCATCTCGTTTCTTCTTTCTCAAATCCTTTTTTTTAGTGACGAACGCTGCCTCGATTCGCGCGGACATATTCCCTTGTCACTTATCCACGTGGCAACAAGGACGAGGTTTCTGAAAGTTTTTTCGAGAAACGATAGCGTAAAAAAATCTAAAAAAAAAAGGACAAGTGTTTCAATATATATATTTGTCTGGTTAACATGCCGATGTAGAAACGAGAATTTTGCACACTGGACGACAACAACGACGACAACGACAACGACGGTTTGCGAGAGTGAAGGAAAAAAATAAGGGGAGCGGCGGCAAAACGCTCGTTTTGGTCGCGGTTCGACCTCGCATTAAATAAAATTACAACGTTTAACGACGTGCCGCCTGCGGTATACCGCCAATACATATTTCTCCCGTGCGTACGTGTGTTGCGCGTGTGTATGTATTTTTTACTCCATGTGTGTTTTACTGCAAGAATGTTCCTACCTTATGAAATTACGTCGATCGCTGAATGTCGAAAAGGCGCCAATCCGTGTTTAAAATTTACGTCCGATACGCCCTTCTGACTCTGACCCGTCGATGTATAGTTATATACCTTACGACTAATACCCGTGTGTCTATGTAAATGGGGTTGGTGTTTCGCGCCGGATATTTTAATGGCGTTATAATGTGTGTATGTTTTACCAGGACCGATCACGAAACGCGCGGGAACTCTTTCGAACTCGGTGTGCGTTGCTTCTTCAGTTTGGTCCATGAAAAATGGGCGCCTCAGTGTGTGTGTGTGAGATGCGAGAGAAAAAAAAGGAACGAGAAAACGAGAGGAGAAAGAGGGAGAGAATCGCCGGACGCCTCGGACGAGTTCGACCCAGCATGGGGCCACTTCGATATATTCAATCACGAAATTATCACTTCTGTACGTGTTAGCTTCGGCTATAACCAGGGTGAGGACGATGACGCGGTTATCCACTATAGTTTCGATGTACGAACTATATCTACTTATTTATACATATGAAACGGAGTACAAGAAAACATTGGGTTATATAAGACCAATTTTTGTAACGAGCCAACACCAATTTTCCCTCGTGTTTATTATTTCAATTATAGATTTTTTTAATTTCTTTTACTCGGACGCCCTCTGCTCCACCACGCCGAAAGCTCGTTTCCGAGACTCTCTACCGTCATTTTTCTGCATTAAGCCCGAAGCGATGCGCTTGACGCTTATTAAATAATTTATTCGCGACGATTATCGCCGAAAAATATTACGCTTCGCCGCAAATATTCTCACGTAGCGGGGTATACGTCCATGGGGCGTTCCTTGTAGCGTCGACAAAATTGAAATTTTCTTTTGCTCGTTTATCTAACTTTTGTTTAGTCGAATTTTCCAACGGAAATTGGGTTGAAACAGATAATGATTTTGTAGATGAATTTCAAGTGTGATAAAGACAAAATCGAAATATAAAAATCGTATGTTTTATTTTTTTTTCTTCGATTATTGTAACTTGAGGGTATGATAGTTGTAAAGAAATGTGAAGATAGTATTACTCGATCGTAGATTATTACGGGGTAAACGAGGAACGAATTCCGCCGCACACCATAGGGGTCGCGAAGCCCTTGACGATGGCAGGTGGAAAAAGGCTTATTTCTCTACTCTCTCTCACCTGACTAACAATAAAAGAGCAGGGAAAGAAAGAGAGAGAGAGCGAGAGAGAGATAGAGAGTAGGAGAGAGGAGAACAAGATTCGGGCATTAACATAAGTATGTGGATACGCGCCAGTTCGTTTTATTCTCCGCTCTCTCTCTCTCTCTTTCTCGCACACACACATACACATAGACACACACTAGGCGTCGCTCTCCATACACTCGACCTCAGATATATTTATGATGCCATGGCTATATAACCGAGGAGGCCGGTTTATTAATACGTTATGCTTGCATTAGTACACTTAAGCATGACGAATGATCGCGCGCCACAGGGATTTCGGTAGGCCGCGCGAATTCGAAAGCGACTGCCCCGCGAGGAGTTTCGCGATGCTGGCCTCCTCCAAGCCATTTCGTTTTTTTCTCGGCGAAGAGAAACCTTTTTTTTCCCTATCCAGGGCCCTCGATCGATCAGAAATGGGCGGCGCGAGACTTCGAAAAATTAAAAAAAAAACATTTTGTGTTATTCTCCAACGTAACAATTACGAACAATCAATTATTCGAATATATTTTTCGACATTACTTGTGAGAAAATAATGAATATTGAATTATTCGAAAACTCGGCGTCATTGTTATAAATATTGTTCGGTCGTAAAGCCATTTTTAATATTTATAATTATTTTTTATTAAGAAATCTATCGCCTTTTATGATTAATATGTATCTTGCGTTTGTTTCACCTTTCGATCGAACAAGAATTAAATAGAATCTCAGCTAATAAAAAATTCTATTTCATCCCCTTTCATCCCCAAGCTTCGACGGGTATTACAATTTTCCGACGGTCCTAATTACGAGCCGGTCTTATTGTCGAATATATTAGCGTCGAGAGGCCGATTAATCTTTCGGCTTATTTAGTCGACCAAGTTTATCGGCATTATCATTATTACAATAATATCGACGTTCGATTCGAAGCCGTGATTTTTTTCTGTTGTTCAAACACGTCGCTCGTAGAAAAAGATTTATGGCCCTACTTGATTTTTCTTGTCGATATATATATAATTCTCGACGATTTCAACACGAAACGACCCGATGACTGACGACTGATCAACCAAACTCTCGATCATTACAACGTGTTATTTTTAATGGTGATCGTAAAAAGTAAGTCTGACAATCGTCTACAGACGATCGAGAAACAGTAAGGATATAACGAAGAATGATTCTCCCGAGGATATTTGGAGGACAAGTTATAAGACGGCGAGAAAAATCGATTTATTTGTTCGAGAGCCATTCATCCCACGTCGATCAAACTTATTCGATTTCATGACGTTTATCTTCAATCAATTTTTATTAAAATCAATCGTTTTTTTAACCAAGTCAACTAAATCTCGATCAAACTTTGTTCGATAAGAATCAACGTTATGAGCGTCGGATCGTTTGATTTTCTTTTCCATCCCTTCATTTTTATATTTACGCGTCGTTACCGTGACTTTGTTACTTTAATTGTGAAAACACTATAAATTTTCGACCGTAAAACCGGCTGGTTTAGTGGCTACAAATTTGACCGGTGGCCGGTATGGTTATCCGTATCCTCGTCGTTTAATCCCTCTCCGTTTACATGAACACTTTCTTACACAGGAAACACACGCACCCATGTAAAAAAAGAAAATGAAAAAAAAGAACACAACACAGGGGAAGAAGAAAAAGGGCGAGGAAGTTCGCTTATACCAAAAGGGGCACGCAACCTACTTTAATGAGGTACGAAGTTCGAACTATGCGTCTCTTCCTTCCTTCTCGATTCTCTCGCGGTTTCTTTTACTCTTTTACTCCACACCCATTCTATTCTCCTCCAACTCTCTCGAAGGTTAGAACCTTCTTATTGCTCTCTTCTCACCCTTATCTCCTTTTCTCTCTCTCTCTCTTCTCACCGTTGCTTCTAGTACCTTCAGGTTTTATCGGTTTTCAAACACGACGCTGACGTTTTTCACGAGTATCGAAACTACCATTGTCCCGTCGAAAAAAGAATTCTCCAAATTCACATCAACCCTTGACACTTCAAAAAAAATTACCAAAATAGAACAATAAAAAAAAACGATCACCCATATATTTGTGCGAATTTTTAAGCCATTTTCGATGCCCCAACGAATTCTTTCGCGCTCCATGAATGTTCGGTACGCTCTTGTCTATTAGCGAGCCCCCCCCCCTCCCCCAACCCCCGAGGGATATTTTTTTTTCGTTTTTCGAAACCGTAACCGGTAGAGTGTCGAACTGTTATTTACAATAGGGAGAGAGAGATGGACGAGAGTGACCAGTTTGTCCCTGTGTTCTCCATACCCATAGCACACGCACACACACATATATATATATATATATATACACCATATATGTATGTATAATGTGGCGATCCGCCGTTTTGTTCTGTGGCAATGCCAGAGGGCATTCGCGCCAAGAAACGAATGGAAGGAACAGGGCACCGAGGAGAACTAACAAGGTAACCTGACCCCCGAGGAACAACACCGGGGCCACGCACACGCGGTTTTACTACGACGAGCGAAGACGACGACTACGAGAACGCGGCTCGCAACGTCTCCGCGGGAGAGCCGAAACGAGAGCCGGTGCATAACTCGCATCCATTTCAATATCATTAGCTCTTACCTTTTTCTATATACGTGTATGTATATGTATATGTATATGTATATGTATATATTATTCTATACGAATTCAAGTTACGTAGGTTTATACGAGCGCGCCCGTAGTGGCCAGTTCGCTGCGGGCTGTGAGAGGTGAAAGCCACAACACCGAGATGGCAAACGTTTAGAGCGATATTTTATAATAATTACTAGTTCGAAGCCGTTCGTACGCAATTAAACGAAAGTGATCGAGACGAGAATTCGAGCATTTTCGTTATATCGTTAATCGCTGGATATTTAACTTCTGTTTTTGAACGGTGAGGCGCTTACGTCCTTATGCGTATAATTAAATTTCCGAGTCATTCGATTAATCGTATTTTCCTCAATTTATCGTAATTAGGGGGAAAAATAATATACCTTCTCTTTTATTCGTTTATCAATTTTTTGTTCAATTTATTAGAACAAAAAAATCGCGAAAAGTATTATAAACGGAAAAATTACTTTGTCGTTAATTCGTAGCTTGCAGCGAGGATAGATAATTGTGCACTTGACGCAAAATAGGTGAAACTGGATAATGAAAAAAACTGAAAAGTAAATAAATTATCGTTCGTAAAAATTGCATAATGATTATAATGAAATACCTACTCGACGACGCTGATGCATCGTCGTCGAAGTAAAATACTCTCGGATTTTTATCGTCGAATAACGAGAAGCCGCGATAAGACGATCGTAACACGAATTTATTTTCACCCCGAAGTCGAAAGGAAATTATTTATCCGCGGACCGTTGTTACGATAGCGGTAAACAAAATTATTTCTCCCGTACACTCCGTTATTCCTGATATAATACAGCGCGGCGCGGAGAGCTCGCGGGAGAAACCAGAACGTGAAGTTGCAAAAAACAAAAAACATAAAAAAAAGAGAGAAAAGAAAATGTATATATATATATGTATACACGAGAAGAGGAGAGGGTTGACTGCTCGTGTTGGCAGACCGACCGGCTAATGTGTCGACCGAAATATTTATGATGATTGTTTATGGACCGTACGTATATTAGCGAGAGAGCATCCCGCGGGCGCTTCGTTTCTGCTCCCTTAACGCGCGCCACTCTTTCTCTCTTCTCTCATTTATGTCCCCCTCGCTCTCTCTCTATCTCTCTCGCTCTCGCTGTCTCCTTTTCTCTCTCCTCCTGTCTTTCTGTTCTTTGGTTTTTTCACTCTCTCGCCCGCGACGGGCATCGCCATTCCGCTTCGGCAATCCCCGAAGCTCGGTTGTTTTGCCCTCGGACGTTATAGCGATCATAACGAAACTATGATGTTTTGTCGCGGATCAGATATATACAAACGTAAAAAACAAATAATAGTAAAAAATAACTCCAAAAAATGACGAACGCTATACAACGTAAAGAAAATTTAAAAAAAGCAAGTATCTCGAAAGGACAAACATCAACGACCGAAATATAGCCATGGCAATATATTTATATGCATGCGCGAAGGTTCGGGGCGTCTCTCATCAGGTGGCAGATGAGAGACGCCCCGAACGATAGCTTTTTTTCTGGCACACGCGTTTTCGCACCCTGCTCGCGCATCCCTCGCTCGTAAAACGACCACCTTGCGAGAGATAAGCCCCGAGAGAGAGAGAGAGAGAGAGAGAGACGAGTAGCTGCACGCGCGAGCGTATGCGTTGGCTACCGATAAATAATTACGTAAATAAATAAATGAAGCGGGCAAGAGCGAGGGCGCGTGGACGCCACATATCGTTTTTGATGTGGTCGCGCTGGTAGGATGCAAATTAAAATGGGGTCTCGCAAGGTTTTAGCTCTCCGCCAACTCGTGGAACGTGATCTTTCTCTCTCTTTCTCCCTCTTTGTCCCTCTCTGTCTCTGCATCTCCGTCTTTCTCCCTCTCTCTTGCTCACTTTTTCTCTCGCACTGCTCGCTGCACAAATTGGTCGAGTAACCAGTTTGTGGTATACGACACGTCCACCTCTGTTCCTCTTCTCCTTCCTCCTCTTCTTCTCCTTCGTCCTCGTACAGTCCTTGGCAACGTGTGCCCTCGTGATAAAAATAAATTAAATTAATCTTCCTTACGTACGAGCGGGGAGTCTCTCCGGCCCGTGGGCATCATCGAAATCCACGTTGCAATCCGAGACTCGAAAGTCCGGCATCGACCAAATTTGACGACAAAAATAATTAAAAATTATCTCTCGATTAAACGATTATAAACGATCTCGTGCGATTATTATCATCGCCCTGATCACTGTCAATTAAAAATGACGAATGATAAACAATTTTCCATGATTGCTTCGTTGGGTATTTTTTCTTTTTTTTCTTACTTTTACAAACTCGAACTTTCTCTCGACATTCCGAAATTTCGAAATGGGTGCGACTGTTGTAAGTATTTAGCTCGATTCTCGTAGAAAATTTTTGGTGGTGGTTTCGCGCGTTCCTTTCGTTACGAGTTAGAGACAATTTTGGGCTGGTGTCACGCTTCGCACCTCGGTGTAGAGAATCGAGGATGAGAGTGAAGTATAGAGGAATGAGGGAGGGGAAAGTCGGGGGTGGTGCAGCGTGGCGGAATAATGCAAGGATCGCGACCCCCTACCGTTGGGACATCCCTCGAACGAACCTCTTCCCGGAGATACTGACATACTTGTCCGTTTGGCGAGTAAAAAGGACGCGCGTTAGCTAGCAGCGGGGATCACTCTGGACTCTTGAGCAGGCACGCCGGTTCGAGGACTCGCTCCGTGCCACCAGTTTCTCGAGCGATGCGGGAGCCAACTTTTGGAAACCCGTGGATCTCCATTGTTCCTCGAGTTAAACCGTAGCTAACTCTGACGAGGTTCGTGCTTTGGCCTCGGAAGAACCGGAGGCTCAATGACATATGCTGCGAGAGAAAGAGAGCGAGAGAGAGGGAAGGGATGGTGACATGTCCTTTAGGAGGACCTTCCCGTCGACAACGTTTATACACACTTAACCTTTCGCGCCGCTACGCCAAAAGAGGCTTCTCGAAGTTTGACCTCTTTCCCCGCCCTCTCTTTTGCCGCATAGTGTCTTCTCGGGATCGAGATGACTGATGGCAAAATTAGGCTCGTGTTTCAACCAGGAAAACGAGCCTACGCGGACACTATCCCACACTGATCGCCTCATCCGTGCGTAGGAACGGCCGATGATGAATTCTTGCTTACCCCGTTTACGAGACGGATTTTTTTATTTTCAAGATTGAAATCGAGAGATCGTTCGTTTATTTCTATCCTTTTGACTTTGAGAAAGTGAATATTAATTTGTGCGAATGCATAATTTAGAAGTGACCAACTTGGATAAGCAAAGTGAAGAAAAGTTTAAGAGATGGTAAATTTATTACCCCGAGCCTTGAAAGATATTCGCGAAAATTTGATAAAATTCCCGTCGACTTGCGTCGTCATCTTAATAAAATTCTCGTCGTTTCGAACAAATTCGAATATTCCGACAATGTATGGAAATCATTCTTTCTCATATTCTTCGCATAAAGCACGACGACAAAAATCCTCCTTTACTCGACACCGTCGAGTCTCGGAACAAGTTCACAGCGAGTGGTCCATCATCTCGAAATAATATCGCGTTCGGCTTAACTTTGACCTCTCTTGGCTACGTCGTCGACGGAAGAATAAAAGTCACGCGTGGGTACGCGTCGATGAAGTCATTCCCTCGTGTATACGTAAAAATACCTACGATTTTTCCGTACATTCTCTTTTTTTCTCCTCGCCGTACGCACGATCTTGCGCACACAATACAAATAATACGAGACAGTCTCGCGACACAACAAGTGCGAAAATAAGCTCTTAACGAGGCAAAGATTGACCCTGAACAATGCCAACCACTCGAAGGGTGCGAAAGAAATCGTACGGAGAATTTTTCACGAATTGTATGGTCTCGCTTCCCGCGGGGATTCCCACTCGTTTCGTAAAAGAGGTCCTTAGCCTCGACAATGGGCCTGAAATCCACACTCGGGATCTCTGTGCGAGAACAGAACCGAAAAATGACGCGAGAAATCACCGAGTTGAGGATAGAAAGCCTCTTTGGCACGCACAGTCCAGAATCGTCTTTTCCCGGTTCTTCCACCACCCCCTTCTCTCTCTCTCTTTCTTCCGCATCCTGCAGACGCGCGAGGGAGCACAGCAGCCAAGCATCGTTTATTCTCGCATTGGCGACAAAAGAACGTGCCAGACTGAGACAGATATATACATCCCACAGTGGACAATGGACCTGGCCACGCGGAAATTTGCAGGTTGACTCCATCCCTCGATCTCCGTGTGTGTGCGAGAGAGCCTCGACCTTGCCCCGTGAGGAATACCACGAAACGGAAAAAGAAGCGAGAAAGAGATTCCATGAGAGGGAAAGGAATTGATATTATATGCCAGTTAGAAGAAACCAATGGAGATTTAGGTGTCGTAGGACCGACCCGAGGAATGGTGGGGGGATGAGGAAGTGTGCGGGGAAGACTTATGCCTATAGACATAGACCGAAATCGTCGCCTTTATATCGTATGACGAAGTGGTCGCTATTATATACATATACATATATATGTATGTATAAGTGAGTAGTAGGTCCGTCACCTGGCGCCCCTTTTTGCCTGAATACAAACAAATTTTCTATGGGTACCTCTCGTGAAAACCGCGCGCGCGCATACTCGTTCGCTCCATAAGAATCTAATTTTCTTCTTCGTGGACACGAGACTAAAAAAAAGTTAAAACGACGAAGCGCCGCCCTTTTGCAGTAAATGCGTTAGGTATATGGATGGACAATAATGTACGTGGTACAATGTAGTTACTGTTATATGGGATGGAGAGAGAGAGAGAGTGTGTGAGAGGGAGATTGAGACGTCAAGCGGGGAGAGCAATTCATTTGGAAAGTGTGTTCGACACGCTGGCACTCCCGAAGCTTTTCTCTGTATAAGTATTTACATAAAGCCGGTGAAGTGACTTTTTTCGTCACGCCAGCACTCACCGAAACGATCGACGATAATAAATCTATTCTTCGTAGAGTCCGCAGCGTGCGCACCGACGAGGGAGTCTCGAGAATATATTACAATAATAATAGACCCTCGTACGAGATCTGAAATACGAAATCTTTGGTCATTTCCGTAAGATTTTCGAGAGATTTTCAGAACGATTTTTCCGCGAACCAACGCGTTTATAGGTGTGTCGGGTGATTATAACGAAAGGCATGAGAGCAACGTGATTTTTCTTCTTTACCTATCAGCAAGAAAGTTAATGGGACGCGTATGTTACTCGCGTGTCTACGGGAGGAAGAGTTTGAAAAAAATTTTTTTTTGTTTTTTTTTCATAACGCGAATGGTTCCATCGAGTCGTGGATAACTGGAGATTTAATTGATTATTTGCGACTGCGAGGAAAGTACACCGTTATAATGACGAGAATGTTAGAACGAGATACCTGTGTAATTATTTGTGATGGACACGGGTGGGTGGATTTATTTGCGAAGGAGAGAAATCGCCTATCGGTGTATGACACGGTTAGAGAAAAGGGTAATTATCGTAACGTTAACAAACTTCGCTCGCGTTTAATTTACAACGATATTATCTCAAAATACTTCTCGACTGTTTAAAATTCGAGCCTTTATTTAAATAAACTTGGTAAATAAATAGAATAAAATAAAATGAAATGAAATAATATAAAATAAATAATTTATTTTAAATTATAAATTATCATTAGATTTTAATCGATAGGAATGGTATTTGAATTGTTAAAATAAATAATTAAAATCAATTATTCGTGAAATTTTGCACAAGGATCGCATCGAATGGAATAAATCCATTTTTCTCCGTGGATGAGAAGCACACACGCTAAAAACTAATAAATCTTCGCGTGCCTCTGGCCGCCGTCGTCTCCGGTGAAAACGCGCTTGGCCCGCGTCCACACCCAGAGTACGGAGGACAAAGGGGAGCCCACCCGAACAAAGTTCTTGCTTTATAGGAGAATTTTCTGCTCAATAAAGTATGACTCGTACGGATACGAGGCGGACGCGCGAGCGCAGAGTGAGGCGCGCCCCGCGTGTTCCCCGAGCGACACACGCCGCGCGCGTGAAGAACGACGAGCTTTTCTATGGACTTTATGACGTGGCGCATCGTCCAGTCGAGACGAATGGGCGATCGTATGTGCGTTACAAAGCGACGACGATTTCATCTTTTTTTTCCCTCCTCTTTTTATATTCCTCCTTTTCGAACGTTTTTCAAAATTTCACGGTGAATTCAACCGAGATGAAGAGATTCGTAGCCACTTGGTCCCTTTTTACAATGCCAACGCCGATGCATTTTCACCCTTGCGAAAAATAAACAATGAAATACACAGTTAAAATATTTCAAATATTATATTCATTATTATTTACGTTTTAGTTCAAATAGTTTTTTAAATGCAAACACACATTTGCATATGAATTTTAATTAATGAACGTATTTTAGAAAAATATACAATAAACGATTTTTTTTATCGAGGCATAAAACACACGTTTCAATATTTAATTTTATTTCTTTTTAATATAAAAACAATATATGATCGTGCAATTTAAATTAATGAATTGATCGAAGAAAAATGGGCAATAAACCATTTTTCTTCGAGGCATAAAAACATTTTTAATTTATCTCTCCCGCGACGATTCTACGATCGTAAAACGTTCGTAAAGGTAATCGATATATTACTAGTTACATTCATCCTGTGGGATTTGCGCGCCGGCAACTAAAAATCCTAATAGTCAGCATTACCAATAACAGGTACATCGTAAGGGCGTGCCTCGAGAGCTCGCGGGCTCTAAAAGTCCCGGCCGGGTAATAACTCTATTGCGACTGCCGAGTTCGTAGTCGTAGTAGTTGGTAGTATACCTTTAGTATTAGTAGTAGTAGTAATAATATAGTTGTGCGCGTTGGTGTTGTTATATACGCCGAGCTCCTCCGGTCAGCACTCGGCGCGATCTGTTATATATGGGAAAGTAAAATCTCGTGGTTCGCGAATGACTGTCTGCCGGTCAGCTGCTCGCGCGCGCGCAACCCCCTCCCTCTCCCTTCCCTACTCACCCCTTCGCAACAACGTGCAATTAAGTTAAACAATTGCCGGGAGCGCCATAAACAAAATGCGTTGGCGAGTATCGTGTAGTCTCCGGATACAATTATACTTATGCAAGTAGTAAATCAAGCGAATTGCAATTATAATAAGCCGGTAGCACGATAAAAATCGAGGATCGATTATTTTAATGAAACGAATTTTTATTTTTCAAATCTAACATTTACCCGAATTACCTTTTGTTATTTCGGTTTAACAATAATTACAAATTTGTTTTTGATTTTTGCAAATCAAACGCGTTCACGTTTAATGAAAATTCGCGATACCTTGCCCGTCTATACGGCAATTAAAAAGACAAAAACATTAATTATACCGACTCGATCGAATTCTCCCATCGAGTCTTATCCAGCTTGATTTTTATTTTTATTTCTTTTTGCACCGTTATAAGCCACGATAGGTGACGATAAATCGATACGAGTATGATAGAGGTTTCTGCGCGAGTCTCATAGACGTATCGTAATAGGTCTATAAAGTTTCGCATTTAAGAAAGTATACACGTCTCGCGCGACGCAGCGGCGTCTCTCGATCTTTCGGTTGAAAAATTAATCGATTAGCCCCGTATAGAGACCAGCCTCCGGCTCCGCCTACGAACGTAGCGCAAACTTGCTCGCGGATCGTCCCTCCGCGGCAAAAAGAAATTGCATATAACTCGTTAAAAAAGAAAATAGACGCTGTAAAAAAAATATACATATATACTATACGTATGTATATAGTCGGTTCCGTGGACCAAGGGTAAAAAACACGCCGAAATTCGATATTGTACGTCTCGCTGAGAGGACGCGGAGTCGAGTCGCGCGAGGAGAGACTCGATGACGAGAGAGTAAGCTCGCGTCAATTATCGCGATTATTTATGCCCGATGTTGGAACATTTCGTGTCGTTTCCCCGCATAGCATAGCGTGTTACAGTATGGATACGGTATTATATAGCGCTTATATATAGATACGCCGAGTACAGTATAATGGTCGGTGCCATTAAGCTGGATCCTCTCAGTGATATTTTCTCGCTCGGTTTGCCCATCCGCACTCTTGTTGGCGCCCACGGACTCGCCGCGGGCACGATATTACGTCCCATCCGTCAAACGTCCTACAGCCAACTACTCTCGCGCGAATACTATACGTAGGTATTTACTCCGTACGTACCCTCTGTATATTCGCATGTTGAATTATCTGCGAATGTACGATTCGCAGAATACGAGCTAGTGCAAAAAATTTAAAAAACGAAAGAACAAAGTTAACAAAAAAACAATTGTAACTATTCGATTTTAACGTAGTCAATAAAAATCGAAAAATCATCGTTTGTATTTAACGAGATTGAAAGAAATTTCATTTTGAAAAATTGTGTAAATTACAATTTTGCGAATAAAGTGAAAAATTAATGCAAAAATGAAACTTGGCTGATTCGAACGATATTCGAGTCGATGAAATCCGATACATTTTTTCCGTGGATATTTTGGGCGGGATAAGAACTTTAAGGACTCTGGAAATTTCGCGTTCGTGCTAACCATGGCGCGCGCGTCGTAACCGTCTGACTTTTATCGCGGTTTGAAAAATGCGCTGCGTACGAACGACGATGAACTCTCTCTCTTTTTTCGCTCAAAGAGTTCTTTCTTATTTTTTATTTACTTATTCGTTTAAAAGCTTACACTTTGACTCGGACTTTTTAAGCTACAGCGTGAAATGTGCGTTTCACCGCGGTTAAGAGAGAGAGAGAGAGAGAGAGAGAGAAAAGAGAATTCTCGGATAACTGCTCAAATAACAAAAATAACGTATACACGAAGGGGCTACTCGTTTGCAAACGTTAAAAAACGTTAAAACGTCAGCTCGTTAGTCTCTACTGTCGGAGGGATAATCGGGCGTATTTCTTCGCGGTTCGGGAGCTCCGCTCGCGCTCGCGCGTCTTTGACGATGACTTTTGGCTCTTTTCTCTCCCTCGCGCGGTCACCACACACACCGGGCCCCATATACGCACTTTTATTATTCTCTCGTGCATACACCTGCTCGCACGCGCAATCCATATATATATATTTTAGCGAGTTATGTGGCAAGATCGACTCGTCGTGTCCCGACACCTTTCGCGCTCGTTCCTTTTCTTCCCCCCCCCCCCCCCCCCGACACGACCAAATCTTATCGGCCAATATCGTGTATCTTTTGCCTGGCGGAGAGTCCATTTTATTGGCACTTTTTCCACCCCGACTATACTTGAAAATTAGCATCGTGTCTTATATCTTACACTTCCATGGACATTGTAACGGCAGTCCTTTCCTATACAAACTACGAGCCGTCCGTAGCCTGCACAAAAAAGTATATTTAGACATTTTTTTTTCACACATAAATCGTAAAAAAATATTAAAAGAATAAGAGAAATTTATGTCAAATTACGATTTAAAAAAAATATTCTTCTTGCGTATTCTCGGAATGATTTTTAAATCTTTGAATTTTATCTCGAGGAAGACGTCACACACGAGTGACGAAAGGGGTTGTCTTTTTGCCCTCTACTCGCAAAACCCATAGTTATAGGCTCCATGTCCGACAATCACTTTTTTGTCTCAAGATTACTCTCGAGGGATGGGGGAATCATCATAATAATAAAGCGAAAGAGGCGAAGAGCGCTTTTGGTAACAAGACTCTCCGGAGTGCGGATGAGTTACGAGTATCGACTTGCTCACTCTCTCTCTCTCTCTCTCTCTCTCTCTCTCTTTCACCCTCTCTCTTCCTGTGGTGGAATCGATAGTTTACCGAGAGTAACAGAAAAAGAGAAAAAGAGAAGAACTCGTCTTTGAGTGAATGAGAAAACGAGAGGGCGAAGGGGCAGGAGGGAAAGGGTTTACTCGTAACCACTTTCAGTGTGTGTCTGTATATTTCTACACATGCATATATATATATATATATATATATATATATGTATATTTCGAAGCTGAACAGACGCTGGACCAGTGCGACTCTTAACTTTTGCTATACCAAACTTCTCCTCGTGTAGCCTCTGTTGTAACTTTCATATCTATATGTATAAATATAGATATGTATATGTATGCATGAGAGAAAAGAAGCTCGAGAACAGCGAGGAGGAGAGGGAGGAACAAATGAGTTCGATGAGTTACGGCTCGTCGTAAATCTCGGACTAATGGCTGCCTAAACGCGAAACCTGCTGGCTCTTCGGACCCGCAACGCTCTCCCCATGACCGAGAAATTTAATAATCCAACTAATGGGCTCCGGCGCGTTCTCCTATCATGGATATATACCTCTATGTACATATATATGTATATATATAAACGTGAAGATCTCAGCGAGTAGATGTTTTAGCGCGATCGTGGTAGAGGGGAAAAACAAAAAGTACCGCTGCAGTTACGTGATATTTAGCTCTGGCCCGTTCACTTTAGCGGTGGTTTCGGAGGAAAGAAATGGGAATGGTCGAAAGTATCATTGTTCCATATTTGAAATATCGCGCCTAAATATCATAGAACATCCGACCGCATTGATTTTTTCCACGTTACAGAGCGTTTTTATTATTTTCATTTGCGATCTTTAAAATTAATAAAAATATTAAATAAATAAAATAACAGATTTTTTCTTTCATTTTGTAACAACAAAAGAATCATTTTCATTGGATACGACGAGAAAATGAACAGTGAAAGATTTTTTTACGAAACCCGGATGATTTTTTGTATTTCTTGTCCCAGCCTCACTCGCAACGACTCTTTGTTCTTTCAGGCACACCACGCGTTTAGTATTATAGTCGTAGAAGGTGCGCTCGTCGCGTTCGCGCGACACATCGAAAAACTGGTTGCAATAAATATCGCGTAATATTTCGAAAAGAGTCTGCCTTTTAATGGCCCTCTTACCACCCGTTATTAAATTATAAATTATGACAATCTTGTCCGTGCCATTTAATGAACCTGACGTTTTATGCCCACCGTCAATATCCCATAGCCGACAACTAGAGAGCCTGCGGCGGTTTCCGTTGCTTTGCTCCTGCTCCTGCTCCTCTCTCTCTTACTCTCACTCTCTCTCTCTCTCTCTCCCTCCTTCTCTTTCATATCGCGAGACACGTGGTGCTTTAGGTTTCCCCCGAAAACTGGTTCGACGCTGCACGATCCTCGAAACGGATCTCGCGGTAAGAGAGCTAAACAGAGAAAAATCGGCCGCGGGGCCCGCGCAGCGTGCGTAACTATCGGCGGCCCGTAGAGCGTATACGATCGAGAAGGATCGACGTCGCAACACGGTCGAACGATGAAAAGTCACCCGGGCGATATTATATCGTCTCGTAATAGCCCCTGCTGTCTGCATTCGGTGTGTGTATATAGCTTCGATAGACTCTTTATCACCCAAAAAGGAAGCTCGTAATATCCCGAGAACGGTGAATATCTTTTTTATAACCCGTATCACGATGCACATCCACGTGAATTCTCACCGTCGTCGTCATCTCCACACCTTCAACCCTCTCGCCAGTCTCGTTCTTCTCGCCGCGAAATCACGGTTAGAACAATTATAATTCCGAACGAGTTTACAAGTTTTGTTCGCGTAGATTCGATGAAACGATCGTTCGTAATTATTTCTCGATTAAATTATTTTTTTGTGTACAATTATTATTATCGTCGTTATATTAAATAAATTATTCTCAAAGATTATTAATAAAATAATGACAATATTTCGTTGAATTTTTTCTATCTCGTTTACTCGCTGTTTTCCAGTAATCTTAAAATCTTGAATTAAAATGAATAACGTATTTTTTCGTAGAAAAAATTACGTAAGTTTGAAATAAGTTTCTCTTGTCTTGTCTCGATGTACCGATTATCGTATACGATACGCATTTAACGTCTACGATATTTAATACACGATGCAAATACATGTTTTTTTTTTCGTACGTAAATAAATTTTTTAAATATCGTTCTCGAAGCTTCAAAAAAGTCGACTCAAATCGATCTCACCGATTCTCTCGGTCCGCCGAATCGCATTTACGTCACAGCAACCCCTCGCACATACCCGCTCTATTCCAGCGATACCCACATAATCCAAGAGCGAGCTATCTTTTCTTTTTCTTTATTTTTTCTTTTTTTTTCCTCCATCCAACACGGCGTCCCGCAGAGTCTCGCGCCACGCCGGTTTATTAGTCGTCAATCGTTTGTTCAACATTCCCCAAAAAGCCCCGTAAACGTTCGACGATCTGATTTACTGCGCGGGGGAGCGCTGACCAGAGCAACGTTGATAGCTCTCCGCGAGCATCGGCAATGGTCCTTCGTTTCTTTTCGGTCCTTTCGATCTTTCTCTCTCGGGGTTTGCTTCGTCTCCACCACGGGGTCTCTCGTTTAGCTCGTGAGATGTTCGAGATTTCGAGCAGCGGCGAACTTAGAATCTTCTTTATTTATTTCTAACACCACGAACTATATTTCGATCTCGAATATGAGATGTTTGCACCTCCTGTACGATTTTCTCACCGTATCGAAGAAAATACATAAATTTGATAAAATTTATTAAAAACAACTGAAGAAAAAGTAACAAAGAATTATAATTGTCGTTGATTCATATATATTTTTGATAAATTTTCGGTTTTCAATTTTATTCATTATTTAACTGAACGATTATTAAATCTTATTGTTCAATTTATTCGCTTATTTATTTAAAAGAATTTACTGGTGATATTTTCAACGTGTAATCTCTCAATTCTTGCTTCGTGTCGCATTACGAGTAACAAAAACGGGGCGAATGTTTTTTTCTACCCCAGGCTGGTTCTTCACGACACTGAAATACCATTGGCAAACTCTTGGTGTCGTTTCAGTCTCTTGAATACTCGTATTACCACCGTATTACGAGAATTCTACCTTCTTTTTTCACGATCGGCTATTTTTTCTCGATCAATTTGCCAGTCTCGAGAAGTCTCGATCGTTGCTTCAAATCCATGGCGATAAATGTCCGAAGGATTTTTATTCGTTTTAATGGCAGGAGGTTGAGATAAACCCCGATTATATCGTCGAAATTACGATGACGAAAGTCCCCTTAAACGCTCGTGGAATTGCTCGATTTTGCGCAAAATGCAAGATGTTCGGAAAAACGAGTGGGTTCGTAAAGGACTCTAGTTGAAATTCGTGGAAACGATGTCTAGGGACGACGCCGAGAGAGAGAGGGAGAGAAAGAGAGGAAAGTAGAATATAACAAGTAGTATAACCCACCAACGTCGACGACTATTCGGCTTTTATTGTTCCGAGACCGCGCGTTGCAATGTGACCCGTTTTCTTCGCCGAGAACACTCTCCGCTCTCCGTAGTACAACTACGACCATAAATGGCCCTTTATTACTGCGGTAATATTACCTACCGTGGTAGCCGAGCCAAAAAGCGCTCGGGCCAAGGGCCGGACAGAAGGACAACGACGTGACTCAGTCGCACGAGCGAACGATCTCCATTTTTTATTTTTAGACTGACAACTCATTTGGGATTTATCGAAATACGTTGTGATTTCCATTTGGGTCGAGATCGAGAAAAATATATTCAACTCGATACGAACAACGAATCTTATGCGGAGATAAATTTTGATAATAACGAATATACTTTACTCGATAGGATAGAATTTTTTTTTTCGATAAATGTTCTGATTACGAGATAAGTTGGCTAATTAAAAATCGTTAATAAGATTTGTTTAATTGTGCGTTTCTTCTCACCTGTCGTATCGATAAGATCTACCAGGAGAAAAATTGCTTCAAGATCTCAATGGAGTTCCCAATCCCCTTCGTTTCGTCTTTTATTCTGTTTCTCTCTCCTTCTCTTCTTACGTCCCTCTATGTCATCTTCGAATGTAAGCAAGAGACGAGGCACTTCCAGTCGAGTCACGGAACCAAATGATCCGGTGTCGATCTGGCTAATGAAGGACGCCTTCGACAATGCTGTATACGTCTCGTTAGAATGAATACGTTCCTGTTAACGCGTGTCTCGTTTTGATCGTTACGCAACGAGAACATTTCGTGAATAGCCGATAGAAACGTACGACGCGTCGTACTCTTGTGTCCCAACCGAATAATCCATCGCACGTGACGCTACGAGGTGTAAAGTAAATAATTATTTAAGCTCGGTTATGCGGGCATGTTCGAGGAACGCTTAATTGCCTCCGTGCCACGAACGGTGAAAGCAAAGGCGTGGTAAATATATACATATATACATATATATATAGGATATTCCATGCTATGCCGAGAGATATAAAAATATTTTCAAATATCACAAAAGTATATTTTTTCTTCTTTTTTTCCTAGCCCTGTATTTTTATTTAATGAAGTTAAATATATAACTTCGTGCAATTTAATAATCTACACGACGACAATAAAATCATGCAATAATTTGAAAGTAAAACGTTATTTTCGAAAAATGATGATTTTTTAGTTGTTTTTTCTTCGCTGGAAAATGTTTTTACAGGTTTTGGAAATCGATCGACAAGAAAAATGATGAATACAATTCGGAAGGAGCGGGAATTTCGGTCGAATTGGCATGAAACGCCACATATTTATATATATCCCCATATATATTAACACGAGACGGGAATTATATTATTATATGGACACGAGCGTCGAATCGAGCGTGTGAAATGTCCCGATGGTTATCACGACGGACGCTCGAATCGATACTTTATTTCAACGTAAATTTATGTTATAACCCTCGAGCGAAACGTTACATTCTTTTGTCAGTGGCTCTTCTCTCGTTGTGCAAAATTTCGTTTCGTAAATCGTTCTTCCACGTGGTTGAACAGTCTTTCGCGTATACACGTAACGCGAAGGATGCGCATCTCTGTTTGCGTGCTGCATCGCGTACTGCCGCGTTGGAGTTGTTCGCGCCTTTTACTCGAGAGAGTCCATATAGCGCGCATTACTAAAAGAGAGAACGAAAGAGAGAGAGGGAGAGAGGGAGGACCCAAAGAACCTCCTGAAATTCTCAGTGGTAAGCGTGTAAACCCCCCGCTGTTTATGAGTACCGAACGACCGTAAAAAGTCGTTGCTGAACGACTACGAATGCCACACCAACTGATGGTGACCCCGGGAGAAAGAGGAAAGAGGAAGGAAAAACGAGAGAAAAAATAATCGGGGGTGAGAGAGACCTCTTCGAGCCTGTACGGCGATGACGAGCTCGAGGGAGCCACTCGAGAGGAAAAAGTGGGATTTGACGATCTTTTGGGATTTTTTTTAAAGCGACGGAAAATCGTTCGATCGAAAAACGACGAATCGTGGAAAATAATAAATCGGACGATATTGCGATATTTGTTACGTTATTTATTTCCAATAAACCGATAAACTACAGATAACAAGTGTTGGTATAACAAACAACAATTATTTCATGGAAATTTGATTTATTTTGAAAACAACGATGATCTTTCTTTTATTTCAATTTACGATAATTATCTAGTCATAAAATTGTTTTAAACGATTTGTTTTATTCGCTCGAGGTTCGCGATAAGACGTATTTTATGGAGAAGCGAGGTCTCGACCAAATGGCCGTTCGTCCGGAAAATCGTTCGACTCCGCAAAGACCCTTTCGAAGAGATTCGTCTTATTTTTTATTCTCCGGATCTCGGAGAGACCTTCGAAGTCAAGGATGATCGTTCGCTCCTTCTTTTTCTTCCTCTTTTTCCTTCTTTTTTGCTTTTTTCCACGACTGCATCCACGTTTTTCTGCGAATTTGTTAAATACACGCGACGTTCCGGTAAAACTGCCGATATTATAAAATGTCCGCGAGAGGGAGAGGAAGCCTTGGCACCGCGAAAGAACGGGGCGGAAGGAGGCGAGGAGGGGTGGGGGGCACGAATCAACTTTACGAGTTCTCGTCCCGCGACGACGAGAGAGATATCGGTAGCCTGACTGTAATTATGCGCTCTCGGGTCATTGCTTTCGTTGATCGTTCCACGAAAAACGATCGTCTCGTTTGACTGTATAGATATATGACGCACCGAACCTCGATAAACGCGAAAGGGGTCTCGGTATAGTGGCGAGCGATCGATCTTTCATGGGGATCACGTTGGTCGTGGTCTCTTGTTTACATACCTTTTCGCAGTGACCGGCGCGGAATCTGAAATCTGGCGCGACTCCTTATTTCCGTTCACGCTTTTAAAATCGCGTTTCGTCTACTTTCCTTTTTTTCTCAACGTCCCGATTTTATTAATACGATTATTTAGCAATTAAGAAGAAATATTAGTCATCTTTTTTTAGGTACAATTTTTGGTGGGATGATTATTTTGAAAATATAAAATTGTCATCAAGACGAGTTTGACGGTTAAAAAATCAATTCCCTATTTTTCCTCTCGATTATTCGTGACAGAATCGTTGTTCGGGAGATCACGTAAACAGTATAAAAAAATGTATATCAATGTCAGTACAAAGATCGAGGATCGTGCTCGAAATAATCGATGGGACCGAGGTTAACAAAACGGTGGTGGTTAATCCAGAGTTAGTCGGCGGTATTATATATCGGTGACCTGTCGGATTAGATTAGTCGGTCAGGAAGGACGAGGACCACCAGGATCAGCTTGAGACCCATCGTGGTAACCGATCCTCCTTTCGTTTCTCCCTCCTCCCCGGTCCCTTCGTCTTCCGACTCTCTTATCTGTCGGAACGATATATATTTAACCAAGCAGAGGACCACGTCCCCTACTTCACTGTATCTTATCGACTAATTACCAGGTACAAGCCTCGAAACGATAGAAAACCACGAACGTGTCACCACAATGCTCGAACTAGCCGATATCGTTGAACGATGTTTACCAGCTGTTTCTCTCCGCTCGACAAGGAATTATCTCTCTGCCGAAACTGAGACAAACCTTTTCCCGCCTGATTTTCCTCGACTCGTGACGAGCAGTCGGTGAGAGACCAACAAAAAAAAGAAAAATTCGACCATTGTGCACGAGGAAGAAAATATTTGTCAGCTCGAATTCGCACGACTAAATTTCGTAGTGAAACGACTGAGGTGCAAGAACGATATTCTACGGGAAGGAGAGAATTGTGGAAAGTGAGGAAAAGGTCATGAAGTTCTCATAAAACTAACTTTAGGCGAGGCACAATGCGACGCGTTTCGGATGAACGGCCATCCGGTTGACGTTTCAATCACCTCTTCTTCCTTCCCCTCTCGACTTCCCCGTTACCATAAGAGGGGTTGTTCGGTTTTCACCTTGCTCGGGCATACATTCTCGCATTGACAAAACGGACAAAATCTCTCGGTTCTCCATTATTTCCATGGTTTTTGGCCAAACAACGTTGACTCTCGAACGTTTGACTCTTGCGCGCGGTTCGCCTTGGTCTCTTAGCGCGTTTGCCGAAAAAGGTCCACGAGCGTGCGTTCGGTCGTCATGTTCGACGGATCAGAGAGTCGGAAAATTGTCGTACGATCGAAGCTCGGATCAGGAGAGAGCGCATCTGCGGTCGAAATCATGCGCGACTTTTGGTGTCTCGCGCGACAATGGACCACTCTCAAAATATTTATTTTCCCCGTTGTGATCGCGGCATCCGGGCGAATGGTCAGTCTGAATGCTCGCGGTAATCTCGTTAAGGACGACAATGGGGCAACGAAATGCGGTTTGACTTCGGAGTTAAAAGTCGCTCCTAGAATCGACCGAGTTCCTAGAGAATGTTATGACGCTGTATAAGTCCCTTTTTTATCCGGTTCTTCTTACCTCTCGCCCCTTGTGCCCTTCTTTCGCTCGGTCTCTCGTCGCCTTTTAGGTTATTCTTTTTCTTTATTCTCACACAATCTCGCCTCTCCCTCACCGACCAATCTTGTCTACGCTGGAAAAGAACAAAATCTCGCTCGCCCTTTTTTTTCTCTACAAGATTTAATTTTCTGATTTCAAACCCAGCGCGCCAACCCAAGCGTCACCACACGTTCGGCCCTTATTCCCTCTCGCTTCTTACCTTCGCGACGAGCTGACGTCAATCCCTTCCGCGTATTTTCCGAAAGATCGAACCGTCTCGCCTCGTTGCAGGATGAAAAAGGATCTTGAGCGTTACTCGTATACATCGGCACATACGCCCTTTGCCAACCTCGTCCATAGATGCCTTCTCGTTTCCCGAGGACGTGCGACGAATTCAGCAAAAATTCCTCGTTCGAAAAACAAGCGCTCTTTGTGCGCCAGACAGAAAATTGTGCAGATACGTGAAAAAAGGCCAATAGGGTCAAAAGGACATAGGAATTAAACATAAAAATGAACAACAACAAAATGAAAATAAGAAAAGATCAAAACTGTAACAATCGACTTCTTTTCACTCTAAAATGTTTTCATTAAAATAATAATCAAATCATTCTTGTCTATGTAGATCGATTTTATTCCTGCGGTCTTGAAATGTTTATTGTTCGTGCAATTGGCCCCTCATTATTTGGGGGCACGAGAGTTTCCGTCATCAGCACGACAGAGGTAGATATATGCAAAACAAACGACACAAAAGCCACGGTGGAGAGCATCAGGCGATGGTGGCATAAACCCCGGTAGCGTTTCGTGAATTGGTTATGATGCTAGTGAAGCGTGCAAGCATTCGGAACGAAGAATTCTCGTGTATGTATACGTTATACAATATAAGAGTGTGAGCAAGTTGGCAAATCGAGGCGAAGAGTGCGCGCGCGATGTAGTAGCGAAGAACCGTGGCCGCTCCGGGGACCGACCGCAGCGTGCATTACGAGCGTTTCACCGCTTTTGATGCGCTTGCGTGCGTGGATCTTGATATTCTGTGCATAAACTCCGCTCAAACCGCACCGACCCTACGAACGAGTCTGCCTATCTTCCCTCAGTGAATAAAGAGAAGGTGTGCGAAATCCTATCTTTTTCTCTCCTCGCGTCCAATTCTATTATATTATATCGCATACATATGTATATTGTTTAGACTGAACACCGTTCAGCAGCTGACGAGAAGCGTTGCGACTGTCCCGAGGCAACGAACGATCATAGCTATTATCGTTTTCAAAATTTCTAGTAATAATAGCCTCTTACCCCCATGTCCGCGAAAGAACGGAAGACTCTTCGAAACGAACAATCACTCGATTACGGACAAATTAGAACCTGTTCGAAATTAACCATTCCTTATATCCGATATGAGCAAATTTTTGTTGCTATTCGCTCTTATCGAATTATCGAAGTTATATATAAATTCTTCGGTTTCGATGAATTTTATTACGTTTTTTGTTCGTTTAATTTTCAATTATTTAGAAACAAATATTGTTTCTTTGTAAAATCAAGCTAGACGAGTATGAAAAATAAAGTGAAAATATCCAGTATGATTGGCGACGATGATAGATCTTTGGTAAGTGAACCAAGATCTTGGGTCGAACGGAGATGTATTGAGAAATTCCACGACCAACTCCATGGGTGGGCAACTTGACAATTATTCCCGTCATGCGAGCTTCGGTGATAAAAGTTAAACATGCCTAACTATCGGTACGTGACGTCTGTCTCTCGTTCTCTCGTACTCATCGACGGGGTATTGTGTACTTCGAGACTGAGTCTCTCCGTGTGACAAGGGGCTACTGTTACTGCGGGTTATTAAAACTGCCGCGGCAAAACGCATTTTCCTTCTCGTTGCCACAGTGAGGATTTCCGGTCGTTCGAAAATTCAATCGGTCTTCGATGAATTATGTACGAAGTAAAATTGCTTTTGCCATTATCGTCAAGTAAGTATATATTTGGTTTTAGAAATTGACGAATATCGAGATTTCGGAAAAGGGCAGATTTGCGACCACGTGACGAAAATGTGTGACACGAGAGTATTGTTCGTTAGATCGATAGTCTAATTTTAACTTTTGTTTCGTAACTTTGCAATAGCTTATCAAATGTCTTGTTTTATAAAACACAGTTTTGTACTCATCATATTTAGTCATTTTCATCAAATAAAATAAATATGTGACCAAATTTACTAATTTTCGTAAAACAAGATAAATAAAAAAAAAAGTTTATAATTTTTACATTTAATAACTTTGGTAAAGTAACATAAATGGCAGAATTTGATTTTTGGCATTAAATTTTGTATAAATTATAAAATCTTGCCGTACTTATCGTAAAACAATATTTAAAAAATAATAAATGATTGATTTCAATTTAGGTATAAAATCGTTACAACGTTAAACATTCTAAAACTTTCTTTAAACGATAATACTTACGATTAGTTACAAAATTTTGTTATTTCATTTCATTTTACCTCGATCACAAGATACTTACAAATGTCTCTGGTAAAACACTTGGTTACGAAAGAAAAAAATCCCGCGCACATGACGCAAAAGTCTCTACGAGACATTTATCGTGCGGCCTCGTCCTTCCGCGAACACACACATGTATAGGTACACGTATATGAATAAGGCGCACGCGGCATTTGTCCATAAATAATTCATGGCCCTCTCGTGTCTCGAGCTGTAATTTGATTGCGGAGGCGTCGGTTAAAAAGTTTGGCGCCCCTCCCGTTTCTCTTCGGGGTTAACAGAGTGTTTTTCACGACGGATTCGCACGAGAGAACCATAATGGCACCTACACAAAGTCATTTCACGCGTGATATCTCGCTGTATTTTGCGTATAACTCTTTCGGTAAAACCTCCGACGTGTATTATACTCGCGAGTACGAGCCGCGGGGATTCGTACACCGGCAACGTGCGAGAAGTCGCGAGAACGCGCGCGCTTCCCTGGTGCGCGAATTGCTCCTTCTCGCCAACGAGAGGAATAGGAGGAGAGAGAAGGCTATCGTCCCGGACAATCGCACCATTGTTGCCCGAGAGACCTCGCTCTCGCCCCCCGGTACCTATATAATTAACGATACGATCTCTCACTGGGATTATTCATTTGCAGCCGATCGCGAAGACTCTCCCGCGTGCGCCTCCCCCCCTCTCCCTTCCTCCTGATACGCCGATCAAAAAGTCCCACTCGCATCTTATTTTCAACTTCTCTCATCTTTATTTTTCTTTCGATTAGAATATTAGTTTAACATCTTATATTTATATAATATTTCTTAGATCATGTGTCTCGATATATTTGTAATCAAGAGTATTCTAGGATCTTTTTTCGTTGCAGGTGTAATGTTTATTTAAACGATGCAAGATCGATTTTTATCGGGGTAGCGTGTCGAAATGAAAAATAGACTCAGGAAATAATTAACAGATTTTTAATAGACATATACATAGTTTTAATGTAGATATATCTAGAGAAACGAGTAATTATTTGCTCGTAAATTATTTATCGAGTCAATTTCTCACTTCGCGACGTCAGGTCGATAAGAATCGATTTATAATCGACTAATAATATAACTTTAATTCGTATATCGAAGAAAAAACTTTTAGAATATTATTTCAGAGCTAAAATTCACGAGACTACGAGTCTGGTGAACTTCCTTGATTCTCTACCGAGTGCTATTAGTTCATTAGCGACGTTCGTCACACCCCGGTCGTATTTCACGAACTCTCGCGTCTCGTTGACTTACAGAGGGAGACTCCCTGTCACGGATGTACAAGCAAAGGTATGAACTTTGCTTACGACGAGTCCAAGACTTTTTTCCATAGTCTCGGACCTATTTAAGAGAAGCACACAGCTGTGAGTCTTAGGCATCGCGTACCCGCACGTTCGATGATCAATCGACAGCTTCCCGGTAGCTTCGGTAATCGTGCTATGTATATATATATATTTACATATATATATGTACATAAAGACAGGTATATATTGGGTAGTGCGAGCCACTCGTACGCGCAATAAAACTTACGCGCGTCCATTGTCCCCGCGTGATTAATAAGCCATTTGTAAAAGCGAGACACCCTCGCGCGTAAAACTCGCCCGCTCGTTCACCCTGGGGCGCCCATCATTCCGCACTTAAGTGTGAGTGCGTGCCTCGTGAGCGAACGCTCTTTCTCTCTCTCTCTCTCTATCTTTTACTCTTTCTCTCTCTCTCTCTCTCTTGATGATACTTCTCTCTCTTTTTTTTTTCGTCGATTCTTATTTTTTCGTTTCGGTTTCTACGCCCGTGCATTCGTCTCGATCGTCAACGCCACTCTGGGACTTCTGTGCCCGCACCTGTTCTTGGATTCGATCATCGTACCTTCGGTAACTCGACGACGTTTTTCCTGGTAACGCGCTTGGTTCGTTCGAAACGCGCGGAAAGGAGAAAAAAATTTCATGATGTAGGGGAGTGGAGCTCCTCGTTGAATGTTTGATAAGAGCATGCAATTTCGCAGTTTGTTTTCATCGAAGCTGGGGACTGATGTCGTTATTGAGTCCTTTTTTATTTTGTCATTTAAGATCGTCCTTCGAGGCTACTGAGTTGAAAATCTGGGTTTTAGTGTTATCGACTGCAGATACGAGTCGAGCAGCGTACGAGCAGGAAGATTCAGGGAGTAGCGAGTCGCGAAGTCTTTATTTCTAATAGCACGTCGTCGTCGGAATATTTAACGACGAGGGTTCGATGATTTTACGACTTTGTACGTAAAATCTTCGTCAACTTCGTTAAAATCGTCACAGTACGCAACCAAAAGCGTCGTCGCTGAACGTTCTTTTTGTTCCTTCCCTTCTCGCGCGTGATTTATACTTCCCATGTAATGTGGAGTCATCGACCATACTCCTCGCACTGTTCATGGATTCTAGAATCGTCTGCACTCGAGTGTATCCTTCCCCCACCCCCACGTTCTCTCTCTCTCTCTCTCTTGCTTTCCGCACGCGTGTTAAATCGTGATCCTTTCTCGGTAATTCCCTCTCTTCGTCACTTGGTACGTTTGGTAGCGCAAAACCACGCGAGCAAGATATTATTATGTACAGGATTATATAGGACCATACGTCGCTTCAGGTTTTTGCACGAGGAATCCATGATGGGCCGATCGGTCGATGAATTTTATTGTCCGATCGGTCCACGCGTCGCGTCCGAACGACGGGATTTCGCTACGCGCACGCTTCCTGCGCATGCGGGAGCCGCGCATGCGCGACCTAAGTAAGTTGCGCATAACACGTGTTTAGTCTCGCGATTATTGTTGCGGGAAGAACTAAAATATGCATGAGTTTAGGACGTTTATGGGAAAGCAAAGTGCACTGAGAGCTGTGTTTAAAGCCGGTTGGAGCGTGCCAGTCTCAGTCTCGCGAGTTGCACGAAAGATCGATTTCACAGGGTTGGTGGACTATAACCAGCAGAGAACTTGATATACCTTCGACTCTCTAAAGGTCGTTTAATAACGAATAACTTGATTTCATACAGGCGCACCGTACCATTATTTAATCCGAGTTTCGATTAAAATCATGTTATATTGAAACCGAAATCAAAAGAATGAAAGAAAAATACGATTTAATCGAATCGAAAGTCTAATGGGCTTCGTGAGAATTATTTAATTACCGCGTGCCTAACACGCGTCACTTTTATAACTAATTACGATTTAAAAGATGTTATTACGCCCTAATATCACGCGACACGGTCCATTTGCTCGAACGTCCATCCATTATGTTGTTTCCACCGTACGAACGACTTTACAGTGGAATACTCGGAAAGCCTGAAACGCGAGACGCGTATGTCGCATGGAATTCCATTTATACGCACTAAAACCTGATTACGTACGACATAGTGGCCCAACTTGTTTCGGGCACATTAACATACGCACACGCTGTATACCCGTACCCACTGACCTCGAGACGTAAAAAAATAAAAAATAAAAAAAGAGTCGGAAATAATAAGTAGGTACTCTCCCCTGTTAGATGGTAGATAATATCACGAAATAGTTACGAGTAGTGGCTAAAGCCATTACACAGCATTGTGGCTGATATCATTAAATGGTTGAAATAACTATCCAACTAATTTCTCGCTCACCCCTCACCACCGTTTACGACGCCTAGTTCTCCACGTCCTGTACGATGCCCGAAGTAGTATCACGACAGTCACGTGCGAGTACCAACCGCTCTCCGGAGCTTACGACGTTACAGCGCTCGTACGTGATACGAGCTCCGCTGCATTGAGAGACAAGGTGCGCGATAACCTCAAAAGTTTTACACGCATGCGCGCCAATGTCATTCGCGTGCTTTTAAAAAACGTCGTTAGGTACTACCGCGTTTAATACCATTAAAGGGATAAAATGTCGTTAGCAGTAAGGACGAAAGGACATTTTCCGTCATTTCCTACAACGACAATCCGGATTTTTTACGTGCGATTTTAACTCAAGTAGCATGTATATGTCTACTGGAAGATGATTCATGAAATATAATTGTTATCGATGATGTCATGATCTACCGACGGAAATTAGGGAAAAATAAATATTCACGTTTTTTCACCTTTTGACCAACGAATTGCGAGAAATGGAGAATAAGAATGTCATATTCGTGTTAAACGAAAAAATTCCAATTTAGTGACTACCCATTAAAGTTTTTTTGGACGATAACAAAATTCGTTCCATGGATCTAAGTACTCTAAGTTCCGGAAGTCGATCACTCGGACCATTAACATCTTAAGCGGGTCGATATTTTTGTTACGACCAAAAAGATTTTCTAGGCAAGTTACGAAATCGGAAATTCCCAGTACAACACGTAAACTACATCCTTATTCCCGATTTCTGACACTTTATTTTTACTGAAAAACTGGAAACAGTGAATTTTTACATTTCTTCACCTATTGACCTACAAATCTTCTTGTACTCGACAAGTTTTTTTGTTATACCGACAATAACTTGCTTCGTATCGGTGTAATTATCCCAAACGAGCCGAGATTTTATTCCATCTGTTTCACACCCTTTTTCGTCATCGATTTCTCATGCGTCGAAGTATTCGTGTTCACATTTTGCTGTATCAGTTTCGGCCCAATTTTTCACCCTTCTTTGCCTCGTCGTGGTCTATTCCACCTCAACGGATTACGAGAGAAGCGGCCGGTGTGGAAATTCCGTGAGAGAACTCGCTCAACCGCCCACGCGCGAGAGGGAGAGAAAGAAACTACGAAGTCAGCCCCTTTAGTTCTCTCTCTCTCTCTGTCTCTCTGTTTGTGTGTGTGT
Organism: Netelia inedita; assembly: GCA_964017225.1. Lineage (NCBI taxonomy): Eukaryota > Metazoa > Arthropoda > Insecta > Hymenoptera > Ichneumonidae > Netelia > Netelia inedita. Next base: position 26,562,809 of record OZ024922.1, on the reverse strand, counting down.
ATGTGTGTAATCGGCTCGCGTGCGAAATCGTCGAACGACCGCTCGCTCTCTATCTCGATCCTATTATCTCGTAATTAATAGTCTATTAGCGGCGTCTCGTGTAGTATGCGCGCCTCTCGCGAGTTCTCTTTATATATATACAAATATATATACCGATATAACTAAATCCCCGTGTGCTGAGATAGCGTGTACTTTGTATAATCACTCGCGAATAAAACGAGGCGAATACAACACGCGTTGTTCATTCTTATTATTTGACGTACACGCGGTATTAAATATATACACACACGCACACATATGTATATAGATATAAACGTGGATCGGTTTATATCACTTTATCTAGTTTGCGGTGCACGTGAGCGGGAAAACGAGCTGCATGCGAGATTACAGGGAAATGATGCAATTTAGATAGGACCAAACTCAAACGTATGCGAAAATTCTAATTAATTCGTTCCAAGAATTAATTATTGGCCGGGAATTTACACGTCTCTCTTTCTCGGACTTCTCGCAAATGGTAATATAGTCATAACAATCTATTATCTATGCAGACGGTAAGGTTGCTCGGGTAGATCGTATACTAATACGATATAGCGAGAGTGTATACCAGTAGTGTCGCAACAAGGAAATCACAGATGCAACGCGAATCATAAGTCATAACCATTTACCGTTGACACTGTCTGCATCGTTTAACCGGTGCGCGTGTGCGCATGCGCTGCATACTCAATCACTTATATGTATTTAGACATATATACATATATACGTATACAGAGTACATTGGTGCATATATAGTCGAGTAAGTTCAATGCGAGAATTCGAACTCAAGACGCGCGTGGAGACGTCGCGCTCGCTAGAGCGATAAAAGCCACGAGTAACGTTGAAAAGATGGAACAAAAGAAAAATGACAAACGTCGAAGTTCCCGAAGGCGGAAGAGAGTGTCGCTGATATAATGCGACCGCGATCGCTCGACTGTCGTCGCGTACTTCGTCGTCGTCGTCGTCGTCGTCGCTGTCGTCGCCGCCGGAGGCAACGATTAATTAGGGAAATAGGATCGTTGGAAAATTAACGACTTTGGCCGAGAGGCTTTTGGCTCGTTTTTTTCTTTCACCGTGTTTATTCGAGGTCGTGAGTCGTATATAGCGATCGATGCAAACGCGATAATAGAGCGACGATGTACTCGTATATGTGCGGAGTTTACAAAAAAAAACGGGAGTGGTGCTTGCACAGCTATATAATACACGTAGGTACAATACATATGGCTACATTTATATACCTATATGTATGTATTGTATGTGATGTGATGTATATAAAATTGGGCCAGCAATCGGGAAGCGGCGCAGCATCGAGGATACGGTATACTCGGTTCTCGCGGGTACAGCCGCCCGCGATTATCTTCAGCCGGTAGGCCGGAGCGTTGAGAACCGGTAATTGGCAGGAGGTCTTACTTTCGCCTAACTACGGTAACGAATGGGATCAGTTATAGGGACGCGAAACTGGCATTTGAATCTCGTTAACGCCGCCGACGAACTATACCCGTTGTATGCAACAGTGATTCTCAACTTTTTATTATATAACACTTTACCACCTTCTCTCTGTAGTCCAGTCGGAATAGGCATAAGTTCAATTCAAAGGTGCAAGAGCAGCGCCAATTTTTTTGCAAGTTATTTGGACCTCCAGGAACATGCCCTGAAGTTTTTGTAAAAATCCTATATGTTTTTCAGTCACAAAAGATTATTTAAAATAAAAACAGTTTTTTTAGTTTTTTTTTAATCGTTTTTATCGAAACATGCTTTGCACAAAAGTTGTGCGCCATAATGTCTTCTAGAAAATAAGTCCTATGCAAAAATCATGTGACATTGTTAGTTTAGTAGTAAATTGCAATTGAACGACGATTGTTTTGTTTTGTTTTTTGTATCTATTATCAGTTATTGATCGATATGTCGTTCAAAAACTCATATACCATCAAGGAAAATCTGTCCACTAGAGATGCACCTACAACTATGATATATAGTTTAGCAATAACCTTCGATCTGCAAAAATCCGGCGTTTGAAGATTTCAGCCTCCACAGAAGGTTTATAGGATAGAAAACAATTCGGGACGTTCGTTTCAACATATACATTCAGGATTTAATTCGAAAAAAACAATTACGTAACAAAAAAACTCCTGTTTCGAGGATATACAATTTTAGCTTACAAACAAATGAAAATAATGCCTTGAATTATGAAGCTAATTGAAATATTCTTTCGGATTCTGATGCGTCTCTGCACGACACGTAATTTAAAAAAACAAAAGTCTCGATATCTTCATTACGAGCTGAGATATCGATATTTATATGTTTCTTCGATTTATTGTTATTGTAATTAAGTTTTTTGCAAAATTCAAGTTCGAGACCCTTCTCAACATTTCTGGGCATAAGATTCAACATTCAACATTTGTACATTTAACATTTCTGTACATTCTGACTCATCGACGTGTATCTTGTACCTAATAGAGTGTAGCTATCGAACCGCCGCCTGAAACAATTGTTAACACAACCTAAATCACGGGCTGTCGAAAATTGACAATTTTATCAAGGCTAAAAAGATATCCTTCAATTTTTTTTAGCCATGTACAGGTAGTTACCTAAAAATCAAGAATCATCTGGCGTATTTATCAAGAATCAAAGTAACATGAATAAATCGAAAGAGAAAAAATTATTAAATTCAAAGCGAATGTACACCTGTTTACGTTTTATTCTATTTCAATTGATTTTTATATCTAGATGTAATAAAATAAGAGCGGATGCAATTAAACTTTGTTTATCTTCAACAAATCATTATTAATACTCTATCCATCATAAATTTGGTCATAGAATGCGTCAACAAATCTCGAAATGATGGCACATATATCATTGATCTAGGTCGCGGATGGAAACAGTTTTTCATATTTCTTTTTTAGCATGGATTTTTTTTGCTACAGACACGAAGAGTTGTTTTGTCGCCACATTTATTTTAGCTAAATTTTGTTTTCGCTGTTTTTGCTCTATCCGCCCAGCTATCTGATTCGAGTCCCTCTCTCGCGGTCTCTTGTTTCGACTAGCTTCGTAGAGGCGTTTCTTTGTTTTATTTAAAATTTCTTCTGTGACGATGCGGTCTCATCGTACCGCAACTACTATCTCTCTATGCCACACGGTCACGCGAATTCTTTAGTTCCCGTAGAACTAAAGAGAGAAAGAAGAAGGGAGAATGAGAATTTCGCGCGCGGCACCAAAGAAATATCCTACGAATCCCAATAAAACCTGCGGGTCTTCGCATCAGCAACACGTGTCCTCGGATGTTCGTCGTTTCTTTCTTTTTTTCCCCCGAAATGCGAAAAATGCGCCCAGAACCCTACGAATCTACGGGCCCGATCTCGCTCGTCTCGCCAACGGGCCGAAAATGCGCGTGTGCGCGCGATCGTCTCACGCCAAAAGCCGCAAGTGAGACAGCGAGCGAAAGATCTTGTTGCGCCCGGGAAATTTCACGGCCCTGACCCTCCATCCTCCCCCACCACTTCGCCTCTTGTCTTATACGACCACAGGGAAGAAAATAGCACCTTCGCTATCGTATATATACATAAAGATACATATATACGCTCGCTCCGTCGAGGAATCCAAGGATGATCGATCGCTCCAAATGATTCATCTCGGCGGTCCCTCCGTTCCGACCATTGAGCCAAAAAGAAAAAACGAAACGTCCACTTTGACTTATCGTTTCGCGATTATTCTGCGAAATATATATCGACGTACGATTCTTTTTTTCCTTTTTTTTCGTACATTCTATTTCAAAACACACATCAACGTAAAGTCGATACAAAATTGTTTCATAAATACCGGTTGATCTCGACAGATGAATGAAAAGAAAAAAAGTAGCGAGGCAGCGGAATGATCGCGCATGGGTAATAAATTTATTAAATTATTCGAGATATGATTGAGCCGGACTAATTGGCTCGCGTCATTGAGCGGTCCGTATCTTCTGCCAACCACGACATGACGGAATATCTTGAAGAACACTCTCGCTACCTGACGACGTCCCGACCGTCTCTCGTTTCTTCCACATGTACGTGTGTGCGTAGCGGAGATGAGTCTAGAACGGATAAGCTAAGAGAGATGTTTAATAAAACAGCCTTTGAAGCGTAAATGTAACTTACATTTTTATTCATGATACTGTGCATCCGATAAAGTGGCGAAAATCAAAAACAGAAATAGTCATTTTCCTCAATAATCATAGAAAGAAAAGAAAATGCTTTGAATTACCCGCTTTGCCCGCAGGGGGTTGGAGGAGGGTTTAAACCCTTTTAGGCGCCGCGAGTTTGTGAAGACACTCATGAAAATATAACAGAAAACTTAGGAGATCCCATTGTACACCATACTTAAGTAATCAGAACTAGTATATTTCGAATTTTTTTAATGAATGCAGCAGAAAACTTACTGTTTGTCTTATCTTGTAAGCATTTGCGTCACCAAAACGAGTCGACTACGCGTGATTGGTTGACGGCCGGGACGTCGGTTGGCACACACACATTCTCACAGAACTTGTAATACGCATTTTGGAAGGCCTACCCGTTTTGGGAGCATCTCCCCTGTGTCTATATGTGTGGTGCATTCAACGAGCCTATTACCAGGAGCACCTTGATAACTCGAGATCCGACCGAGGTTCAGATACGAGCTCACGGCTCTTAATTACGCCGTGAGTTCGGGGCTAATGAGTCGCAGGAATTAATTGAGATCGTCAGTGTCCCAAGGGAGAGAAGGAGGGAGAGGGAGAGAGAGAGAGAAGAGCCGCTCGAGCGCCGCGGTATCGCCGATCAAGTCGCGTCCTTAATTTTTATCTCGTCTCCTTGTTGTTCGCGTCCTTCCCGCTGAAAACATAGAATCGTTTTCGTTACAAACGTACGAAGAAAAAAATGTTTAAAAAAGAATAACTAGAACGAGGGCGCGAAGAGGACTCGCAACTTTTCTCGCGAAGATATTCGTGGCCCGCGAATTTCGAGCGTCTGAACTCTAGCGGTGGCGTCGCTGTACCATAGGCTGTCCTCCAATCAAATTCCCATGATTCCGAATTAGCAGATGCTTTCGCCAGATCGAATGGACGCCCCGTGGCGTCCCGCGGGCAAAACGATGACGACGACTACTACGACGACGACTAAGACGAGGGCGCGCACCAACCATCGGGAGAGAGAGACGGCTAACGTGGAATGCAACGCCCTGGGCCTTAAGATACTCACGACAACTATATTAGTCGGTTCAGATAGGATCGGCATCATACTGTGCAAGCGACACGGCTCTTGGCCTATCGTCTCCTCTTCCTTTCTCCCTCGTTCTCTCTCTCGCTCTTTTCCCGACATATAGGTACGCATGTGTGATGTCACTCGTTGCACCAGGCACCTTCTTGCATCCTCCCCTGATTCCTTGTCTCCATCGTCTCATGCCCTCTGCGCGTGAACTCTCCCATCGGATATATCCCTGATATTCTCTATTTCATATTTTACTCCACTCAGATATTTCCTTTGTCAAAACACTGTTGTATCAATAATAATAATCGTCAACCTTATAATAAAGACAAAGACCACTCGACACTCCCACCGGTACTCGTATGAATTCTCATGAATACTCAAATTTAGCGCGAGTAGAAATTCACAATCATCTGCTCATTTTTATTATTTCTCGTTATTATTATTTCACATAGCGACTGAATAACGATAACAACATCAACAATAATAGTGACGTCTGTAAGGCGCTATAATACTGAGCCACCCACCCTTAGAAAATTCCAGGCTTATGCTAACACTCACAGGGACTGTAACACGCAATTAGAGTGATTTAGGGAAGTGAGTAACGCTCGAAAAACTGTCAGTCACTCGAAGGTACTCACATGTCTTAGATAGATTTTGGTCGGTAATTGTTATATACGAACTCTATGATAATTATAATAAACCGCGGGCTAATAGATGAAAAAATTATACCGGGATTATAGAAAAGAACAGACAGTGAGAGATAGATAAGTAGATAGAGAGAGAGAGAAAGAAAGAGAGAGAGAGAGAAAGAAAGAGAGAGAGAGTTCATGAGTCGGTAGATCGCGCCGAACAGGTCCCGGGAACTGGTTCGTGGAACACACGAGAGTGCCATAATTGAATCAAGGCTCTCCCGCCACCGAGGCGTCCTGTAGCTAAGGAGAGGTGTGATCAGGCTCGCTCAGCGTGACGCTCTCGTCTTATTTCCTCGATGGACCATTGTGTGTATACCAGATACTTATCTATCCACCACGGATATATTTATATAGTTAAAAGTCTACGAGAATAAATTCTAGTCTCTCTAACACTCGTTTCTCATATCCCGGTTAGAACGAGAGAAAGAGAGAAAGAGAGAGAGAGAGAGAGAGAGAGAGGGCATTTAAACGCGGTTTAAGGACCGACGAAAATTCCAAATCCAAAAAGCATTGACGCCGCTAATGAAATCGTTGGCCGAGACCGTTCGAATTGTCCGACACGATTCTCTCGATAATCCTCTTTTAACGATCACTGCTCTCTGCTTCTCGACGTATCCTCTTTCTCCTTCTCTTTCTCCGCTGTCCCACTAATACATAAATTACCTTCTCCATATAACGAAATTATATATTGTGCGTATATCTTACGTATAATCTTATTTGAGTAGATCCGGCAGCGTGAGAGGCTTATTGAGACGTTCACGTTCCGTCCTCGAAAGAGGTCTTGTCCTCTCCGTTGTAAAATAAGTACTGGAAGTCAAAGCTCTGCTCCGGAGCCAACATTTTCCAGTCCCTCGAATCTCCTTCGTCCAGCTTCCAACCATGTACATATATATTGAGTAACGCACAGAGGCGTCTCTCCATCTCTGGCATTGTTAATCAACGAATTAGCATATGAAATCTCTATTATATGAGTGCGCATCGACGCGCATGCCCACGTCAAAATATACGCGAGGCCCGAGACAAGTGTGCAGGTTCGTATATGCACGGCTGCCGCATGCTACTTCGCTCGCGTAGACAGCAGTCGCTTTTTGATACTCTTGCAGCCACGTACACACTCGTAGTCTCGTAAATAATATATAAAGAGAGGGTGGCAGGGGAGAAGAGCTTTATCAGATCCCACGCGAGAGACCCCCGCTGGTTACCGAGAGCCTCGTCATTATAGCGCCCCCTAAGCTGATTAGTGGCTTCGAATTTATCCGACTCCGTCTAATTGAGCCGATACGTTGTAACCTCTCGATTATTACAATTTTACAGGATTTCTCGCGGGCGTTACATCGATCAAAGCTCAGAAATTACACTCTAAAAAATGTCTGCGAATATTATACCTTTTACTTTGAGTTCGCATAATTTTAACATTTCAATTAATTTAACCAATAAAAAAGCTGACGAATATTATATTCTCTTCGAAGACCGATGTATAATTCACGGGAGGCACCCGTGAATATTATCGATCTATTCCGTTGTGGAAACACCCTAACCCGTATTTATTCAACTCGTAGTACGGGAGTGCGAGAGAGATAAAGAGCCACCCTTTAGGGGCGCGGAAGGAAAGGGGGATGGTAAGGAGAAGCAACAAAACGCGCAACAAATAAGGAGTTAATCGACTCTCCGCATCGATACTAAACGCGCGCGGTTCGCTTCATTGTGTTGGAGGCCGAACGCCTGCTCGATATAATTGGCCTCTAATTAGAGCCCGGCAAAAAGTAAACTCATCGTCGAAGAAGCATCTTCGCTTCTCCCTCCTCTTTCTCCTGTTTCTTCTTCTCCTCCTCCTCCTTCTCCTCCTCCTTCGTTCCTTCAGCATCTTCAACCCCCTCCCCCACCAAATCAAGCCTGCCTTCTCCTTACCCCCACTACTCGTATACCTGCGGGGAAACTGTATAATAACGTTGCCGTGGCTTGTACGAAGTTCCCTCGATACCTCATAGCGCCTCTGGAAAAATAAGTCTTGATTATTCTCGCCCTTTGACCTTTGCCACTTATTATCATCCTCGCTTTTTCGACATGTTAACAATTTGATCTTTCCTAAACATCCGATCGTCGGACGATCGTACAGGCCGCTCTTCTACCTCGTCTTTGTTTCTATTCAGGTTTCGATAAATACCTGTCGACACTCCCAACGTCGTGTATATAGCACGTGGAGTGAGAGAGAATACGAGACTGAGTAAGAGAGAGAGAGAGAGAGAGAGAGAAAGTTCGAGCAACCCAGAATTCTCGTGTATTAACAACTCAACTATCCTCCGTGAGATTGATTTGGCTTTGTTGGCAATTAGCCGAGCTCCATTAGTCAAGCCCTCCTGACCGAGAGAGCCACGGTGTGCTTTTTCAATCGACTACCAAAACGAATTCGACCCCTCTCGCGCTATACGGCACACCAAAAACTCCGCGTCGTATATCAGCCCGCGCGGTCCTCACGAAACATATGGGATCCTCGACTATCCGAGATTCCACGGGAGGAGACCGGGCGCTACACGCGCGCGCTTTCTCTTCCGGAAACTTTTTCTCCGCTTCGAAGCCGATCACGCCTTATCGATGATAATAATCGCGCTTGAATTATGCGAGTCTACGAGAATCAGGTTTTCGAATTCGCTATGGAGGTGTTGCGAGTGCCGATCGCGAACTGCAGCAGATCTTCACCTCACAGAGAAGAAACGAAAGGGAGAGAGACAGAGACGAGAACGAGAAAACAAAGAGAGAGTATAAGAGGAGAGAAGAGCGATTGGAAAGAGGCTGGACCGCACGGTGGTGGGGTCTGCACCTTCGGTGCAGGCCGATACGAGGGAGAAAGGGAGACAGAGAGAGTGTGTTGGTTAACGAGGGTGTGATTCATGGGTCCCTTGCGGCATCATTCCCCTCTCGGCTTTAACGGTGCTCATATCCCAAAAATTATATTCGCCCCGATGTTATTATAACCATGCGAACACGAGAACACTTCGTTCTCCCAAAATATTCTCCCGTGGCATTTCACCTGTAGCCTACGGTCGACCTAACACCCACTCCTCAACCCTTATAACTTTCTTTCATATAGGTAAAAAAAAGTCCTCAATCTGAAATAAAAGTGAATTATAACGGCACGATCGTTCGTTTCGTCGGAAAATCTGCTTCCCAATATTCCGTGAGTTATTTCAACATGAGAAACACTGAGCGTTCGCAAAGGGGTATCATTTAACTTGGTTAGGGAGCGATGGTGCGTGCGACTGATGGGTATGAGGTTGTAAAGGATCCCCGCGAGACATTAATATTACCTACGTAAGCACCTCTCGGCTCTCCTCCACTTCATATTCCTTCTCTCGTCCGATGTACCTAGTTCGGCCACCGGTCCACCCTTCTTTATATCCACACGTGACCAAAGCGTCCGTGTATGTATGCCACGAAGAACATGTTCCGCGGGACGAGCCGATCTTGGCTTGTCCAGGAAGCGCAACGTGACAATTATGATGCGTCTCCGAAGTCGTTTGCGCGCGAAAGAAAAAACAAACAAGTCTCGCCACTCTCGTTCGGTCGGAGCGAACAAACCTCTTCCGAAATCTGTCTTCGAGATCAGAAAACTTCCTTTTACACGTCTGCTAAACAGTTGGAAGAGGCTTGGATTAAACGAGTCTCTCGCTCACTCGTTCTCTTTCAACTCGATGTCTCGACCGATCGTCCATCCATCTTAGGGCGCTAATGTCGTCATTTTCATCCTTCGACAATTCCGCAAGGTACATTCGCGTTTTTCCGTACACCCTTTCGTTCGTTCGCATTTGTTGGCTTTTTCCTAACGACGAATGCTTCCTCGTCTTCTCATCTCTGGCCCGGATTAGAGAGATCTAACTGTAGACTGGCCCATGGACGAGCGGAGTATTAAGAAGGCATTAAAATTAACCGGTGCTTTGCCTGACTTTGCTGTTGTATATATATATGTGTGTGTGGCTAGTTGTTGGTCCGTTCATGCGCACACAGGGCCATGTAGCCGCAATCCCTCCTGGATTAAGCAGTGGCCATCCTCGTTAAAACCGTCGACGCCCACTCCACGTGCCTCGAAGCAAAATGTGGATGGAAAAAGATACTGACATATATATATATGTATAGTTCAAACTTATGGAATATCCTCGGGGGCAGAGTTAACTGGATAATTTTGGGATTTGTCGCTGCGGTACCGGTTCTCTACACGTTTACAAACTTGGGACTTTGGACGTTAAGCTGTTTGTTCACGCTACGTCACGGTTCTTTCCCTCTCGGCTCCGTACCATCAACCGATTGTTGCAGTCACCTGCAGATTATCACTTGCCCGCCCACCCCCTCTTATACTCTTCGCGTTAAAACCCCCGGCCCCGCGATGATCATCGCAGTTGGATCCGTTGACGACGCATTGTTCGAAGAGTCCGGGACACGACGTTTACAAACTCTCTATGGACGAAGAAAAAGCTGGGAAAAGTTCACGTGGCACGAGGGTTGAAAAAACGTCAATAATGACGAAAAATATTTCGAAAACACGATTCTGTCTCACACGGGAACGAACGATCGATCGGAAAGTCTGCGAGGATGAAGCAACCCTCGCGAATTAAATAAAACGACGAAGAAATTCGCCAGGGGGTAGTCCAAGGAATAACAATGAAAATAATAATAACGAGTCGAAAGAAGAACGAGGTGGAGATGAACGCTGAAATGTTTGAGTCTCCTCGACGTTTTAACAAACACAGAATCCCGAAGTTCGCTCCCGCTGCCGTAGCTACAGCGGCGCTGACTCGCGCGAGAGACCAAAGCCCCAGAGCGGATAATTATTTTCACGGACGGGGCAAGATTACTCGCGTCTTCATTTACTCCGCCCGGCGCGCTGATGTTATATAGTAATGCTTTTGCTCCTCGCCCTCTCTCTCTCTCTCTCTCTCTCTACGTTTCAACGTGTGCAAACGTATACCAGGGTGATTTTTCGCTCGAGACGCGCGCGTCCGCCTTATTTTTGGTCGCCTCGGGGTTTCGCGGTGCAAAACGCGCAACACAGCGTTTTTGTACTCGTTTCTCGTATAACTATATACGCTCGGTGAGTCTCGCAGGGTCGAGGGGGCTCTGGCGGGGGCGTGGTGTCGGTCAGTGTTTTAAATCACCTCCACCCCGAGCGTATGTGCTCAGCTACATTACTCGTTTACCAATGGCCATGTATGTATATAACTATACTCTTTTCGAGCCTCTTTCTTTACCTTTTGCTTTCTTTCTTTCTTTCTTTCTTTCTTTCTTTCGTTCATTCTCTCTTTCCTTCTCTCGTCTCTACACCTTTTCTGCCTCTTCGCGCCCACACCGACGTATATATTGTACCTGCTGATAGTTCAGTGGAAGCGAAACGAATTGCGAGAAATTCATTCGCCACGCTCGCCCTCGCTCTGTCTCGAGGGTGTCGTTGAGCCCCATAAGAAACGGTCGTGGGGGATGTAAACAACAAAATATTTATCCGTGAGAGCGTTCTTGTAATATTTTTCAAAAAAATACGATACGATCTGTAAGCGTTATGAAAAATACCCATGTTTCGCGATGTTGCAAACTTTTTATCGATTTCTGATCGATATACAATTGGTGCTTTCATTAAGACGCTAATTATGTTGGAATCTTATATTCTTTGATGCGCCGTATACGGACCGTAAACCATTTTTCATAATTCTCGGGCCGAGATCGTGTACTTGTGAATTTTTTAATATCGTCTCGAGATAATATGTTCGTGTATTCGCGTGATAAGACTCCGGCGAGTCGATGGCGGGTTTTGCACGAAGCCTTGCAGTCTACGGGCGCGCGCTCGTTCAAAACACGGGCGCAGCTACCTTCAAGCATCTCGAGCTCATCGAGAAAGAGAGATACGACGTGCCTAGTCGACGGTGAGAGAAAAGAGAGTAGACGAGTTGAGGTACGAGAAAAGAGGACGAGAGAGGAAGGAGAAAACCAATATGAAATTACCCTCGCGCGAGCGAGCGCCAAATTGCAGGTAATAAAGTGGGCCGATAAACAAATGAAGGAGCGCGCGAGAGAGGCCTAGGCCCTGAGGTCTCGGGAGATGAGCGGCGAGGCATCTCGTCCAGAACTCCGAGTATCTCCTCTCTCTCTCTCTCTCTCTCTCTCTTTCTCTATCTATCTCTCTCGTTGTGCTCGAATACATTTACTAGCCCGCGGAGCAAGGGAGAACGAAATGCGAAAGAAGCCAAGAGAGACGAAGACGCTCAAGCAGAAGCAGAAGAAGAAGAAGAAGAAGAAGAAGAAGGTCGCGGCGAGAGGAGAGAACGATAATGGCGGAAGCATCGAACCAGGGTAAAACAAACTTAACGTGGCCGCTACCACGTGTTGAAAGCTGGTTACGATTTTAACCACGCCAGCTTCAGTGTAACCACCATAGCATCGCGTCTCCCTCGAAGGAACATTTCGAAGGTTCAAATTTCGTATATTAGCGAGGGACTAATTCGTACCATAATAAAATTCGTATAAAGAATATCTAATTATCCGCGGGTGATAAAACAGTTTGAAACAAAATGAACGTACGATCGTAATCGTGGGCAGCAAATGGCCGCGGAGATCGGCCATTTTGTTACGCGCGGAAGTAAAACAGGAATCATTCGTATAATTTGCCCGACGATTCTGCGTATCGGTACATTCATCTTGATATTCCAGGGGAAGAGATTCGAGATAACGAGAGCTTTAGGAACGAGGAATGTTCAAGAAAACGACGATCCGCCGTGACGTCGCGAATGTTTGTACACGCGGCAAGAGGGAGTTGGGAGACTCCGGGTAATCCGTTAATTAATTAACCGTTAGAGAGCTCATCGGCACGCGATGCGTGCGCGGGGCGGGGGTTTCACCGGGACGCGGACGCATGCGCGTTGTTACTCGCTGCGTGAAGTAGCGCAGAAGTGGGGTTGCTCGTGCTCGCATGTGCAACGAAGCGAGCATACACACCGCGGGAGCTGCTGCAGCGGGAGCACCTCTAGCGCACAGTGGTCAGCACTTTTGACGCGCTCAGGTGGAACCAAGATGGCCGACAGAGCGGCCCCTGAGGGGCTTCCAGCGGTGAGTGGGGGTAATGACGCTCATCACCCGACAGTGTTTCGCTATACCAACATCTCTCGCCAACGTGTGCTCCTCCTCCTCTCGTTTCGCGAAGTTCGCGAAAGTTGGCGCGAAAGAGCGAGCGAGAAATCTCGAGATCTCTCATCCGCGATAGGGAAGACCTCTTTGTGCCCTCTCCTGTACAATCTCTTTCTTTCTCTTTCTCTCTCTCTCTCTCTCTCTCTCTCTCTCCCCCGATTCTTCTCTTCTTTTGCCACTTTACCCTCCTCTCACGGTTCACCTCTTCGTCTCGTTCTTTCGCTCTGCGAAAGATCCACGTACGGGGTACTTACACTGATGAGTACGTGAGTACAGCGCGTAACTGCCTCCGCTGGTCGCGAACGCTACAAATTTCCCTAAAAAAAATATATCTTACCTACCATGAATCATGAAAAGGGGAGATTGTTTTGAAAAAGAAGAACCCGTTTGTTGACAATCATGAAAAAAAAAGATATTTTTTCAACGCTAACATGAAAATCTTTGATTTTAAGAAAAAATGGAGTAAAGTTAAACTCATCGGAAATCTCGACGCTTTCTCCACGAGAATAATGGCGAAACAAAAAAACATACTCAGACCCATAAACCCGACATTTTGCAAAGTAATTTAAATGCCGATAAGCAGATGTTACGCGATGGAAAGATTTAAAAGGTTGACTCCCCCTTGAGCCTCCCAACCCCTCTGTTGCCCCCCACCCTACGGTCAAACGCGATAAAACCGTGGGACTCGAGCATCGACAAATCATCAAGTTGCTATACGCGTACGTGTTCCACATTACTGCGAGGAAAGAAAAAGTTGGCCGGCATCGTAAGCTGATGGTGCGTATACTCCGTGAGTACTTACACCCGAGACAGAGCACATACTTTCCCCATAGTTTACTGTCATGGAGCGATAGCGGATAATATACGGCAATACGTGCAACGAGATCAAACCTTTTATAGCAGGGTATTAGCGCGAGGGAGTTTCGCGCCTTTACCGCGTAATTATTTTACTAATAAATTTGCATCTATATTCTCTCGCTCTCACCCTCTCTCTCTCTCTCTTCTACTATCGAAACGCTCCACGTACGAGCGAGAATCTCGCGATCAACCCTTCCCGTATTCACGCACGAAACATTTGCTTTAATCGCTACGGAGGCGTGAAAATATGCGATAATAATAACAATTGTCACGATTAAGGCGAACGAGTTTTTCGGCCCTGGGGACTCGCTTCAACGTCTTAAAAATTAATCAAAAAACGAAAAAGAAAGATAAGAGTACCTACGTAATAAAGAAATTTTTGAAAAAGATTTAAAATAAAAATCGACCCAACCGCGTATCCCGAAGTCGCGAGAAAAAATCGTGAGTTAGCACGTCGATGACATTTATCAGGATAAAAGCACTGAACTATGCAACATAATATGCGATATATACGCGTGTATCTTGAATCGTGCTAGGGGGCGGGGGTGAGAAAAAGTGTCGTGCGCGTCTCGCTTCGCCGCTCTTTAACTCTCTCGACGCTTCTCTCGTAGCGCGGCACGTATAAAAATCTGGTGAACGGATTTCGCAGACTCTCTCTCTCTCTCTCTTATGAAAACAACACGGTATCTCGTAGCTTTAGCATCGTCGCGCGGATATGATGCACGAGGTGTGTTTAGGCGCGCTATAGTGACGCGTATGCTCGAGCGAGTTTTGCACGACGGGAGCCGTTTCGAGAGACGGGAGCGCGCTCGTCTCTCTCCTCTTTCTTTCTCTATCTTTCTTATTCTCGCTTTTATCATCAGCCCTCCCTCTCTTTCTCCCCCTCTCTCACCCTCTCCCGAAGCGAGAAAGAACGAAATGAAAAGACTTCTCTCTCGGCCGTGGCTACCCTCTCTCACTCTGTCTCGGTCGATCTCGCATAACCCTAACAAGACCCGGGATAGAGCCGTCAGAGCCGCAGGGGGGCTACGGTTCCTCGCGAGGACCCCCCGCTGGTCGCCATCTTGGCTTTTATTAACGAGAAATAAGTCGCGGACCCAGCAGCTCCAGCAACGGCAGCACCAACTCGAGTGTGTAACAGCAACGTTATATAGCGCGATCGAGAAATCAACCGGTGTTGCACACGAGTTGAACTATACCGGGGAACAAAAATATATAGAGGGTTAATATAGTGTTTGTGTGGCTATGTGTGTGATAGAGTTAGGAAAAAGCTCGAGTGATGTCTGACACTTTATGAGAACGAATTCATTAAGAAATCACCGCGGGCGTGATCCTCTCTCGGGATCCGAGCTAAGCTCGTAGACAACAGCGTGTAACGAAACGTCCCGTTTTATCTTCAACCCCGGGAAAAAGAAAACAACCCCCACAATATAGCTCGAGCCTAAAACCAGTTTCTAATTATTTGTATACATCTCGCGTTTCCTATAATTACTTGTAATCGTTCTCTTCTTTAATTTCACATTTTTTTAAATTATTAAACAGTTTTTTCATCCCTTAGCGCATTTTTCTCGTATCGATTTCTCATCGATCTCTTATCACAGAGATAAAGTTTTTTATAGAAAATTTTCTTTCCATTCGGTACGTATGGGAGCGGCTCATCTCGTTGCCAGTACCGAGAAACTCGACGTTAGGAAATCTCGTCCTCTCGGCTCCTCCTTGAATAAGTACCGAACAGGACCGGGTATAAGGTCGACCTCTTCGCGGTCGTTATACTCGGAACATTATACCCTATAATCGATATTACCGTTGACGTCGTCGTTGTCGCTTGCGAGACGTCAGATAGAGAGAGAGAGAGAGAGAGAGAGAGAGAGAGAGGAGTGGATCGTAGGTGGATGCAGATGTACCGCGTACGCACACATAGAGATGCAAGCGTATTTACATCAGCGAAGGTGTAAGTTCTCGTATATAAATACGCTGTTAATACCACGCGCCTTTTCGCACCGTTATATTCTCTATATCGATGCGGTTCGCGGATCGAGCGCATTTCGCGTGGGCGTCTCACGAGGCGTCGCTTTAACGTTCCGCATAAATTCCACGGCTGTACTCACAGGGTAGTGGTGTATGGATGAGAGAGAGAGAGCGATGAAGAAACGAGGCTCTTCTCCAATTTCCTCGCAGTAAACGTCAAGCCAATAAGAATCGGTTGAATCGCAAGCGAAGAGCGAAAGAGAGAGAGAGAGAGAGAGAGAGAGAGAGAGAGAGAGAGAGAGAGAAAGAGAATGAGTCAAAATATCTTATATTTCTCACCACGCAACCCCCTCCCTACCACCCCCTCGTGGATAAGCCTCTCATTTATTCTCCATCTCTGTCTCGAGTCTCGAGGTAAACCGGACGCGGTAGAAGCGTCCCAACGAGTGAGAACGAGAGGTAGGAGGTAGAAAATAAGAAAAGACGAATGGAAGAAAAAGCGAAAGAACGTTCCGGTGTGAGAGCGAGGCGAGAACGAGAGAAAAGAGATTCTCAAAAACGACTCTTGACCATTCAAGAATATATATATACGTATATATATATAGATATAAATGCGTGTGTGTATATATACGCAAGTTGCAATCGAGTCTCTCCCGGCCCGCTTAATAAAACGGCTCGTATTTTAAGATCCGTAATATTAACATAATACCTCGTATACGCCCTATAATTGCGACCTAATGTCCGCGTGTATCCCCAGCACGTGTGGACGGGACTTAATAGGGGCCACCATAAGCACACCGAGAGATAAATAAATAATCAGATTTCATTGTGTGTTGCGTGCCGGGATATATAATGCTCAACCCCCTCCCCTACCGCCCCTCCCCACTCCACCGCCCGATGCAACGTACCTGTCTCTCTTCTTCGTACTCTTCGCGTCTGCGTTCGCTACAGAGCCAGAGAAAGACGAACTATCACGTTTACGTTTGTGTGTGTGTGTGTGTGTGTGTGTTTGGAGCTCCCCGAGAGCTTCGACCAGAAACGCATTTATCTTGGCTCTCTGACACTGTGTTTATTAAAAATAATGACTCGAGCGCCTCCTCGTCCCTTCCCTCCCCCTCCTCGATCGCTCCTCTCGAATACTGCAATTCTACGTTACCAGCGCGCACACCTCGATCTCCATACGTATGCAGCTTCCTTGCTCCTTTTCTTATCGTCTCTCGGCAATCTTTTCTCATTTCCGTATCGAGAGCGAGATTTCCCGCCTCGTTGCTCTTTGAAATTTGTTCGACGTCGACATTTCGGGGGATTTTTTTTGTTTGGACACTTTTTTTACGGTTGTCAATTTTCGTTTATATTATTTCAATTTGTCGATAATTCGATTTTTGTAAATTGTCACTTATGTCGACGATTCATCTTGGAGACGAGCGACTTTTTTCGCCTCACAAACCCCCGCGGTGATCCGGAGTCTTCGTCAATGACAGACGCCAGGATCGGAGGTGCGATCTCTCGCTCTCTGGGACGACGCTTAATTATCTCCCTGCGCTCAGCGTGAGCTCTCCGGGTATACAGAACAGAGCTCTCTCTCTCTCTCTCTCTCCAGCATCTTTTTCCCCCCTATCTCTGTCTTTCTCTCTCTCTCTCTCTCGCACTCGCACACTGTTATTTCTCGCATCGTGTTTCTGGAGAAAAGTCCACCTCTCTTCATCAACATTCCACGTGAGGTGGAATACGCCAGATCAGGAATCTTTCGGGCATGGGTAACGGCTATGGGAAACCTATAATCGTACTAGACACGTAAAACGGAGGAGAACGTAGAAATCCGAGAAAGGGAGTCAGAGAGGGAACGAGAGAGAGAGAGAGAGAGAGAGCGAGAGAGCGAGAGAAAGAGAAAAAGAGAAAGGATATATCTATATCGTTGAATATATCCGGGCCCGGACACGGACGACCACTCGGTTAAATCATTCGGAAACCAACCCCTACCCCTCCGCCGTCCCTACCCCCTGACCTTTAAGTTCCGAAAACAACAGGTAATTTGTTCGCCGAACACGTTTCGACTCTCTCCCGTAAGAGACGAAACCTCGAGTGAACGAACTGGATGTCGGAGCGAGGGGATGGAGAGAGGTAACATCCCTTGAAGTACGGGGGGGGGGGGGGCAAAACGGGAACGCGAGAGAGATCTCCCTCGGGATATACACAAAATGGAGAATCCATAACGCGTCTTTTTCCCGAGACGAGAAAATGCTACGGTACTTTTTATTCTCACCCCTCGATGGATCATTCCTCCTTGTCGTGTATATATGGTATATAGTCGGTACGAACGTGCGGCCGCTCGAAAGAGCGAGAGAGAGAAAAACTGTTTTCTGCCGGTGGATTATAGAGACGATGCACCATGGGTCTCCGGGTCTCTCTACTTCGCTCTCCAACGTTCCAACGGATTCCCAGAAACGTATCTCGTCGGAGACATCTGTAGATGCTGCAGCGAAGCGAGAGCGAAGAGATGAGCTCGTTCGTGTGTGTACGTGTGTTTTGAAGTTGTACGAGAGCTGTCCTGCCTTTCCCAACGACGAAAGTCAGAAGGATCATATCTCTGGGCATCACTGACTCGGTATCTTTTCTTTCTCTCGCTGGACACACCAACACAGGTATATATATAATAAGAGAGAGAGAGAGAGAGAGAGAGAGAGAGAGAGAGGAAGAGAGACGTAGAAATGAACAACTTTCGAGATTTAGTCGCGGGGCATAAAATGCCCATTTACTTAATTTTACACAAGAGACATTTATTATTCACTTTTAAACTCGAAATCTACCAGGTGTTTCGTCCTTTTTGACAAAGTCTCGTGATAAAGTTCGGTTGTATAAGATTCGATCAAATTCTCCGTAAGATAAACGTGTCCCTGATCAAAATATTACATTTGTCATTTTCGATACGAAAACGACGATTCTTTAATAAAAAATCAGAATTATCAAAAGTATACATATATTTTTAATCACGTATTGATACATTTGTGATTTGTCGCAGTATAAGAGCAAGTAAGCTGTTGGAAAGATTGTAAAACCGGGTCTTTTACCTTGCACTGCCACCGTTACAAATCGAGGCTCTCGTTTCAACACATTTCCATCTTGGATATAATTTCACTTCGTTCTCTATTTCATTCGCGTCGTACAAAAATTACTCTCTGATTAATGAATGAGCTCAAATTGATGTAAGCACATGTATCGGTTGATCGCCTGCGCCACCATGAGAAACGGCGGGAAAGGGGTGGCTGGCTTAAAAAACGATAAGGATTTTCTTAATGAATTCAGTCACTCGGGTGAGTTATTGAATATATCTCCTGACTATACGAGAACGAGGAGTGTGTATACGAAAGAGAACGAGAGAGAGAGAGAGAGAGAGAGAGAGAAAGAGAGAGAGAGAGGGTTTGATGATGATCGTGGGATATCCGATGTGGGTTAATTGATTGCCGTTAAGGTGATGCAGATGACTCTCCGTCTCGTTGTATCGGATCTGATCGTAGCGCGACGTTATTATCGCTCGGCTGGCGATGAGCGAAGGACACGCCGAAGAGAGAAGACGATATATTTTCTCTCGTTCTTTTCCTTCCTCCCTCTCTCTCTCTCACTCCCTCTCTTTCTCCTCACGAAGATTGTCCGATGGGACTCCGCAGCGAGAGGGCGCGCGCGACGGGTCCAGCACGGAGAGCGAGAGATGAGTTCTCTCTCGCTCTCCGCCTCGGAGACGAACGGACGGACATGGGCCAACAAATGGTCTTGCCAGTACAAGATTCTTATCTTAGGAGTGGTATATTTATGTGAAGCTCGCGTAGGTAATCTACCTACCGAGAAAACCAGGCTCGGAGCCCAACAAACTCGGTCTTTCTCTCTCTCTCTCTCTCTCTCTTTCTTCTTGGCTATCCGAACGAGAAAGAGAAAGAGAGAGAGAGAGAGAGAGAGAGAGTGAGGAACACGAAACATCCAATTCCCTCAGCCCCCAACCCCCTTGTAAGAGCTCACGCGCCTACGTTTCTCTCACACCCTCGGCAGGGAGGGGGGTGGGATAAGGGGGCATATCAGAAACATAGCCCGTGCGCGTGATCTTCGCGCTATCGTATTACCAAGAGAGCGCACCGCGGTCTGCGCGAAACCCCACCTTGACCATGTGCGGCGTGCGTCAAATTCCCAGAAATTTTCGCGGCTTGTGTTCCCGCCGGCGCGCACTCATCATCGCTTGAATTTCTTAAATATCAAACACGAGAGAGACATCCTGCTTGTTCACTTTCGCACTCAGAATCTCATCCCTCCCTTCCCTCGCCCCAATTCTCACCGGCGCATCCGGACCGACAACTCTTCCGTCCTTATCTATTTCAATAAGAACAAAGAACAAGAACAAAAAGTCGGCTAACGATCAAACTTAAATCTTGCGTTAACGGAGAACAATGCGAAAAAAACGTACGGGTGAAGCGAAGAAGGAGAGAAACGAGCGCAAGAAAGATACTCTCGAGCAGAGAGTATACTAATTGAATGGATGTAAGGAACGTCGAGGGAGGGAAGGGTAAGCGGTTGGGCTTGGCGAGGGGTGGGGGGTGCGCTGCGAGAGAGTAGTGGCGACGTAGAGGATGCTGGGTCGGGGGGAGGGGGGGATGAGTAAAAGCGCGTCGAGAAGACGTCTCACTCGACGGTGAGAGTCGTAATGTCGGTGGTGGGGGTAGTAGTAGTGCAGCGAGACGCGGATGCTGCGAGCCAAAGCGAGACGACAGTCCACGGTGCAATGCAACCGCCGAAGAAGAGATGAGAGGGACGAAGGTGGAAGAACGAGAATCGCATTGCCCCAGAGGAGCGTGTATATACGTATATAAGTTAACAGAGAGGTAAAGTTCTATAGGACGAGACGTGCTATACTACGTGGCACGGTTCAACTCCTCGAGACTCTTGGCACGAGGAAGGTAGGTGAGAGCGAGAGAGGAGAGGGGAAAGAAGCACAAGTGGTATAATCGTGATAAGCAGGTGATAGATGCCCTTCGGGGCCCCACTGTCGGGGCCCTCTCTGCCACGGACAATGGCTATTTGTTTCTCAGCCTCGCCTCGTCTCTCTCTCTCTCTCTCTATTTTCCTTCTTCTCGCTTTCTCTCATTTCTTCTTCTTCTTCTTCTTGTTTGGGCCCAACGTGTGTTACGCGACTCTCTTCCTCTCCTTGTTTCATTCTCTGCATTATTTGTATATACACGCTAGCATACACAACCCTCTCGGTATTTCCTCGAGAGAGGGAGAGGTCCCTCGCGAAGCGGAAGAGTGAATGAGAGAGAGAGAGAGAGAGAAAGAGGGTGAATAAAGTCCCACCAAAGGCCGAGAGCACACATATCTCGTCGCTCGAGAGACACGGTCTAAATCACATCGACAGATAATCACAACTTAATTTACCCCCCGCGGGTCACGGGGAACGGAGCAGGCTACGAGAGTCGTGATGTTGCTGCCCACGAGATGTAAGCCACGATTCCCTATACTCGAGAGCCATTCTCGAGACTCGACTATACCTTTACGTTTTATTCATTTGGAACGACGGGTATTCTACGATTATCTCGCGTAACTCGTACTCTTATCGAAATTATCTATTTTCATCGATAATATTTCGACGATTGGTCCAGAAGATTTGGTTTTTTTTCTATTTTGTCGATAGATCGAAGAAATTCTGGTTTAGTGCGAGAATGCGTGCTGCGAATGTCGAACACACGATATGGTAATACACGGTCTTTAATTATACCGGTTCGTCCACTCGTCGTATCTCATCGTACTTTATTTCACAGGCGATCTCACTCTCGCCCGCTAAACTACGTGTTATATTTATATCTGTATGTAAAGAAACGTCGTGTCTTGTACAGTTCCCAGTGACAAGATTACAAGACCGGTAATAGATTAAGCCCGCTCGGTCTTTCAAGTCGTACCTACGCTACTCCTGCATGGGTTTGTAACCGCTAACAAAACACACGTATATAGAAGGCGAAACGCGACAAATTCTCGAAGCGATACGCGGCGATGACGAGACCCTACCTCGCGATAATGTATTTTCTCCAATTTGTGAAACAGTCGTTTAATTCGCACGCGCAAAAGTTATGGGTCGTGTGTTTAAAAATAATGATTTCTTCGAAAAGACGTTGCGGTTTGACTCGCGCGTTTCGCGTTAGCGAACCTCGTGTGCTTTCGAGGATATTTTTCACTTTATTCGTGTAATGCGTATACGCGCATGCCTATATTACCACCAGAGCTAATTTAGTGATCAGAGTCTCGAAGTGCTGATAGATTATGCGGCATAATATATCCATCCGTGGTGTCCAATGGCTCGAGAAATATCGCGCGCTCGATCGAAAAGCCTTCGGGCTTTGGCTCCGTTGGAGAATATATACGTATTTTTCCTGCTGTTGTTCTCTCTTATTTTTTTATTTTTATTTGCTCATCCTCTCCAGTATTAAAATTCATTTGACGTAGAATCCAGCTCGACACGATACCAAACGTGGCAAGAGGATAATTATGGTTTCGGGGTGAATATCTTCGCGCAGCGAGCACCTCGATACATATAACCAATGTGAAATCATATACATATATATAGGCACACACGGGTAATAATCCCGACCCGCGTGTGAAGGCGCCACGAAGAGATGTGAGAATCAGAAGCGCCCGATGAGGATGCTGTCTCTCTCTTTTTCTCGCTTTCTCTCTCTCTCTCTCTCTCTCCCTCTCTCTCGATCTCGCATACCTGCGTACCTCTTCGCGTTCCCCGTGTACGACGTATGTATCTTTCGTATACTATGTTTATATACGCGTATAGGAAATAAACGATGATGAAGAAAGAGGGAGAGGGAGAGAAGCAGAAGAAGCGCGCACGGATGCGCTACGTTCGCGCCACAATGCGCCTCTACGCTCGTACTCGAGCGCCGCGCGTTCATGATTAATGACTATCGAGGCGCGCTTGTGCCGCGACTCTCGTTAATGATGCCGTGACTCGGCCAATACGCTAACTAGCCCTTTAGAGTTTAAGGTGCTGACCGGAGAAGACTTCATATACTCTTGAACTATAGCGTCTTTATATATATATATATAGAGAGAGAGAGAGAGAGATCTTATATAGCTACTTTGAGAAAACGGGGAAGCGCGCACGCACCATTTCATCCACCCGAACATAAAAATCATCATAAAGTAAATATTAAAATTGTACTTTTTTTATCAAACTAATTTGAAATATAAATTTTATTGCATTGTTTTTACGAAACGAAACTATTCATATTTTTTTATTCAAATCATCGACATTGTCCAATTCTTATGTTTATTTTTTCGTATTTCGACAAATTTAATGAAAAAATATACGTCGAACATTTAAGTTTTACGAAGAAAAATGTGAGATATATTAAATTTTCTTTTATTTGTTCGAAAACAAAAAACCTGTCGAGTCCGCGAAGCAATAACATTCTAGCATAATGTATCATATATATCTCGTACTTCTCGTTACACGTGCCCACGAGCAAGACCACCATCGTCCGTTCGCAAAACGTATCTCTCGTTGCCCAAGAGATTCAAAGTCGTATAAGCGCGAGAAACTTGTACACACAGACACACGAGAACGCGTACCATCCCAGCAAGTAATATGGTCTAACTCGTAGCGGTCGAGTTAAACCTTACTACCTCGTGGATATCCCATAAATGCGTTATCCCTTATTTAAATACACACACGCATAGCTATAGTAAAACGGAGAGTGAGTGGTCCCGCGTATATAAGGAAAGAGAGAAAGATGCAACGACATCATCTCGCCATCTCCGGGGCAACTATCCCACTGCCTGCAACCATCATATATACATACCCTTACATATACATATATACATATATATATATATATAGCTATATAGGTAAGAATCGTCGTTGAACCATCGAGAGTATAAACGCGAGGAGATATTGCCTCCCGGCTAATCCCGCACAGCCTCGCGCCAAGAGTGCTTCCACGACTACATCGTTGGTTAACCATCGCTTTGAATCTCAACACACAAGCATATAAAGAGACACGCATAGGTATACGTTACATCGAAAATGGACATATATCTATGCTCCTGGGATATTGAAATAGACTCGCATAAATATCAACGCGTGTCCCTCATCCTCTTTCAGCGCGATGTTCCCCCAGCAACGAACCATAAACCTTAGCGTCCATTCCGCGCGTGCATTATAATTCGATCCGGAAATCCAGGCTACACGTTGCTCCGGGTGTACGGTTTCTGATATCGAGATTTGGTGAACGCGAGAGGAGTATGCGTGGTAGAGATACGAGAGCGATAGCCAACGTGGAAAAAGATCCGAGGCTGAAGGGCTCGAGACAAATGGAGAGGAACGAAGCGAGACCAAGTCGCAATATATATGTATATATATACGTGTATGAATGCGTATATACGTACGTGTACGTGTGTGTTTAAACACACATTTTAGGTAGTGTAACCGCAATGCGCGGTTAACTATAGTTTAGCGCAGGTTAAACCCGATGATTATGTTGTCAGGCTCGGTGGGTGGAGAGAAAAGTGATCGCTCACCGCGCGTTTCGAGCGCGTAAGTGTGAGAGGCCCAGCAGGTATGAAGAAAGAGAGAGAACGAGGGAAGCCCAAACTCACTCACTCCTCGTCTCTCACTCAGCCACGTATACATTTACCTGTATATGGTTGATGTTAGTTATATATATATATGTTCAACGTACATCGGCCGTCTCTTCCGTCCAACAATAATCTCATATACGTATTAGCCGATGCGAGAGTATTTTACCCGTGTAAAAGCTCTCGTATTCTCGATTTTCTCCCATCACGCTATTACTCTCCGCCGTTCGCTCGATGCTTATACCGGCAGAATTTGCCAGAACTCTGCCTTGATAGCTTTCACGGCAAACGATACAGTCAAAGCTCTCTCTCTCTCTCTCTCTCTCTCTCTCTCTCTCTCTCTCGATGAAACGATGAGAAATAATCGTCGAGCGAGATTAATTTGTTCCCCTTCCAATTTGTGATCGAGGCTGATGATGATTTTCGACGATTTTCCAATGACCAAAGATCGAACTATATATTTATATACGACGGTAGCATATAGTTTAATTTTATATATATATAACTGCAGCGGCTGGAGTAGACGCCATATTGAATAACAACCCTTATCTTAATCCGCACATCTTTGGGTTCTCTATTCGGGTACTATTTATCATGAACTATCCGAGAGATTTTACTGTATGGTAGGTACTATCGTCTTTATAAATGTGCAAGAATCCGAGGAACGCGTGTGCGTTCACGAGCAAGTGCACACACTAAGGTACGAGCTCGCGAGTCCAGGCGTATGCACTTTGCATCCAACTTACGTGCCTACTACGCTCCTTATGTGTGTGTACACGCGCGTTTGTGCATACGGTCTCGCGAGCCTCGAGCTAAACTCCGCACGCCTCGATATTCCACTTCGTACATCGGTGAGGCCGGGCTCTCTCCCTCACCCTCTCGCCCTCCACTATAAGTAAGCCGATTCATCACCATTATCACTGACGGACATAGTTAGCCGGCACGGCGGAGGCTTCCCCCGCCGGCGATTCAGGTCCTCGCTTGCTCGCCTGCCTGCTTTGCCTGCCTCGCTTGTGCCTTGGTACTCGCTCGCCCCGTCTCGACTTCTTTAAACGAGACACACTCTCGCTAAACTCACCCCGTGCCTTTATATTATACGTGTGTGTTACATGCGTATCCTTCATCCCGTGAACCATTCGATACCGTTCGTTGAATTTTTCGGTTCGCGTATGTACGTGATACGTTCTTTGGCTCGATGCCACTCGAACACCAAACCCACCTCCCCTTTTAAACTCGTTGCCTTAACTTTACCGGGGCTGTATTAATTGACACCTTGAATTATTACCGGGTAAAACGATAACCGACTCGCTCGCTGCTACGTCGTGCATGTGCTTAAAATCTGCTCGATATAATGCGCGCAATATTGTAATGG
Source organism: Netelia inedita (assembly GCA_964017225.1). NCBI lineage: Eukaryota > Metazoa > Arthropoda > Insecta > Hymenoptera > Ichneumonidae > Netelia > Netelia inedita. The sequence continues at coordinate 26,536,884 of OZ024922.1, read as the reverse complement.
TAAGAATTTACGAGACTCGGCATATATACTTGCGTAGACTCCTGTGATCGGGTTAAACAATCGATATGGATGATTTTCCGATGAAATAATAATTGACGAAATATGCCGCGGGATAACGCGATCGATATTATATTAATCCATAGGTTCAATGTATGATAATAATTATTATCATTATTAATATTATTATTATTATATTTATCAATTACACAAACTCTTGCATGGCGCCACAGCCTATCGCGGCCAGTAGCGCCACCGCGCGGCGACCGCCCTTTCTAATTTTGAATATTTTCGCAACCGGCCACCGCGGCGCCAGGAGTTACGAAAAAATCAAGAAACATATGAGCACGCTCCGCGGAACACTAATTTTTTCTCATATTTCGAAAGGCAAAAGGTCCGCAAATACGTTGAAACATCAAACATCAAACTTCACATAATTGCCTCGCGAATATAGACGCATACATAATCTGAAATTTATCAAATACGCACGAGGCGACGATATAATCATACATTATAGCGTCATTAGATATTCTAATCGACAATAATACCATATTCAACACTGACAGTACTTGCAGCAAGTTGCGCGAGCTCTCGGTCACTCATGGACCAAAGACATTTGCAGGCACTCGCGAGTCGTTGTAATTACTCACCCTACGATCTTTGCAACAACGCGCAGTGTAAGAATGTCTATATAGTAAGAGTTTGTAGAACTTCGAAGAGTGAATAACAAGTATAACGAGATAACTAGTAATAAGGAGGTAATGACCGTGGGGAGTACGATTGGCGTAGCATACCAGAGGGTGCAAAAGTGGGGGGAGGGAGAGAGAGAGAGAGGGAGGTAGAGAACAAAAAAGAGAACGAATAAAAAGTGAAATGGGGATGCGCCTATTGATGCGGTTGGCCGACCGGGGAGGATGTAAGGAGCAAGGCGCAAGAAAGTCGGACGTACAGCTCGTAACTTCAGACACTTAACCGTCGCTCGGACCGTTTCGCGGGCTAAAATCACCGACGGTTAAATCAACAATCCCCCGCGCTCGCACGATACGGAAAGCTAAAAGTTAGCAGTAAGCATGCGGGAAGACCATGAGTCGAAGGGAGGTTGTGCCATTGTATGTATGTGTGTGTGTGCGTGAGAGAGAGAGAGAGGGAGCGAGAAAGGGTACGAATTTAGCAAAGCAACTCGCACTCTGGTTATTATTGCTCGTAAAATCCCGACCGAGTTTTCAGCCGGTGTAAATAAATATTTTCCGGAATTATAGATGACTATCTATAATTCTATAGACGTAATACGTGCATTTCTCGATTGCGCATGCGCGCACGCCCAGCGCTTTCTTATAAATATATATGTAAGCGGGGTGAGTTTCGTATTTCGTTCACTCCAATTTAAACACCCGGTATATTTTTCATCCCTTCAAAAGTGGACTTCCGGGTATAGAGAGAGATCGATTCTCCAGGGTAAAATTTTATTCAGGAAACGTAAATTATGTTATAACGAATATGAAAGTGAACGTAAATAAATAAAATATGATTAAAAATAAAAATTAGTGAAAATCAATATTTATTGCGCCAGAGTAAATTATTTAACTTCGTAACGCCGTAATATATTTTAAATAATGCTTTTTCATCGTAAAATTTCCTTTACTTTCTCGATATATAATGTCAATCGTTGCGCGAGATTGTGCGTCGGAGCGAGACGACTAAATTATACAATGTTTCATTATCTCTACGCAACTTATCGCAAGAAACTCCACGGGCATTACACCTTCTAATTTACGTCTATATCTTTTGCGTACCGCGTGTATGCAATGTGCAAGAGAGCCGCTTAAATGCTCAAGATGTGCTTCGCGCAACGCGCGTGACGACGGCCCATTATTCTCGCTCGATGAAACAATTATTCGACTTTGCGGCCGTACAGAAAACTCGCTATTGTCTACCCGACACAATTTTACACACGGAATACGAGACGATAATAATAAAAATAAACTCACATTTGCTCATCCCCAAGAATATTCACCTCTCGTTTAAAAATTATCACTCGATCGTTCCTTCGCAAAATATGAATATAATCACGTTTAAATGTAGCTTGTAAAAGTACACGTCGATTCTCATCATTGTCGTGAAAGAAAATTCGCAAAAATGAAAAAAAAAAAAGAAATACAAAGTAAAGAAATACCGAGTTGCTCTCTCGGAGGAAGAAAAACGTATCTCGGTTGCGAACGAGTGCGAAACGAGCGATCCTCGTGTATAGGACGCGCGGGTTACCCCCTCGGCACCTAATCGCGGCGAACGTGAATTGAGCCGTAACGGGGCGCGTAATAAATAATCATTTTCACGAGTATATAAGTACGGCACGAAAGTAGAGTGCAATTATAATACAATTAGGAGAAAAATTCCTAAAGTAACAAGCGGAATAAAGGGTGGAGATCATTGGCGCGAGGTGGAAGAGAGGGAGGGAGGGAAAGAGTCGTACAACATAATTCGTATTATATACATAGATATCCCGCACAGTATATACGATCGTTATGTTTACATATATATATTCTCATAGTTTTGCCGAGACTCGTGCACGATTCTCTCACAGAGCCGCGTCTCCAGTACAAGACGAGAGAGGAAACTCATACGAGTACACACGTACATAGAGTCGAAAGAAAAAAAGATTGTTGGGAGTGCACGGGTACAGCACAGCATCAGCATAACACGGGAGACTTACACGAACACATAGGGACACGTGGTATTTGTGGAGAGAAACGATTGGATTGGATGGCGTGGAGTCGGACGCGAGAGTTTCGTTCGGCGATTATTGGCCCTTCGCGGGGTGGTGGGCGAGGCGAGAGCAAGTCCGGCATACGTTGAAACGCGGGGAATGCCCCGCGGGTTTGTACAACGCGAGCAACGCGCACACACTCGATCGGCACACACCGCGAACCTTTCCGCGTGTGCTCCTTCTCTCGCCCTTCTGCCTCTTACGCTTTTTCTTCTTCTTCTTCTTTTGCTTCTGCTTCTTCTTCTTCTTCTTCTTCTTCTTGGCTTTCCTCTTTCTTCTTTTGGTCTCTCCCTCTCCCTCAATCTCTCTTCCCCTTCCGAACATGCGAGGCACACGTTTCACCTGCGCGCAAAGTTTCTGGCACCCTTTGCTCTCGCGTTTGTTCGTGCCTTCGTTACTCTCCCTCCTGTCTCTCTCTCACTCTCTCTCTGTCTGTCTTTCTCATTCTTTCTCTTCGTGTTTCGGTCCTTTTTACGTTTGGCTCGCAGGCGAACTGGAGAATCGCCGCGCGTTGTGTTCGCAACCGACCAAAACGAGCTTCCAATTAACCGACAATCCGAAACAATTTGGTCGGCGAGAGATCCGATCTCTCTCGTCGACTCCCGGCCACCGTCGACTCCGTAGCTCTCTCTTTCTCCCTCTCTGTCTTTCCGTTGTATTTCCTCTCTCGCATGGCCCCGTACGCCATGCGTATATATATATTGCCTTTGCCTCTTGGGCTTCGTCTCGCAGGGGTTGACCGGGAGAAAAATGCCACGTACACGAGAAGGGGGCAGCCCGCAGAAGCTGGATCATTATTTTCATACAAACGAGCAGAATTCCTCCTGTTTAACAATTTAATGCGAAATTCATTGAAAATTAATCAAATTTCGTATCTAAATTCGAAAAATAAATATATTCACTTGGCCCATAAAGAAAATCGCTTTTTCCAAGCTAAAAATACGTGAAAGTTCAAGAAGTTACGATGTTTCGTGAACCCTCGAGGTCTAGATCTCGTCGATCGTTTCGAGAAACCTGTTAACTCGTGCAAACGTCGAGTAAAGAGAATTTTAACAACACAGCACCGACCCAATACATACATATATGCCCGCATTCTTCTTCGTATTACGTGTACTGCACAACCCGCCATGGGGTGTCACGACGCACCTATATAGCTCGTGTATAATATACACCTCCGTCGAATAGACCAAGTGTAGCTCCTGTCTAAAAAGTTCCCACATTCTCGCCGGTGAATTGCAGGGGAATTCCATTTTCAACGCGTGTGTATGATGGACTATACGCTCACGGGTGCATCCTGTAACTCGAGCGTTGGAACACCCAGCATTCACGAAAATAAGCATACGCGATGAAAAAAAGAAAATTAAAAGAAAAAAAAAAGAAGAAGCTGTATCGAAGCTCCGACTCGTACGATCTCTTTCTCTCGTTTTCTCCTTCTCTCTTTCTCCCTATTTGCAGGTTTACCGGCGTGATACAACTATACACGTATCTACCAGTACCACTTTATTAGGTACCTGAATCCGAGCGCAAAACCACTTTTCGCAATGTGCCTCGATGTATACATGTGTCGAGAGCAAGAGCGCAACAAATCGAGAGAGAGAGAGAGAGAAAAGTCGATAAGCGTTCGAACTGGACTCTCTTTGCACGCTTATTACCCTAATGCCAGTACTTAACACTCTGTTGTTGCCAGCGCGTACATATTCTTCCACCGTTCTTTGCTTATTCTCTGTTTCTCTTAGTTTTTATTTTTCTACCACTCGGGAATGCCCTCTCGTGTGTGTCCAGATCAGCGGGTGTGCTCGATTATTCGTCACGACAGAACTATCAACGAAGAACGGAACGAGATAATACGATAACCGAGAGTGAGAAAGAGAGTCGAAAGGAGCTCGGTTACATTAACATATGCGCATGCGCGAGAATGGTATTACCATTTTTTTTTACAAATTCACATTCTACACCCCTTTTCTAACGGTCGAGGTGATAATTTTCGCCAGCACCTAAATCCCGAGTTTCCGGTCCACGAGACTCTTTCCTCGCGTTGCAGATCGAATCACGAGATACGAATCGCACGGGACAAATGATTTTCTCGTTGCTACAGGAGCAAATCATATACGTACGCGTTTCGAAGTAATTAGACGTTGGTAATTCTGTGTTCTTTTTTTTTCTTCTTCTTCTTCTTCTTTTCGTGTTTCGTCCAAAACTACCGTACGCAATAATTTAACGTCGAACAGAACGAGAGTGAGAGAGAGGGGGAGTGGGATTCGCAGTATGGTGGCAAAATAGAGAGAGGGAGAGTGATTAACTTTTAACGATTGTGGGAACGCGAGTTTACATACCTCGGTGATTACGTCTCTGTCCCTCTGTGGGTCCCGCGAGAGTGCGCCCTCTGAGTCGGAAAGAAAGATCTGTGCGACTCGCTCCTATAGTGATACTTTAATATATCTATATAAGATATATGTACGATTGTGCGAATGTGCGCATGCGCGTGTGTACTAATATCTATCTATATATATATATATATATATATCGGTTCGTCGCACCCGGTGTATGGATCGCCTACGGTGTTTCAGGGCAAAACTCAGTTGCGGAGAGCGCAGCGCTGCCGTTGTATCGGGGCCCAGTCAGCGATGCCCTGGCGTTCCCGGTAGATAATTATCACTAACCATCAGCTATTTGCAAGGAATGGCTGATAATTGCCACGTTGTGTTCAAACCTCACCCGAGCGATAACCCGTCCTAGTATAAGCATATATGTATATACGTATATACGTCTTGTATACCGTATAGATATTCTAGGAGTCTTTCGACGTAGAGCTTTTAGACAAGCTGCGAGAGAGACAAGCTCTCCGGCAGTTAGCGAAGAGGTGAGTCATTTTTTGTTTCTTCTACATATGCCGAGTGTTTCGTTGCAAACACCCTTGCTAAGCGCGACCGCCTGGAGCTTTCTTCCCTCTTTCTTTTTTTTCTTTTTTTTTCTTTTTTCACGTCAATTCTTTGCTTCGTAGTTAATGGCCCATATAGTGTAAATACACAGTCCGATCTACACGGAGGCTCTACGTGTACGCGCACACATTGGCGGAAACCCGATACATGTTTTTTTTTCTCTCCTCGCACACACTGTAGGTATACCGCTCTTTCGCCAAATGGACAGGTCGCAGGTGATAATAATTATTGACGGGAGTGTATATATACCCGTACGGCCTTACGTTACTTTTGTATCGCGTCTCAAATCGGCGCCAACACGAGCGCATCCGCGTGGCTATATATGTACGTCTCTAGCAACTATTATATCGTATACTGTGTGCTGACGCTACTTTCAGTAGTTGCAGGAAATCGTAATCGTTGGTAATACGAATAATGTTTCTTTTTTTTTTTTAAATGAGACAACGCACAAACCTATATTTATAAATTACAGTTAAAACGGCGAAACATTAGCACGCCCGGAAATTGTTCAATCTTCTTCTTGTAATTATATGTATATATACATGCTACATATTTATTTATTTATTTATTTATTTATTTATTTATCATGTGTTTATATTTATAACTGGCGACAGGCATGGATTGAATTTGAAATGGTGTGCGATATTTTATTGAATTAATTGTACAATGAAAAAAGTATCGAAAGTAAATGAGACAACGCACAAACCTATATTTATAAATTACAATTTTGGTCAACTTGTGAGCGGCCGTGTTATTCGATATTCGTTGGAAGAGAGTCGGCTTCGATCGGCCAAAGGATGTCTCAAGGACCTTGAGACATCCTTTGGCCGATCGAAGCCGACTCTCTTCCAACGAATATTTATAAATTACAGTTAAAACGGCGAAACATTAACACGCCCGGAAATTGTTCAATCTTCTTCTTGTAATTATATGTATACATACATGCTACATATTTATTTATTTATTTATTTATTTATCATGTGTTTATATTCATAACTGGCGACAGGCATGGATTGAATTTGAAATAGTGTGCGATATTTTATTGAATTAATTGTACAATGAAAAAAGTATCGAAAGAGTTTACTCATTGAACTTTTGTCGGAGTCCAGTTTCGAGGCATATATATGCCGCCATTTCCCGTCGTGTATTTCTATAATAAATAAAGTAAGGAACAGGAAAAAGGAGTTCATCACACGATGCCGGAGGATCCTGGTGGAGAAAAGTAGAAACTGGGTATACGTCGTGTCCCTGCAGCGTCGAGGAATCGATGCGAATATATACGGGTTTGTGAAAGAAAGAGCGAGAACGGGAGAAAGACGAGGAAGGTAGAAATAAGGTGCAATCAGTTTAATGAATAGTCGCTCGGGCGTAATTATGGTGAGAGCCCGCGAGCGACGTATATATACACACAGGTACTCTCTAGTTCGCTCACGATGTTTTATATACGATACCGGGAGAGCCGGTGAGCCGAGGAAATGAAATGATTCGCGATATTTCGAGTTGCCGAAAGAAGAGTTGGCAATTCGATTCGAGGCAGATGTTAAGAAAAAAAGAAAAAATAATAATAATAGCAAAAAAAAAAATAACAACGAGGAAAGGATGTGGTAAGAAACGAAATGTGACTCACACCGGCCATTTCGTTTATTATATATTTACAGAGAGAAAAAATGAAGAATAAAAAATAACTACTTTTGCTGATCTAACGTATTAAGTGGGGTGTGCCGGGTTCGCGTCTGTTCTTATGAGCCAAACTGAAAGCGGAGAACTTGAGATCTCCGTGCGTGGTCGTATGCATGCTTATACGTATTGGATGGCAATCGAATAAAGTAAATTGAGAAGCTCACCCTCCTACCCCTCTTGCACTCGATCAACCCCTCGTCACGTCGGGACGCTGGCTAGTGACCCGCGAAATTCCCCGTGTGATTGCCGGCTTGAATGGATCCCCACCCCACCCCACCCCCCTGCGGCCGACACACACGTCGCTCACGTTCGCTTTTCTCGTCCTGAATCGACTCGATAAACGAGAGAACCATTAGAAACGAAAAAGAGAACCAGGCGTAATCGCTCCGGAGCTTTTTTATGTATGTACTATATATAAATATGAATAAGATCGGGTGAAATTAAAGATTTCCAGCGGTGTTTGTTAAATATGATGAGAAATCAAAGTTTTTATCGAAAAATTTGTCAAATCGATGTATGGTGGAATCTATCGTCGTTCTCGGTTTGTCTCAATCGATCGGTCGACAGTTTGAAAAACTAAATTTTCAGGTTTTTTCATTTTTTGACCGGCGAATTACAACAGAACGAAATTAAAAATGTGATATTCGTGTTGTACGAGAAATTTCCGATTTGGCAACTTTGGACTGAAGTCTTTTTGCGCAAAAAAGAAGCGTCGACTCCCTTAAAGTGTAGATGATCAAAAGTCGTGAATCACTTCCAAGACTTAGCTCGAAGGAATGAAAAATTTTAGTTTTCAAAAAAATGTCATTGGTGAATCCCACGATCGAAAAATTCCCCTATACAACACCAATATCACATTTTTAATCTCCGTTTGTTGCAGTTCGCTCCTTAAAAAGCGGATAAACACGTAAATTTGCATCGATCAATTTTTCTTCGGAAAAAGTAATTTATTAATTAATCCCTATAAAAATAATAATAATAGGTAATTTAATTAGCGTTAATGAACTGAGATTTATCTTAATTACGAACCAAACCCATCGCGAATATCGTTCGATCATAAAGTAAAAATCAAATGAAACAATTATCGAATGAAACTATAATATTTGAACAACGACGATAAATAAATAGAAGTAATAATATTTCTTTAACCTCCGATTTATGAATGCGCTGGAAAATTCGCGATATCCGATCATAGAATCCTCGATTTCCGGGATAAGCTCGTCGACAATTTTCCTGGCCTCTGTCTCGAGTACCCCTCTCCCCCGCCCCCTTCTTTCACCACATATGTATATACAAACGATATGTACCACAGTATGAATATCACAGGAAGGCTCAAAGATATTTAACCACGGCAACTCGAGAGAGTCGTGCAATTGAAATCTCGAATTGCAGGTCGAGTCGCGGAATAGAAAAGGAGTAAGAAAATAAAAATGAAGAAAAAAAGTAACAAAGAATCACGTTCGAGCAGCGAGAGTACGTTACGATTCCCCGCTCGACGTTTTGTTCCTGTGGGACTGTTATATATATATATATAAGACTCGGCAGCACATACACTCACTGTTGCATGTGCTGCCGAGTCTCTCGATCGCGGGACTTACCGGTAGTAAATAAAAAGCATTGCTTTCCGCAGTCGTACACCGGAGTGTAACTGAGTTAATAACTGCGTATCATCCGGCTGCGAGGGGGCAATACTCGTACACACCAGCATGTTCCATAAAACTATATATACACGTATAAATATATAGGCATCTCGGGTTTTATACACATACAGATATACGAGCGAAGTGAGAATTTCTACGATTCGAGATCTCGTTGTGAGATGCGCCCCGGTAGATCGAGAATCTCTAATGTGGGCCAGCCACGCGAACCTATCATAACCTGGGCCAACGGGCGCGGGGCCTAATCACATGTTTGCCCAGCTAACTCAACGTCCGTCTCTTTCTCTTCCTTCACCACGTTACCTTGCATATATACGTTATTCTCTCTCCCGACTTCTCGCGCAATTTGCATTTATACCATTTCTCGTTCGTACTCTCGCCTCCCTCGCCCTTCCTTCTGCGTCTTCAACCCCTAGCGACTATCGTCAGCGATGGCCAGGAGCTCTGTATTCCCCTAATTTTTCTTTTTTTTTTTCGTTGCTCTTCCTCGTTTTTTATCTTAGTTTATGAGACCGTGTAAAGGAAAAAAGAGCGACGACGTTGAAAAAAAATAATAACTCTACTGTAGACGGAACGATACGTAACACGGGGTAAGAGGTACCAGGATACGAGCCAGACACGGTGCGGTCATTTTTATGCCATAAAACGCTTATCCGATTGTCGATCCTCCCGTACTCGAGATATGTATACGGGTTGCGCGTATATACTACAATAACGTAGCGTAATACGAGGCTTTAAAAAAAAAGAACGTCGACAAAAAACAATATAATAGAAAGTCGTGACTTTATCTCTCTCTCTCTTCAACGAAATTTGCGTATCGTACGGTAACTAATACGTAGAAATTTTTACAGTGTCGCGTACGCGTCATATTTTCGATGTCGATCGCGAATTCGTAGATATTTACAGTTAATTGCCCGATGAAAATTAAACGATCTTTCGTCGAGGAGGTAAATTTTTGATTTTTTGTTTTCTTCGTATTAGGGTAAAGCCGAGATAGATGCCCCAGTGGGATAGTCGCCCCATTTTCAAAAAACCTACTTTCTCAAACTCGCGACTAAGAATTAATAGTTTAAATAGGAAGCGCAGGCGCTCCACACCTCAGTCCCCGCAGGCTGTCGTACGGAATGAACGCGTTTCGTTTGTGCGTGTGATCATCTCCGCAGTAAACGCGACGAATAGTTCAAAGTTTCAGAGGTAAGTTTTTGCCGTTGTATAATTTTATAAGTAACAATAAATTCTGGTAAAATTTTATTGTGCCAGTACACTATTGAGTGTACACTTAGGTGTAAATAATAGCTCTTTTGTTTTTAGTTTTTTTAATAATTAAAAAGGCATCTATCCATATCAAAAAGGATAGTTGCCCCGATTTTTCGAGGTATAGATGTTCTTAGGCGGCTTTAGGGGCATATATCCTCTCGTAGACATATCAATTTCAGAGTATTTTTTAAATATTTTAAACGATTATAAATGTCTACTAATTGCAAGCTTGAGTATGTACTTGGACTACAGAATATGCTGCTAAAATCATAACGCAGTTAACAATGGGTGACTTAAATATTAATATTTTTGTTAAACAAATGCTTAATTTTAATTATGGTTATGCGTGTCATTTAGAATGACTCGTATCTTCTAAAGACTACTAATAAAACATTTTGAAACTATGAATTTTACTTATTTTATTCGTTAGGGCATCTATCCTTCTTAGCATTTTCATGGTGTGGGGCATCTGTCCCTACACATAGGCATCTATCCTCAAATAAATCATTCTGTAAAAAGTTATTTTATCCAAAATAGGGTAACTTTTAGGTCAACAAAAACCAGTCATAATGTAATATAGAGATGAAACCAGCTATAATCATAGAAATTATTCATGGTAAATTAATATTTTAGAAATTAGCAGGCTTTTTCAAAAAGTACGGCATCTATCCCGGTTTTACCCTATTCAAATGATGTTTGCATGCACGGTTTTTAGGGTCGAGAGCGCGATCGGTGAGAATCGAGCGAAACCGGAAGGAACGAAGAGAAAACATGTTCGGGAGATTAACGTTGCGTATATAACGATCGAGAAGTTAAATTACCTCGGATAAACCTCCCGCCGCCCTGAGAGCGTGTGCGCGAGCAACCGCAAAGGGTCGAGAAGGAAGATAAGTCTTCGCGACGACGCGAATCTCGTGTACGCATGACTCTTGTTGTATACCGAGTCCTTCGGGCAAGGACCGAGGCTGATTTTATACGAAACGTATCAGGTATATTTGTATAAAACGTGCTCTTTTATCTCTCTCTTCCTCTCTTCCTCTCTCTCTCTGCTTTCCCTCTGCTCCTTTGCACCTTTTCACGATCTTCCTCGTTATGCTGAAGCGCGCGCGCTGCAGCTCTGCGCATGCGCTCCCCCCGGCCCCCACCCATCGACCCTCTTCTTCCCAGCGCCACCTTACGACAATATTGTAAACAAAATGGTATCACTATTTCATTGGCAACCCGACACCCCTTGGACCCGAACCCACACACATCGTTGACTTCGAGAGAATCGGGGAATTCCTCCCACCTCCCTTTGCGAACCAAACTCATACGTGCCTTTCGCTTTTTCTCATACTACCTATCTACCTTTTTCTTGACGACTTTTGTCTCAAAATTTCCCCGATCATAATATATTTCTAATGATTATTGATTTACCAGTTTTCTCGTTTAACGAATAAAAAATTGTAGAAAATTATAACGTCCCTAATCTACGATGTAGATTAATTATTTCTTGTATCATGGTCGTTCGAAGGGTCGCGAGTTTTCGATGTCTCGCTCCTTGGTTCAAATAGCGATTCGACGTTTCTCGTGAGACGATATTAGATTTCCTGGTTCGCCATTGGATCTCTCTCGGTCCATCGGTGATCGGTGAGAGAAGCACGCTATTTCTTGCATGGTAAGAGAACCGACAATCGTGCAATTAAACCATCAATAATCGATTCCTGTACTTTCTTCATCGTACGATGACGCAAACTGGATGAGAAACGAGAGAGGCGCATATTTCGAGAATCTCTCGGGGCCTCGATCGTATCTTGACGACGGCGTCGATGCGAGAGACCGCGAGAAGCAATGAAAAACGCACGCGCATACGAGAGGAACACGCCGTATATGCCCCGAATAGGTGGTCCATCCGATCCTTTTTCTCCCTGCCTTTCGCGAATTTATTCTCGCACATCGGACATTCGCGCGCGCGATGCGGCAGAGGGTCTTGTCGTTCTCGTGTTATTTAAATTTAACAGCGCGACTCTCGTTCTCCATACACCCAGACGCAAACCGCTCGTTTCTCTCGTTCCGTTCCCCTGACGAAGTCCACGAAAACCTGACTTATTAGCTCGAAGCCTGTAATTTCGTGGGGTCTCGAACGTTTATTTTCTTTTCCCTCCACAACCCCGCCCCCCCCCCACACACACCCTCTCATATCACCCTCATATTCACAAATTTACAAAGTACTTCGAACGTACGAAAAGAAAATACAAAAATGTCTCGAAATACTCGTTTCGATATCACAATTGCAATATCTTCCAAAATTAGTATTCATCAATTATCGCGTTTCAGCATTTTTTTACCAACGCCCAAGCGTTGAACGATAAAATCTCGACTCATTAAAAATCCTCGACACCATCGATAACGATCTCATTATCATTTCTATTGCAATCCCGTGGAGAGTTAATTCGAATATCTATATAATATATGTATATATAATATAATATTATGAGTATATATATATATATATATATAGTATATATATAGTATATATTTACAGACATACAGATATATGCATACCAGAGTATCCAGAAACCGAAAACGTTTGCCCGAGAGATCCGACCGCTCGACCAGACCGGCCACACTGGGATCTCTACGATCGAAGGCACGAAACATTTGTCAGGAACTTTAGGGTCCGCTAAGGCCCGCATTGTTTTCCTTCTCTCCCATTCCGACTAGAAAGCACGGTTTAACTGGTGTTTTACACGCCTGGTTCCTGGAATCCGGGTCTCTCTCTTTCTCTTTCTCTCTCTCTCTCTCCCTCTCTCTGTCTTTGGAGGACTTGTGGGCACAGTCCCCCGGGGCCTTACATAGCATCCGAGCTGTATCGCCAGGTAGGCATACACGTGCGCGTTTATTCTACGTGTATATCATAGCGTGTATACATGATATATCTATATGTGGACACGTACACACACACATATATATGTATATATATATATATATATGTGTGTGTGTCTATATGAGAGAGGGAGAGCAGAGACCCTTCTACATCTCAACAACTCCTCTCGTTTCTCTTTTCTCTCTCTCTCTCTCCCTCTCCCCATCTCCACACGTTCGTACAGAACCCTAAGGCTCTCTAATCCTCTCTCTTTCGCTTTCCCAACACATGCACGTACGCACGTACACACATATGCCTTTCCGCCCATTTCGCCTGTCAGGCCCAATTTGTTGGGGCCCCTTGGACGTTGTGTGCTCTGTTACAGTTTATGGCCGTCATTACCCCGATCTTTCGAGTGGGAATTAAACGATTTGTTCGCGAAGCCAGCCGAAAGCGACTAGAAGATTCACGTAGCTAACTATATATACGAACTTACATATAGTCGAGCGAAGACAACGAATTTATTTCATCTATTACATTATCGAGTCTGCATCCCCATTCTCGCCTATCATTGCGACATTTATTTTTTATTATTCAACGACATAATCCCTTGAAATTTTCGCGTCCTCGTTAATGTATACTTTTATCACCTTTAGACATTTTACGAGCAAAACAAGTTTAATCAAGAAATATATGTCCTTGATCCTTTAGGTCCACGATTCATATGCACACGTATACCAAGGATATATCGATATCTATTTATCTATCCATATATATATATATACATTTATATGCTAGTCGCTGGCTTGACTTCCTATCATACAACTGTGACGACGAGACCTGACAACGAGGATTGACTGTGCGCGCGTATATAACAGTATTGCTCCCTCCCCCAACCCCTCTTCCACTATTTCTCATTCGGTCTCCGCTATCGGTTCGTGATGGATATTCCGGGTGCGCGCTAGAGGTGTGCGGGACCACGGGAGTGTGGATTGTGTGCAGAATGAACGCAAACTGGGAGGGTAATTTGCAACACCGGCAATTTACATAATTAGCAGTTCCGAACTCGCGGCCCTCTCGCCAGAATCTCTCCCTTCTCCTCCTCTCGTTGTGCACAAACACACGTACATACACACACACACACACATCGAGTCCTCGGTTTTATACCTCACTGGCCACAAGATACGGCGTTCGACGGCCCTTGGTCTTTGCGAAAATGATTTTTTTTTCTCGCCTCGTTTCGTTTCTCGACACAGTAACGCGAATTTTTCTACAATAATCGCGAAAGCTTTGATATTTTTTATTGACGCCATGGGGTTTAGAGGGTCGTCGATGGGAGAGTCTCGAATTTTTTAGATTATGTCTGGAAGCGTGCTGGTGGCAACGACAAATCCATCGTTCAATTTTTGTAATTGTCTAGTGCAGAGTGAGTGGTAGATAAAAGTATCAATAATAATGTATTAATGTTCTCTATTCTTTACATAAATCGCGATAAATTATTTTTCGTAAGTGGAGAAAACTGTCGAATAACGTTTAGTCAGGCTCGAGGTACGCAATGTTTATTAAAAACGTGGGAACAATTTTATCATTTACGAAAGTGCAATTATATTTAATGTTTTGTATTTAATTTTGATCGAACCAAAAGGTAGGATGAATATGAGATTTATCTGCAACTCAGCGTAGTATTTATTAATTGGTATTTGTGCACGTATTATTAGGGTAGCGACTACCTCCCCTGGTCGTCACAACCAATTTTCTCGCGACAGTTGCAAACTGCAATCATCGAAAATTTTTAACAAGAACAAACTTAACTAATAATCTGATCAAATTATGAGCAATGTACTCGTACATTTGTAAAATCTACGTTGGTTGCAATGAGCGTAATAGTCGTGAATGACGTGCACGATAAACCTTTGGCGATAAAAAATATGACGCATAGAAAAACACGAATGGTTGCACGGAAATATTAATTTTTACGTTTGTACGTAAAAATTAATATTAAGATTATTTACGATTGTTCGTAAATAATCTTTGTACTATTATTCTCGGAGCTTGTGTATTTTTTTAACTCCTCCGAACGATGATTCTATTGACCAATTGCATTATTTTAAAAAAAATTTAACGAAGAATAGACGTATTTTCGAAATAAAATTTTGCAATAAGTAGGATCGTGTTCGAGCGACGGCAACGGTTCACCGTCGGACTGCAGCACGATGTAAATATCAAAATCTTATTCTTCAGAATCTCGTTGCAATCGATCACGTCTTTGTTCCTCGTTTTTCAATTTTATTTCATCCAACCACTCGTCGACTTTATTTCCACTATTCACGATCGCGCGGCCAT
This sequence comes from Netelia inedita, assembly GCA_964017225.1. Lineage (NCBI taxonomy): Eukaryota > Metazoa > Arthropoda > Insecta > Hymenoptera > Ichneumonidae > Netelia > Netelia inedita. Next base: position 26,521,401 of record OZ024922.1, on the reverse strand, counting down.
TTTTTTTCTGGAGGGGATGAAATGATATACGCACAGACAGAATTATCGTTGGATTGGGATTGATATAATTTATTTCGCTATATCGTTTTGAAACACGAACTTATAATATCTCTTTCGGATATTCTCGCCGGTACAATTCTATGCCTCGTACTTTTCGAGATTTTTAAAATCACATTTTCGTATTTACACGCCTATTTACAGATGTAAAACATAACGAGAGCGATGATAGTGCCTCGGTATCCGTTGCGAAACGATCTCCTTCGTACGATATTAAAGATCGAATTATCTTTCGAGGGAGAGAGAAGGAATCGCACCGAATCCGTCTTTTAAATTTTAACTTTTCTTTTCTTTTCTTGTTTTGTTGTTTTTTTTTGTTTCGTTACACCTTCGCGTTTATCACGACAGCTCCCACGCTGTATGTTCATATACATATATAATAATAATTTAAATTGTACATCTCGGTACAACGATCGTTAAAAGGAATACTGCTCGTCGTAGACACACAAAACGACTTAATTCTTAAATACATCGTAAATATGTTTTTTTTCGCTTATCTATTTATTTATTTATTACACTGGGTTTTCTTTTCGTCTTTTAAAGGTATCAAGTTTGGCACTCGTTGCTTTCGCTCTCGTCGAGCGTCTCGTCAACGTTCGGACACACGTATTTGCAATATTTTTTTTTTAACTCTTCCGTTTTCTCATTCTCAGTCGTTTGTTTCATTCGCACGTATTATTATCGAGAAACGCGATCGTCGTATATTTCAATGTCGACGAGCATGCATTTTTATGTACATTTTTCTTTCTCGAATAAAAAGAAACAAAAAGAAAAAAAAACGCGATATCTTTCATTTCGCGCATGCGCGCTGCGAACAAGCGAGATCGCCTTCTCTCTCGTTTTACTTTCTCTCTTATCTTGGTCTCTCTCTATCTCGGGTAATTATTTACACGGGTTTGTTTCCTCCTCCTACCTGGGTCGCGTGTACGCATTTCTATTTATTCACGTACACTCCACGCTTTTATGGCGAAATTATATTATGGCAAGAAGAACACACCAGTATGAATCTTACGCGTTATTTTCTTCTTTTTCATCGCAGCACCGTTCGCGCATCGCGTCGATAACAGACGCGCAAGATTCTCCCTCGTGGATGAATTTGTTTCGTGGAGATTCGTTCGAGGAACGAGAATGAGCTCGATTCACTAGAAACTTTCGTCGCAAAGTTCGATAATAGCCCGAGCACTGTGGCAAGTTTTTCTCGTACTCGCGAACGCGGAAGAAATAACGAAAAAACAAAAACTGAAAAACGCAGTCTTATACTTTGGACGATGGTATTTTCGTCATCCCCTTCTCGCTTCCTCGACCCCCGAGTTCCCTCCGACTCGGGCGCACTTCTTCCACTTCCGGCGGAACTTTACGCACGGCCATTTAGTCCGTCGCGTCGATCTTCTCCGTCCATTCCTCGCGGACAATAGCTCCATTAACCACGAACTTCCGATGGCCAAGAGTATTTTCCCGTGTCACGTTCGAAACCCCCGGACTCTTCTGCGACGCGGAAGATTCCTCGACAAAAATTTCTTCGTTCTCTCCGTCTCTCGAAGACGAATGCGTTGCGTTTCGATATTCAAAATTTGGTCGAAACTTCGACATTTTTCTCGGTAACGAATAACGAACGCAAAATAATCGTTCTCTCGATCATTAATTCCGAGTGACAACGTGTCGAATGTGGCAAACGGACAAAAATAAAATGTATTTGACGCAAGTAAAGAAGGAAGATTTTACTTCGAGATATTTGCTTCGAGAATCTTTCGCGCACGCGGAAAACTCGCGCATTTACCGCGAAGACCGCACGCGCTGTGGTTATTTATAACGCGAGATCGTGAGGAACTTTATATCGAACGTGTCGCGAGGATCGATGCATATAATGGCCGACGGACATTATGACAGCACGGGCGTTATTCCGCGGTACGCTCTTAGCCTTTGAACATCGCTGATGATCTCGAGCGCGCCTCAATCGAGGCACGTGACGTCTACCAGCTACGCCTCGGAACCGCTAGAGCACTCTTCCGCCTCGGGATCGATGTGTTCACCCGCATCGTCCTCCTCGTCGTCCTCGTGATGATAATCCCCGGTCTCCTGTTGCCATTTGCTAACGTGATGAGTATTTTTGTTGTTGTTTCCATTACTGTTGCCATTACCGCCGGATTGTTGTTGCGCCTTTGCCTCCTCCTCCTGCTGCATTCTCTTGTGCTTCGTTCGACGATTTTGAAACCAAACTTTCACCTGTAACACACGAGAGGAAAATCCTTTGTCAGAGAAAAATACAAATACAAGAAAAAAACAATATTTTTGTGTGTAAATTGAGAACTCGATGAAAATGAATTAAAATAAAGGTGGAGTGGAATTTATTAGATTAGACGATAAATTGTTGGGAATGTTTTTTCTTGGAATTTTGATAACGACGGAATCGTCAAGAATCCTGCGGAACTGGGGCGAAAGAAGGATCACCATTATTTCGGTACGGTTACTCTAAGAACAACCGGAAAACGAGAAATCGTGCTCGGGGAAATTCGCACCCCTCAGCAATCGATCCTTCCTCCATTTCCTCGTGGACGGACCAATCCGCGTTAACACGAGGGACGTATATCTATGTATATGGGTTAGAGAAAGAGGAATCGGGGTTTGCCCGGATGCTCCGACTCGATCAGTGGCATCGGGGGTCGGGGCAAATTAAGTGGCAACTAGTCAGTCGGTTCCCCTTTTCTACGACCCCTTGTGGGTTATACAGCCACTACGAGCTCACCCCTGCGAGCTAAGCGGAGTATCCGTTTACAATGGCCCAACGCGTTTCATCCCCTCCTCCGCGTTTCATCCCCTTCTCTAGCCCGCAGCAGCGTCAAAGAGCCAGTGAGAACATCCCTACGTATAAAGTCGACATGCTTATACAGCGGAGAATAAGAGGAAGGGTACACAGTTTGCCATCCCTCTCACATCTCTCTCGTCGACGCTGAATTCTGCACAGTAGTCCATTGTTCGCGTGAATTGACTCCGCGAAGACTCCAAGTTCATCCAATTTTCGCAAACGAATGAAATAATATTACGTTAACGTTGTCTCTTACAATCGAAAATTATTCGCATTAAAATTGAGATTCGTGATTTTATTTATAATAAGATAGTTTTCGAAATTTTGTAAAATTTTATAATGGCCGACCTTGTATTTTTTACGATTCACAGTATGTAGATATGAAGGGGGTTTGTTTGATACGTTCTAGGGGTCGTCCGTATCAGGATAAGGAAAGAGCTTCGTGAATCATTTTGAAATTATCGACGCGTAAAATCCTCATTGTCCCTGAGCCCTCTTTCACGGTGGATCGTTCGGAACGAGCGAGAAAGTCAACGGGGTAGAAAGGATGGGGAACAAAAAGAAGCACGTAGGTCCGTGCAGCGTGACGTTGGGGCAAAAGTACACGAGTAGGAGATAGGGTGAAACGAAGCGAGCGGGATGTTTGCCTAACTGCTGTTGTTGACGCACCTACGTGGTTTTGACAAGCCCCGGATTAGTATCCATCTCGCTACGTAGGGTGACGATTAATACAAACCGTCGTCGGCGTATGCGTGCGACGATACATCTGTGGCTATTATTGTACGGCCGAATACGAACGACCTTACGTTGTATTTGTTCGTAAACGTATTTATATTCTCGGACGGTCTCGAACGCGTTTTTTTGTCACTGGGTTCCTTTTATACGGTGTGAAAGAGAGGATGGTAAAAAAGATGCTGAGCTGTTATGCGCGGCGTGACCAGATATCAATCAATATCTAGGGGATGGTAAATTTAACAGTTCTTTTTTTATGGACTACGCAGTCTCCATTGTAATACAGGCTTTATCTTTCTATCTGTGAAAATCCCATATGATTTTAACAATCGTCGTATGAATTTGTTTTTTTTTCCTTCTTTTTAATAGGAAACAATGCCCAGAGGACAACGACACGATTCGATCAAAGAACCATTATAAATTATTTTCACGGTAAAGTAATTAAAATTAGTTTATAATATTAGGTTGGTAATTGTTAACGACTCGTTAATCATTTTTAATAAATCTGTCACTTTGGCATAAAAGTAATCGTATTAAAAACGCAATTACTTTTTGGCCGGACGATGAATCAGTTAAGATCTAAGTTATTTCCTTTGAGCTTAGAATTCCCTGTGTGTACACCGATCAAAGTTTAGCTAGAACTTAATCCAATATGCGACAGGGTTAATATTTTCTTTCTTTTTTGTTCTAAAATAATTTTCAACAATTTACTCCTGAAATTGTGCCAAAATCTTCGCCCAAACTCATTTCCTCGTAGTCGCATCCCCTCTCATCAGGGGATGGGCGAAAACGTTGTAGGCACTTATCGGACGATTAAGAGGGTAAATATATAACTACCCCCCTGGTGTACGTTTGCTCAACTACGAATGAACCCTCTCTCGCACTATATACGCTACTTTCCTCACCCTCTCGCTCCACCCTTTCCACTATAGTATTATGTATCGCCGCGTAACCGGTGAACAAGCATCGTACTACCCCCCACTTCTTTCCTACCCCCATATACACATAGATATATAAGATCCACCATACACATACACACAGACACGCCGGCAGCTCTGTCGGGTGCTTCGGGGGCTCTCGAGCCCGGTAATCGAGTTACCCCCATTTGATAATCACCCCTTCGGATCGAGGGGTTGCCATGACTACGACCCCTACGGTCGCCGGAGCTTTCCGATTGGTCGGGATGGTCTTTGCAACCCCTGGAGGCTGTACGCAGTTGCGCGCCACCCCTACGACGATTCTCGTTCCCGGGAATCGCGAGAACGCGAGCCACGGGGATGACAAGCGTTGCGAAAGGGGGTAGTATCATAAAACAACCCCCACTGAAAATCTACTCGACCCTCCTACTTCTCTCGAGATATCTGGATTCACTGGAAATGACGATGATTCGACAATTTGCAATGTACGAAATTCGTTTCTCGTCTCTCCTAAAATTCACTACACTAAAAATTCACTAAAAAAACAAGACTTTCGCTTTAATCTTTTTTCCATGACAGATTTATTTCCCTAAAAAGAAAACAAAATCGTAATAAACGAATCTACAGATTTCATACGCCCTTCAAGGTAAACTTATATTTATCGAACGCGCGAGAGTTTTCAAATTCCAATAGACAAAAGCTGTACTGATTGGTAACAGAGCCCAGATGCTTGAGTACAAGACAAGAAGAATGAAGCACCGGAAAATAGAGGAAAACAAACGTGGAAAGAGAGAGAGAAAGAAAGAAAGAGAGAAAATGAGAGAGAGAGAAAAATGGACAAGAGCCGCGTCGGGCGTAGGGAGTCTCGGCCTATACGAGCGGCGTAAGGTCGGCTCTCGGGTAATTGAAGGCGCTTCTGGTAACGCGCATAAGTGACAGGCAAACACCTTATACGTAAACACGAGTGTGACAGTCGTACACGTTTGTAAGCTGCTTTTCTGTCGTTCGGTCGCGTAACAGGGCTTTACGTACGTTTACATATATAGTAAACTACACATACAAATATATACATATACATACTCACGAAAATATGTGTATATATATGTATATGTGTGTGTGTGTGTGTGTGTGCGCGCATCGAGCACCAATGTAGAAACAACCGCGAGAGCCGCGATTATCTGCAATCCAGATCGAAAAAACGACTGTTGACTCTCGTTAGTGGCACATACGTATAAATATATATGTATATATATATATATACGCACATTATATGTTGTTGGATAACTCGTCGTGCGGATACACGTACAAACCCCGCAGAATCAAAGAATCGTGTGCCGATAAACCGGGCGGCTAATTAAATGTATATACGTATAGGTAAAGTGCACTCGGGCGAGTTTCGTGGCGTGTGTATTTTCGGTGAGTTAATTAATAATTTCGAGCATATATAAGGTCGCTAGTGTATGTGTGCGTGTGGGTCTGTGTGTGACCGGTCGAGAAGTGCATATAACGCGAGGTACATATATATGGCGTAAAAGATAGCAGAGCGATAACAGACTCGCGCACGTAGTGTGTTGGATATGCGGGTATGAGGTGCTTAAGCATACTGGAAACATCGATAAACGGGAGAATCAATTAATCCGGATCGTTAATTAATATTGTAATTATAGAAGAGAGCGCGAGAAAGACGTAGTGAAATTTAAACGTGATTACGTGTATATATATATATATATATATGAAATTTGTGAGAAGGAATAAAACTCGCCATTCATTTTTGCCAAGACTTCACTCCGTCCTCTGTTAAATATAATTACGTTTATGCGCTGCCACCCGTCGCTCTCGATTGGCTTAACCAAAGTTCCTTTAATCATCGTATACCCCTTCTCACTTTCCCTTATTGGGAAATTGGATATTCCCTAATGGAAATTAATATCGCACGAAGTAAAACAAATATCTCTTGTTCATTGTGTATATTTCTCTCTCTCTCTCTCTCTCTCTCTCTTTCTCTTTTCTCTCTCCCTATATCGGTGTTACACAGACACTTTGTCACTTGGAAAGCTTGAACAAAGGAAAGAAAAAAAATGGAGTTTAACGAAAATACGAATGTCGGAGGTTCGAGATCAATCGTACATCCGAATGTATCGGACGAGAGCGAGTTTTTTTAATGCTTTTTTTCCATCCCTCCTTCGGATAACACATGGTCCGGCTGGTAGATTCGCCGTTTAATCCCCTCGAGGCTCGCCGGTCACGCTCGAAACATTATTTTTAATCCCCCGTCGATAGCCCTCGCCCTCCCCCCTCCCTTCTCTCTCTCTCTCTATCGGTCCTTGTCGCTAAATAAACCATGCGATATTATTTTTCCATCCTCGGAGCGGTAATAACGCGCGGTGTGTCCCGTCAATTCGATCGTACTTTCTCGTTCGCATGTGGAGACGCATTCGATATATATAATATTGCGATATAGAGATGTATATAGGACTCTCGGTCAGGCTGGCCGAATGTTCGCAGGGTTGATTTTGATACTCGACCGTGTTTTTTTTAGCAGCGAAAGCAAACGATCCAACGATACAGGAAATTTTTTCTAGGAAATGACACTTTTCAAAATCTTCGACACTTATAGCCAAATCAATTTTCAAACTTTTGCAAAAATTACGAAACACCATTTCCTGGCATCGTCATTCTCCCAATGTCTTCTGTAATATCCCTGTTGACAATCGAATTTACCAAATTCGAAAATCTTAGAAAATATTAGAAATAATTTTGAATTAAAACGCGAATACGGCTTTTGTCGAGCGAATCGTGTCGTGACTACCCCCTCGTTTTTCGACCCTTGACTAATGACATCGTGCTGTCAGATTCGTGCGAGCCACTGTCCAGAAGTTTTCAACCCTCTCCCCCTCACCCCGGTATCGTACGTAAAATCGACATTTATGGTCGTTAGACAAAAGGGCCGGAATTCGCACGGATTTAACGATGTGTTGCACACGATTCGCGACACCGCGCTATCGGTACGCCTCTCTCAGGCGCTAGCGCGGTCTCGCTCAGGCGCTAGCGCGGTCTCGCTCAGGCGCTAGCGCGAGAGATTCTCTCGCCGCTGTGGTGCTGGTACCGCAACGAGCAGCGGCTCTCGCGAAGCGTCTCCCGGTGGTTTGCGGGCACACACGCGGGGTACACATTATGGATCGGGGCAAGCCGTGACAGTGACGGGCGTAGATCGTGACGAGAAAAGCAACGGCGGTGTGTCTCTCGGTCCTCTAATGCGTATACATATATATATGTGTGCGTGTGTGTGTGTGTCTGTATGTGGGTGTGTGTGTGTGTGCTATATGTACCAACTATAATTTACTATACGACGATGTGATCGAAGGTTTCGTTCAGGCTTTCTTAGGTGAGAATTATCTTTCAAAGTCATAAAAAAATAATAATTTTAAAGGCAAACATTCGCGAGGTACAATATAAAACAAATAATCGATTTTCATCCAGGCACGAATCGGGATTTGGTAAAAAATGAATTTTTTTGCAAAATTGTCAAATTAAAGTGTCGGAAGTTAAATAATAATTCTCTACAAGTCTGCCCATTGAAATTTGCCGGCAATATTATTAGAGATTAATTTCTATATGGGAATCAAGGGAAAAAAAGTATTAACGATAATTAAACAATAAATTATTATTATTATTATTATTATTATTGATGTGAATTTGGATTGAGATGAATTAAGTGTTTGCGAATGAAAACGTCGTTATAATTCGAATTTGATAAATCTGTGGTATCGAATGAACGACGTACAGGCTATGGATTAGTTGGAAATCGATACAGGAAGAAAACTATCGGCTTGATTCGGGCAGATGGACGACAGAAACGCGCGCAGCGCGAACCATCGCTACTATACTTTATTCTCAGTCCTGGTACGATGCATCTCATTATGCATAGAGAATCGTACGCAGCCTGCATAATATGCAAACTTCTCCATTACCGTCGGCGCTGGCAACGTAATGGGCCGTTCCGCGCGCGCGTCGAGCACGCACACACGCCAAGCTATCCGAGAGTTTGCGATTGCCTTCACTAGACGGATCATACAGTGAATGAGAGAAAGAGAGAGAGAAAGAGTGAGAGAGAGAGAGAGGGGGACAGAGACAGATAGAGAGAGAAAGCACCATCTCGCTCGAGGATATCGGAGAAGGATACTTAATTTCTTGATTTTCTTGTGTAAAATATACCTCGGAGCCCGTTAGCACCAGGTACAATTTTCCGTATATTCCAGCTTCGAAATAACATAGTAGATACGCGTAAATAGATAAAAATTGACTGGAATCTTGGATATTTTTTTTTCTTTCATTTATCTCAAAGCCAGCTAAGAAACGGTCTATAACGCATAATGAATTAAAAGTCAATTTAAACCGTACCCACTGAACGCACACGCGATTATGCAAATTGGCGATACACAGTTTACTAGCTAATATAGGAGATAATCAAATCTGAAAAATCGAGCATGATAGATAACCGCTGCGCGGAGATGATTGATCCTGTGAGAGAAAGTTCTTGACCGCTTGGTAAATTTGATTTAATCGAAGAAATTCTATTTGTTATTAATATTATGTTGTCGCCTTTTTCTTTTCGTTTAAATTGATTCATTCGAGTTCGCGAGAGAACGCGAACCGTCATCGTTATCATTATCAGCTTTGGACAAATTTTGTTACAATCTCTAATACATGATTTTTCAAAATAAATTACAAAATATAACATTTATTATTATTATTTTTATTATTTCGAAAAATAATATTTGAATTCTTTTTACACCTGCTCACTGAATTATTTCTCAGAGGTAGAAAAAATATTAATTCCACCACCGCGTTCTAGATTTTCTAAATTCAATCGACACCTACTCTCTACACCTTTTTTCACCGCGTACGTAAAATCAAAAAAATGACATCATCCGCGAAAGAAAAGTCGAGCGAGTCGAGCGATTGAATTTGCAAGGAAAAGAGGGCACATTGCCCAATCGCGCGTAATTCGCCTCGTCGATTAAACTCGTCACCGAACTAGGACCCTCGATTCCTCGCATTAAAGTCCTTTAGAGTCGCTCGTTTAAAAATCAAGAAAGAAAGAGAAAGACAGAGAGAATAAGAGAGACGCTTTTAGCGCTCGCAAAAGTGGTCGAACAACCCGTGAAAAAATGTACAACTGGCACAATCTTGGTACAATGATCGGCCAACTATATTTGCCGAACGCCCGACGTTCGGCTCATATTCGAGGCCAACGGACGAACCAGCCCTGGAGTGATAGGGTGGGTCCTACTATTGGTAACCAGGGTTGTGCCAGTACTGGTTGCGACGATAATTCATTGCTGGGCCAATCTTCAGTTCAACGGTAAGGCCAACGTTGGCCTAGAGCTGGTGCAATTACCGGCCCACACTTGGCGACAAAAATCGGCCATTTTTCAACCAGCATTGGTGCGATGCTAAAAGCAATGCTACTCTATTTTTTGCGTGAAACCAAATTTTGCGTGAATCCAGTTTAAATATTAATAAAATAAAACCAAATGTATTTGCATATATATTTCTTTAATCACACATTTGCTCGTTTATATATTAGATACAAACACAACACGTTATATACTATCAATGAAAAGAATAAAGGTATTTAAATGAATTGAAATGAATGAAAAAAAAAAAATTATCGCAATTTTTGGGAACACTTAAAAAATATATGTTAAACAAAAATTAAAAGATTTTTTCTAATTGTTTTGATCTATCGCTGAATTAATGTTACGGAGAGCGCGTCCGCCGTCGCGATCTCCAGCTCCTGCGAGCCATCGACTGAGTTGAGCTCGAATCGTTTGGAGATCAGTGGATTCGTTGACGAATCGGTTTTGGAAAGCATCTATGGAAAAGAGATAAATGGAATTATATTTTTAACCATCGAATAACCCGTTGCTTCGGATAATATAAAAAGGCATACCATGAATGCATCTGAAAGTTGCAGTTACTGCAAAGGAAAGTTTCCCCGGATGGTTTTTTGTTTGTCGACCACATCCACTATAAGCCAGTTGGACATTTTTTCCAATTAGCGCCGGCATCACCCGAGTTAAAGCGGATTTCACATTAGGACATCCACCGACCAACGATATAACGAATTTTTTCTATAAAATAAAAAATCAATAATAATCAAAAAATTGAAATCAAAATAGACATTATCAGTAATGTGTAAACGAACCAATGCTTTACGCTGCTCCTCCGAGTCGAGAATCATCTGTTCAAAGTCTAAAAACTCATTTAGAGTTTTTATGGGTAGATTAGCGCTGACATCATGTTTTCCATCAGAAGAGTCTTCGTTCATCGGAGATCGCAAAGAGAGTGCAAGCGCAAGCATGTTTTTTAGCTCGTTGATCTTTTTATCTAGATCATATAAAATGGATCTCTTATGTGATTCTAGTTTGGAAAGAATGTTCTTCTCCATATTTTGCAACAACATCGTTAAGTTGTCGTTCCGTAGTTCTACAAAATTAAACAAAAAGAAACATTAACCAGACCAAATCAAAATCATTACACTATTTCAAGAGTAATGGGAAAATGAATCTTACGAGAAACGTCTTCATTCAATGTTTCGCATGGACCAGTAACATTTTTTGGCACCATTGGGGCCAAATTTCTGGCTTCTTTCGCACCTGCAAAAAGATATGATATTATGTTCAGTCGCTTGTTTTTTTATCAAAATAAATTCAATAAATAAATAAAGTACTTACATGGAATATTTGATGTGAGCGTTGTATTTCCAATTTCTGGTAAAGCGACTAATTCGGATAGAAAGCTTGACAAGTTGTCAATCAATGGAACCTCCGTCTCAAACTCACTCTGATTATTCTCGGCATCCGTGCTTTGAACGCAATCCAAAGAATTCATTGCACGGTCCAACCGACGTAAACCTTGCTCGTAATCCTCTAGTTTTTTTAAAAAGTCAATTGTACATAGATAACATAGTGTTCGAAGTTGAATTAATTAAGAAATATAATACTAAAAAAATACAAGATATTGTTAAAATCATAGCTTAAAATCATTTAAAAAACGAAATTCAATTCAAATAACTTAGATCGAATGAACATGTAAATATACTTACTAGCTTCGCTAATAATCTTTTTGATGGGATATTTCTCCCAATTATCGTCCAGTGATTTTTGTTGCTTCACCCATTTTTGGATTTTTTTGGAAGATTCATCAGTTGGATACCAGCACTCATATCTTTTTCTTTCCGTGATCAACCAAGTTTTAGGCACAATATCTATGACTGGCATATCGTTTGCATTTTTTTCGTCAAATTGGACGATGACAAACTGCGTGGCCGTTCGCAGATTATTTTCCATGCTAAAGTTTAAGATATTGTTTTGCAATTTTTCGAACAAAAACATAACATGAACCCTACTATTTTCTCCATTTACGTACCTGTATCCAAGAGAAGAGGAGATAATAATACTAAACACGAAAAAACGCGGGAGAACACGCACAATGTTGAGAAAGTTATCGGGTAATATTGCGCGGGAATAACAGATCACATAACGTAAAATACGCATGTACGCCGCGTGCGAACACGATGAGATCCAAACCACCACGAGGCTGACACTGCTGCGTCTATTGTGTCCCCGTTATTGTCGGCACGTAAACGAACCCACCATGCGGCGCTAGTAGTCACCCGCATGACCGTCAAGCGCCGCACCTTATTTTTCGTCGCATGAACCAAGTAGATATTTTTTTTCATTTTCTCGATCTGTTATTCTGTCGTTGTTCTCGAATAAAAAAATCGTAGTGCGGTGTTACAAAGTAATAAAATAATTAACAATTTTATCATTGAGCTTGAGCATCCCAACTTGCGTTATGTATTACACAACCGCTGCTTTCTTGAAGCGAATTATGAATATAATTGTGTGTGTATATAGTGTTTTTTTTTAATTTTATCGTTTTATACTTTATATTTTATTATTGAATTTTTATATATGTTTCAAATGTTTCAGTGTGATATTATGATATATATTATTCTTCGCTATGCAATAAAGTCACTGCAAAACAGTTGAGATTAATTTTTATTGCAATACATTTTGTTTCAACTTCGTCCAAAGGTACTGTGCTCGTTTCGTTCGATTTATCAAGTATTTGAAAAAACCCAAATTTAGTTGATAAGTCAGGTTGTGAAAAAATATTTTGAACTTGCGTCACCATCGACCCGGTGACAAAAAATTCAGATGCGCTGCAGACTTTCGGATCTTTTTGAAGATCTGCGATGGAAATATTTTTCACAAACATTATTTGGCCGTTTTGACATATTTAAATGGAATGCACAAAACACATTAATACAGTATTTAATAATATAATATATAATGCACAGAAATTAAATTATCAAACTTCGAATATTTACAGATCTATGCTTTATCGGTGATCGTGATATTATTAACGCGATTGTTACTACAAACATATAGTTGCGGGTGTCGCAAGTTTTTATTCACGCAAAAGAAGTGGTCAAATGAATTATAGGAAGAGAAAATTGTGAGGTTATGAAGAAGGCTGTCAACAGTCGTTTGCTGTTCATACTCTGAAGCTGGCCTATAACCGGCGATTCTTCCATGCCAACACTGAAGCCAGGCTTAAGTTGAACAAAGGTGAATATAGCAATAACGTGCGCATAACTGGGTAAAACGGGGATTACCAACGGTCAGACGCCAATTAAAAACCAAGGTTGGTCCAGCACCGGCAGTTTATCGTATGCCGATACTCAAGAGAAGCACGAGCTGAGTATCGGCAGACATATCGGTCCAGGGTCGGGACCAACGTTGTAAGCCTGCAATTGGTTTCCCAGTACTGCGCCGTGTGCAGGCCATGTCGTAGGGGTTGGCAATATTTTCACGGGAATTTGTGTCCGTCGGTTTCTATTGTCCCGCGTGTGTGCTTTCCGCACCGGCGAAACGTCGGGAGGACGAGCAAGGAGAGAGAGAAAGAAAGACGGACGAAACACGCGCGAAAAGACGCGCATTCTTACCAAAGTGTTTCCGACCGTGCGGACGCACTCCGTACCCCGGTCAACGAAACAGCAGCGTTCCTCGCGATAAGAAGCGATTAAGCCGCTGATTTACACCGCGAGCTCGCTTCAACCGTTGTCGTTGTTCCGTCGCGCGGCTGAGAAGCTCCTCGCACGAAACTCATCGCGACAAGTTGAACACGAAAATGCGCACGTGCACGTGCGCACGAACCACGAGAGACCGTACACTCGCGCCCGTATGTGCGTTTTAAGCTCTTGTAACGAGAACCGTGCTCGTTGATACTTTGTCAGCAAACCGCGAAGAAAACATTTTCCGCTTAGGCTCGCGTACACCTGCGGACGCTCGGTAGAACGTACGATGTATAATAACGCGTTTATTATCGCTGGGCCTGAACGGAGGCGCGTGTGAGACGAAACACGGAAAACACTCGCAACCGCTGATTTAAGACAGTTCCGCTGGTTCGCCGAAGTCGTAGATGTATCGGCGACTAATGTTTCTCAAAAAAAAAAAAGAAAAAAAAATATAAATAGAATCAACGTTTATTCGTGAGTTTTTCTTCACTCGCGATTAAAATCGAATCAAGGGGGCAAAAAAAATCTCCAACTCACGGCAATTTTAATATGTAAGTTAATTTTCATCAATTTTAATTTTCTTCATAAAATGAAAGAAATGTTGCTTCCGTCGTCGGTGCAAATTGGATAAAATTGATTTAAAAAATATTTCTCATGGGTAAAGTCGTTTTTTTCTGAATTTTCTTTTTTTTTTGTTATTGATTTTTTGTTGCGAATAGAGTCGTGTTAGAAATATGAGTGAAAATATTGGAAGGAACTAATCGAACTTGATCGAACGCGTTGAAAATGGTAATAAGGCGTTACGTGCAAATATACGTCGACGATAAAACGCGAACGGAAATGGAAGAGCGGGACGCTGATTCGTCGGAGTGACTCGGTAGCGCAGAAATGGAGTCTCTCGTCGAGAGAGCGATCCATTGTCCAGCACCTGTTCACCTCACCTCCTCGGTATTACCATTCAGGCATTATCTTTCAATTTGCGTCTTTTGTTCGTTAAGTGGCCGATTCCGCCGCTTTGATTACGTAACGCAATTACCCTTAGAACTCGCCGGTCTACCTGCTTAACTGCTAATTACCGTCTCTGCTGTAAGAGAGAGAGAGAGAGAGAGAGAGAGAGAGGCGAACATAATGTTACGGTCTCTCGTAGACGCGTGTATCTCGCGAACTTTAACACTCGTTGGAAAACCACGAGATCGCGTCTCGTCCCACTTTTGATCGTGACACCGAGCACCGTGTCGTTCATTCAGAAAAAAAGAACAACGACAATTCTCGTCGTCGATTAAACCGTAAAAAGACTCGCGCGAAAAAAAAAGAAACAAAAGATCAAGAGAATTATTATTCGAATATAATTGATATTCATTATAAAGGAACGTTTTCTTAATAACTGTAAAAAAGTGGTAAATCATTTTCGGTTTTTTTCTGTTTCTATTTTTTTTTTCTACAAACGATTATTCATAATTGTCACGAATTAAGTAAGCGTAAGATTTTCCTCTTTATTCGAAAGCAGGCCATAGCGTCTTGTGATATTGACGTAGACGTACAGGATTGGAGAGCCATGTCGAAAAGAATGCGTTATTGCACCGCGTTGGAAAAACAAAACAAAAAAGATAAATGAAAAAAACTAATATTACTCCGAGTTACACGCTCGTGACTTTTTTGACCTTGAGGCGATTAACGATCCTGTGTGTATGTGTGTGTGTGTAATAATAAATCGGAATATGCCGAGCGATCGATTCGCGAAGTAATCAAATAATAATAAACTAATAAGCTCTAATCATCGTTCGCGTAAATACCGCGGGTAATATATATACACGCGATTATTATTATATAGACGAGAAGAAGTCCATCTACTAGGCCCTTGCATGTCTCGGACGTTCCATCCGTCCGAGCGAGACATCCAATGAAAAATAAAAAAATAAAAATAAAAACAAGAAACGGAAATTATCGTTTCGACGACGAGTTAACTGCACATGTAAAAGGCGCAGCTCATAAAGACACGTGCATAATGACAGGAATTTATCTAATGGAAATATACTCAAATATATATATAAAAAGATAAATATATAAATAAAAATATATTTTTCTTCTCACCTGTGTCTCGGTAAGGGACAACGCCTGTGCCAACTGTTTCCTTTCCGCCCCTACAACGTAGTGATTCTTCTCGAAGGCGTGCTCCAGCTTCAGCAACTGACTCGGACTGAACGCCGTTCTTATTCTCTTCGGTTTTCTGAAGGGTTGTAGCAAAAAGCCGGGTATGTCCGGGCCTGAAAATAAAAACAGAATAATCAACGTTATTAACGTGTATTCGACAATTTAATTATATTTATAAGTCGATCATTTCATTTATAAGTCGATATTTCATTTTATTTTTACGAGGAAAATCAATATTTACGGTATTGCGCTTTACCGAGCTTTCTTTTATTTTTTCTCTGGAAAAATCTGTAATACTTGTACGTACTAGAGTCTTATAATAATGGGAAGCAAATAGTACACGTATTACACGTTTCTATATATAGATATACTTGTAACGCGCGTATCTATGTGTGTATATATATATATATGTATAGTTGAAAAGTTTATGTATACGGTCGCGCATAAAGATAAGCTCCCGGTGCTGTTGCAGCTCGGATAAACACCGGTATCGAGCTTAGAGCGTACGAAGAGAGAGGACTCGCAGTAATACAAAGTATGGCCGGTGTACGTATATACAGCACCTAATTGAGTATTCTACTTCGTAAAGGCGCCTGTCGATCGTCCCCGATATTGCGGGCGAGCCGCGCGCGGCTTCGCGCTACCGGAAGTCGTTCGAGATACTCGCTTCTCGTAATAACGAAAAAGCGTAACGCGATAAATTGCGGCGTATGCACCCGAAACCCTTGATTCTCTCGTACGAAGTTCACCGGTATTCCGTACGTTGTTCCACTTGTGATGTATCAAGTTTTATAACATGGCCGATTTTAGTACTTGATATGAATATTTGACCGATGGAAACAAACGATACGTACGGCGAATAACCTTCTCACGCGCACGATGATGCGTTTTTTCAATTCAACGCACGAAATTACAGATTTTTCAATCGAATGCAAGCATTTTAATTGAACTGGAATAAATATTGATGAATTGAATTTAAAAATTGGTGAGAATTTTATTCGTGAGATTCTCGAGTGAATTTAATTGTGTAAGAAATAAATTGTATATCAAAACTAAACGCACTGATTTTTAATTCAAAATCGAAAAGCGACGAAGCAAGGTGCGAAAGTGCAGATTTTTTATTCAAATTGACGCATTTAAATTTAACTTGGAACAAATATCGATGAATTGGATTAAGAAATTGATGAACATTTTTTATGGTATTTTCGTGTGAATTTGATAGTACAAGAAATAAAATTGTATATCAAACTAAACGCACTCATTTGTAATTAAAAATTGAAAAGTAACGAGGCAACAAATTTAACTTGGAACAAATATCGATTAATTGAATTAAGAAATCGATGAAGATTTTATTTGTGAGTTTCTCGAGTGAATTTAATTGTATTAGAAATAAATTGTATATCAAAACTGAACGCACTGATTTTTAATTCAAAATCGAAAAGCGACGAAGCAAGGTGCGAAATTGCAGATTTTTTATTCAAATTGACGCATTTAAATTTAACTTGGAACAAATATCGATGAATTGAATTAAGAAATTGATGAACATTTTTTATGGTATTTTCGTGTGAATTTGATAGTACAAGAAATAAAATTGTATATCAAACTAAACGCACTCATTTGTAATCAAAAATTGAAAAGTAACGAGGCAACAAATTTAACTTGGAACAAATATTCATTAATTGAATTAAGAAATTGATGAAGATTTTATTTGTGAGTTTCTCGAGTGAATTTAATTGTATTAGAAATAAATTGTGTATCAAGCGAAACACACTCATTTTCAATTCAAAATCGAAAAGCAACGAGGCAATTATCCCACGGACAGGTATTAGCGTGGCTCTAGAGCGCAAACTTTTCTCGCGAGTCGGAATTCACATTGGTCGGGAGACCTTTTCTCGAGCTCGGGAGGGTTGCGTGCTGCAAAATCCTCGTATTAGCGAGATGTTCGAGCGAGAATGAGAGAGGTCTCGGTCTCGGATCCGAGGGATCGGTTCGCGGGACGGAGCCTCGACATTAGCCAAGTCAGTATCTTTCACTCTTCAGGGCTGTGGCGAACGAGGAGCAAAAGTCAGACCTCCCCTCTCGCTTTCTAGACAGCGCCCTCGGGGATAAAACCTCGCGTTATACAGCATGCGCTCCCTACATTATGCCCTTATACGATCCTCTACAACAACCCTAAATACATATATATATATCGACATGTCCTTCATTTTCTACTTCGAGGATAAGAGTGAAGCAGGCCAGAAAGTCGAGATCGCAGAAAGGACGAATGGGGGAGAGAGAGGAAGAAGAACAGAGAGACGTAGATGAGGACGAAAGGCCGGTAATTACGGGAGCCAAGAGGCGCCGGTGCATCGTTCTCTTCCTTGCAGCGTTTATATTTGTATATATCTGCCCCGAGCGACGCGGAATTACTCTGAAATAATACTAAACGTCCCGGTATCAAATTATCCCGTTCTCCTTGCCCGTTATAAATACTCAACGTAGTATTCTAAATACCTGCGACTATAATACGATTGCTAATATAAGGATAAGATGAAACCATCCGCGTGTGTTAATCCACATGGGTGGAGCTCGGGGTAAAAGGGGGCATTCGCAATAATCAACTGAATTTAAAAAATTGCAAATTCCAGTCGGTTAGATAACGAACGTACGTCCACGTCGTAATTCATGCATTCATACGAATGTAAACGACTAAGTATATGGAAGTGGGCAAGCGCTTGACGGCGGAATAGCAAGTGAAAAGATAGAAAAGTAGCTAAATGCGTTCGCTATGAATAAATAATGGTAATTTAATGTTACCTCTTACAAGTTTATCGAGTAATGGATTTACATTGTCGAGGAAAATTTGCACATCGCAATTGTTCGTACACGGTTTCTTCGGCAATTTATCATCGAAAAAAATCAAAGTGTGTGGCGTTTGGACGATTCGACCAAGCGTCATCAAAATCGATACAAACGGTTTTTTCAGTCTTATTAACTTTTGTAAAAAATTGCCTACCTTTTTTTCAATATTCAAATATTGGATCGTTACTTTTAGTAAAAAAAACAATCTCATTTTGTTCCAAAAATACATTATTTTCGACTATTTACATTAAAAACAAATCTGTTTTTTTTTTCAGAACAGGCAGACGATAAAATATTTCCCTCTCTCCCATCGCTTTCTAGATTTCCCAGCAAAAATTTGTTGCTCGATGCCACTTCCTTGATAAAACATACACACATATGTGTCGTTGAAAGGAATATCGCGGGGTGTTTTTCCCCACACGCCCCATTTTGCCCCGATCTCCCCTACTCGAGTAAATCCATATGTATAAACGCGCATATGTCCATTTCGCTGGACTAGAGACGAGTAAACTGGCCTCATGACATGATTGCCATACGATATAAGCATCGGCGAAGAATAAACGGGTGTTATAGAGAAACACTGCAGAATTTGAAAGAGAAAGAGAGAGAAAGAGAGAAGGCATACAGTCAGAGAGAAAGAGAGAGCGGCTTATATGTGTAATTCGCCAAGAGAAACAGAAGGAACAGGCAACAAGAAAATCGAGAATCGCACCAGGCATTTATAGTTCAGCGCGACGACGAGGACTCTCGCCCTTAATGCTCTTTTAATTAATCGTTGCACCAGCACGCTGTGCGCGATATTCCAAATGCATACTCCCTTCTTTCTCTTTCGCTCTCTCCTTCCTTCTCTCTTTTTCACTCTCTCTCTCTCTTCGTCTTACTTTGCTCCACCATATACTTTGTTCTCCCTGTGAGAAATCCTTTCGCGATAATTAGTGTTATTATGTCCCGACCGGATGGTAATACGCGCTATTTACTACGGACGCGCGGGGATACTTCGCGTACAGGAATATATCTTTTTAGTTGTATGTCTAACGAGTATATATATATATAAATACACGCGGATTATACATGGGCAAGATATCGCGTGATCGAACGCGTGCTCGCTCAGCTCTCTCGAATCTCCGTTGCGCGATCACACGCAGAAAACCTACGGTGTGCCCGACGATCAATCGTCATTTGGAACGAAAGAGGTAAAACCAAAAAAAAGGGAGTAGAGAAATTTAAAAAATATGAAAAAAAAACTAACGTAGAAGGGCGGAACGTAGTGGCGCAATTTGTAACTGACGTATTTAGTCCTCGGGTCGTAGAACGAGACGAAACGATCGATATTTTAATTCAAACAAAATTTACTAAAATACAAAATTTGTTCGAATATAATTTTGCACAGGAATAGTTTGATTTTTGTTGTTGTGAATTTGGTTTATTTAAATTCAGACGATCGATCACGTCGTCGACGACGCGAGCCACGTCATGCGTTTCTTCGGACAACTGCGTTTTCCTGTACGTGTATAGCTGCGTTCGTTGGACGATGCTCGTAAAAAAATTGCAAGTGCGCACGACCGGCGCAGCCACGTATGTCGTGCAAGCTCTTTCTGGATATATCCCCCGAGGCACAAAGGCGACGGAGAGAAACGTTGGAGGGAGAGAGAACATTTTACGAGGGTGCCTATTTAAAGCATAATCGAATCCGCTAATACCGATTATTAGCGTATACCTCTCGCGAGGTTCGCATCACGCACGCGTATACGCGGTACGAGCGATATATCGTGCTATTCGCGTTACGAAAATCGACGAATCGTTAAGGAACCCGACGCGACTTTTTAATCGGTGTATAATTAATAAAACGAGTAATTAATTAGTTACAATCTTTAACGCGATAATAAAAATTTCTGATATAGTCATTTTATAATTTTCAATTAAAAAAATATATATCACGACATCGTCGAAACAGTTTGACTCGCCATTTCTTTCTTTGAAGTTTTTAGAGTCTCGACTGTTTATTATTAGAGTAATTTCGGGTTTTATGGTCTAGTTGGCAAATATGACCTAGTACTATTTCTCCGAAACTCACCAACATTAGAGTTAAATATGACACCTCTGCCACGTTTGTGCAAACCTACCCCTCACCTATTCACTCAATCCGTGCGGCGCGATGAGTGCCCGCGTGTCCTTCGCAGGCAGCGATCCAAAATTGCGTATTTTTTGTTATTTTTTGGTAAGTTTCAACCATTTCGGTTACTCGAATTGTATTTTTTTTATATTGTTCCTGCACAGTTTAGTAGGCAAAACCTTAATCTATAGTGTGGTGACAATTTTGTATAGAAATTGTTCACTGATTTTTAGTTTAAATCTTGCTTGTCAAAAACGCTCCTACGGCCTATATGGCTCACCAGATAGAGGGCTATGTTCAATAACTGTGTTTTAAGCTATGGGCTCATAAAGAATGCTCAGGAGTGGAAACTGACAATTTTTTTGTGAATTTTTCTCCGCAAAATAACGTGAGATTTATTGTTTGTATTGCTTGCTTTGGTGGGCTATATGGCTCACGACATTTACGACCAATTTGTCCCTAGCTCATAATACCAACCATGCTTAGATTTCAACAATTGTTCAATTTTACTAAAACTTCTATTTTCAGTTATTCTTTCAAGTTATATTTTAATTATTGATTACTAATGAGTTCAACGACTGACACAATCATAAAGACTGATCGATCTTATACACCTGCAGTTTTATTTCCAAAAAGACTTATGGTCTGCCAAAATATCCGAAACTACTCTATTATTATTATCGTCAGTTTGTGACAAATTAATACAAACTCGATCATGAATTATCGTTTAATAATTTCTCATTCTCGTGATTAAAAATAATTTTATTTTGACGTAATAATTTCGTCGCGATAAATAAAATGAAAGAAAACATGGAAACTTTCTGAAAAGTTCAGGAAAAAATCTTGAGGGTGTGATACATTTCGTGTGTAGAGATGCTTGACTCCCGATCACAAATAAATGAAGCGTCTCGTCCCAGGAGGCTGGCCGAGCAATAGAATCGTGGTAGAAACTCGAGAGGGCGGTTTTCGTGTCGCACTTTAGCCCACCGACTATAATTTCTATACAGAATCCGTGCGGACTCTCTACGAACTCGTGAAACTACATTACAATGAAAATTACATTACGAAAAGCGTGACAAAAAAAAGGCGAACGAGGCGACGTCCAATGGTTTCGTTTGAAAAAGCGCGAGGGAGAGACACCCCGCGGAGCGTGTCCGAGGGTAAACGACGTCTCGACAATAACGATTAACCCGCTTTTGTAAATCCCCCTTGGGTGCGTTCGCTTTTCACGAGAAGTACTCGTTTTTTGTTCACTCTCATCCCGTACCACTTTACGACGACACCAGGTAGATGAACAAAAAAAAAGTAGAAAAGTACCCATCAGTTTTGGAGGGTTCGACGTTCTTTTCAGTCGCGACGAAAGAAGCTGTTTTTTTTCTGAAAAAGTCATCATCGATTGTCGCGCGCTTGATTCATCGAGTCGAATAATACTTATAGATGTGTATATAAAAATATATTTGATATTTCCCAATGCCAGTAGACAATGTGTATTCGCTTTTGATACAAAATTTTATTTTCTAGTTTTAAATCCGATCGACTCTTAAATTATGAATTTATAAATTTATACAACAAATTTAATATTCACGATCTTGCTGAATTAGCAACCAAATTATTATTTCAAAATTGATTGTCTCTATGAAAAAATCACCATTAAGAAATAATTCGCTATAACGAATTATGTCATTAGAGATGATATATTTATAATCGTAAGATGATTAATGTATCCATAATTTTTACATTTTCCCTATCGCATATTCGGAAGCTCGAACATACGCGTAATATTTCAACGACTCTGCGAGACACGTCATCCCTCTCGTACGCGATTAGAATCGACCAACCGGAAATAATGTCTGATTTTCTCCACCCACTACTTACACACGTGTAATCATAGTCGAGCATAAAAAACAGATTTTTTTCTATATTGATTCGTGCCCACTTGTCCGACTTCACGGCTCATCCGCCGTAATTTATTGTCAGTAATCTCGCGCCGCGTCTGTAACGCGATACTATCATTCTTTTTTTCTTCTCTCCCACCCTCGCGTTTTGATTACAGCGGGCAACTAAACGAGGCGATGAGGAACGCGAGGAACGGAAATCCATACTGGCTGACCGCTAGTTCAACTCTCTCCGGCGTGTCTTGAATACATATGTATATATATATATATCTATATATATAATCTATCTATATATATATACGTATATGTATATATGTTTGTGAACGTCCGAGTTTCATTACGCGCTTGAGTCATTACCGATATACACGCTAATTGCAAGATAACGTTCGACCTCACATCAACCGTATAGGTATGGTATAATCGTGGATAGGTCGCGGATATCTATGCACGCATTCGTAATGATTTTATGACGAAATAATTACTGGCAATTAATCGTGAAAAAATGACGATAACGTTGTTTTTTTCCTCCCCGACTAATCAATCATTCAAAATCGTTTGGAATTTTTTTTACTCTCGTTATATTTTTATTTTTCAACTGAATTCCTCGTAATTACATTGTTGGGAAATTATTGCGAATGACTGGATACCTTTTTTTCAATTCTCTTCTCACACTGCGACTTTTTTTTACGCGGGAAAAAAAGTCCTCCAGATATTGCGATAACTCCACGCCTCTTCCTCCCTCCCTCTCTCTCTCTCTCTCCCTCTCACCATCCTTCCACTATCCCATTCGAGATATTTGACGTGGATGTGATCGAGGATGTATCTAATTATTCCAATTTCAACGTCTATCGGATTATCGCCGAGTGCATACGCGAGTCTCTTGAGTCGATTATAAGCTACGCTCTTGTTTTTTTTCTTCTCAACAACGCGCACACATAAAGACACATACACGAGCAACGAGATGGCGACCAGCGGTGAGTTTAGAATTGCCAGGTACTTATATCCATCGGCGAAACGTTTCACTCTTCGGATACTGGGTCAATGATACGTATATGTGTGTATGTTTGTGTGTGTATGGCGCTTTTGCCGCTGTTGCTGATCGTTGCCAATGGTGCGGCTCAAGACCACGCGATTTATTATACCTACTCGTCCGAAGTATATTTAACGATGAGAGAAAACGTATACGCGATCTGTAAATGCACGCACTGACAACACGTGCATTACAACGGGATTTGCTTCGAGCATATTACACATATATATATGTGTATTTGTGTGTGTGTGCGTTTATATATATATATATAAATACATAAATACACGCGTATGCGAGACCGGTAACCACGCGGAAATGGTACTCGAATGCGCGCACCTCTTCCTACACGCGAAAATAAGAGGGCAAAAATGAAACAGTAATGCAACATGCAGGCGTGTCTCGCTTTATGTGCCTATAATGATAATAATTATCCTCAATACTGACGAAAAAAATTGCGGTACAACGACGGAATAATTTTGTTCACCCCGTACTTTGTATTTTGCAATTACAATATTTTTGGCGAATTCTGCGAGATGGGGCGAGAAGGAAGGACTGAATTATTATTTACTTTATATTATTTCAGGCGGGATTAATTTTTTTATTTGTCAGGGAACTTGTTTATTAGATCGCCTTGTGTTTGGTTGGCTAGGGAGTAGGTAATCGAATTTTTTAAGAATTTTGACATCACTTGTCCGTCTATTAGAAATCGGAAGAAATCGATTGAAGTCGATCGTAGCGTTGGAAACAAAAGGATCACGGTCGAGGAATGATTTTATCGCGAGTCCCGGGATAGACCGCAGATACGATGGGAAAAAGTTTTCGATTCCTTTCGTCGGGTATACAGAGCAAACGTTGGAAATGACGCGGTCGTACACGCGTGTCTCGGCAGACCGCACGTGGATGACTAGACGGCGAAGGATATGGTCTGACCAAGAAAAGTTTTACGAGATACCCGGTCTGCGACAAGTTTGCCGGGATTTTCCCATTTTATATCGCCTCTTACTATAATAACGCGCGGACAAAATTATAAACGATCATTAGAAAAATAATTTCGAAGCATCGAATAATCTTCGTTTAAATAGATCCAAAAAAATAGTCGTAAAAGTCAGAGTAATAACAAATATTTATTATTCTCGTTAATGAACTTTTTTGTAATTTTGTTTCTCGGTAACGAAGACGATTATTAAAATTTTGTATAAAAATTTCTCATGGAAATCGTCAACGACGTATCGAACTTTCTGATTATTACGAACAAAAAAAAGGAATTTATGAAAATTTTCGAGTTTGTATGTGCTTTGCAAAAAAAAAATATAAGATACGAAAACTTGGGAGAGGGATGAAAAAAAATTTGGTGCCGGATGGAACGTTGGTTAATGACGAAATGAGCCATATAATAATGTATATAAATATACACGAGGTTGCGTTTGCGTGCCGATTGCGGCAAATTTATGATAATTGTCCCTCGCCTTATACACACCCGAGAGAAGTGACTCTTGGCTGGCCGAGGAGAGCGCTGTTTCTATTGCGCCGGTAGCACGACCCCAAGAAGTTGCCGTGCGCCGCCAATAGAGTGCCTAAGTGTATACCTATAATGCGAATCTTGGCTGCGCACCTCACGCCATATCAACGACCGGGATAAATACTCGTATAGTTAGACACCGCGCTTATAGGTACTTAATGTACTTATATATAAGCGTTAGACTCGCTACGAAGCCTTTGATAAGTATCCCGTGCTTATAATGCAGTATATATACGTATATACACGCGGATGGGATATTTAACGTGTCGCTGATGCGTTTTCAATGGCCATGCGACTCGCGATTAATTCGTTATTTGCGTCACGAATGAGATTTAGAAGCTCCTCTTCTTTTCTTTTCTCTCCACTTTGTATTGAATAATGTATATACAGTATTACATTGTATTCGAAAGTCGTCATTACATTGCACACGGACAAAAACCCTCTTTATGTAATTGAAGAAGAAAAGACATTTATTTAAATTGAATAGAAAAACTTGTGCTATAAATTGACAAATTCGAAAAATTAAGCGATTACACTTTATGTAGCTCAGATATATTTAATGTATTAAAAAAATAAAATCCAGGTTTAATAAAATAAATGGACAATATTCACGTTTAGAGTCAATATTTACTCTTTAAAACATTTGTTTCGTCGCGTATCGAAAGTCGGAAGGTTCAACGAGTAAAACAAATGTTAAACACGAAAAGTGATAAGTCTCTCGTGAAAAATGTGAAAACTAAAAGCCAGATTAGATGTCAAATTGTATTTTTTATTTTATTTTAGAAACGCTGCGTCAAATATTAAGTTGTTAAAAGAACGAAGAAGAAGAAGAAGAAGAAGAAGAAAAGGAAGAGGGGCAGAACTACTTGTTTTTCCATAAGCGTACACTTGGGAAATATTTCCATACAGACGTTGCATACGGTGTAGCAGGTATACTTGCGTCACAA
The DNA here is from genome assembly GCA_964017225.1 of Netelia inedita. Lineage (NCBI taxonomy): Eukaryota > Metazoa > Arthropoda > Insecta > Hymenoptera > Ichneumonidae > Netelia > Netelia inedita. The sequence goes on along the minus strand of OZ024922.1, from coordinate 26,495,302 downwards.
ATTCGTAATAAAATCACGTAGAATAGTGTAACTGCTGCATCGAAGAGTGGAATATTATTATCCGAGAGGATGAGTCCATCGAGAGGTTGTAAGAACGACCGTGAGGTAAAAGAGGGAAGTAAGAGAGAACAAGAGTCGAGGCTCGAGGCGTGCTTAATAACACGGAAGAGTTCCGTGCCTAAATACCTTCGAGTGTAATACGCGCATGTAATAACGCACGCAATGCTGCGCCTCTTTATTACGTTTTATAAGGAGCGTGTGTGTCTCGAAGATTCATTATACGCACGATGACGAGACGTACATTAGAGAGCTTGAAGCTTCTTTCGTGACCATTGTAAGACGAGGGCAATAAAGAAAAAAAAACGATTACAGAAAAAAAGGAAAATGTTTTCTCGAAACGTTTAAAAAGAGGGTCGAGAATGCTCGATCATTGCTGGCAACACGGGGTCAGATTACTCATGTTTGTACGTATCGAGAGACGTTTGAAAAAACAAATGGGAAGTCAGCGACCATGTGGACAACCCGCGCGCCGTTGACCCGTTACAAAATCCGAATTACGAAACGTTTGGGGAATCACGCTGGCGACCGTCGTTTACCGACCTACGAGATGTACGAGAACACGCGCTCTCTCGTGTCCAACGCGCAAACACGATGATGACACCGTCCGGCACGAGTTTTTGGGAGCGTGCGAGTCTCGATTTTTTGGACAGATTACGATCATAAGATTCGTGATCTTGTATCAAATTTCTCTATCGGTAGAAACGTTGGAGCGTGTATGTAATAAATATATACGTGTATGTACACGTGTGTGTTTTGTGTCTCGAATATATCGCTGCTTCTTCATTATTCCTCTTGACCTACGTGTCAGCCATCAACATATGACACAGCTGTGATTATACTTGTGTATTTACTGGAAAGAAGAAACGCGAGGTTGGTAACAACCCTCACGAGCGATGCCCGATATAGAAATGGCCAATTAGTACCCGGTCGAACCACCAGAGGCGCGGTGGCGCTACGGTAGTGGCTCTACCGTGATAAAACGTGTGGAAAACCGGTGTTGCGTTGGGTGATTAGACTAATAGAGGTCGTTTGGATAACGGTTGACCAATTTGGATAGCGAGTAAAGAGCGAGCTAGCAATATCTTGTACGAATCAATCTCCCAACCTCGAGAACTAAAAAAAGTGCTCACCTCCGGGAAATCTATGGGGAAAGATTCTTCCGTGCCTCGAGAGCAACCACGGATAAAGTGGATAACTGTCGCGAGGTGGTTGATGAGGATGCGGCGGTGGATGAGGTCCACCGGGCGTTCCACCGTGTCCGTAAGGACCATGGGGTGGTCCATGGGGCGAAGCGCCGTGATGCGCCTGAAGGGCTACTGCTAGATTAGCCGCTTGAAAGTGTTGAGCCGCGGCGATATTAGCGGCAAGCGCAAACTGCTGCGTGTGATACTCGTTCTGTCCAGGTTGACCAGCCACGGGGCCACCGTGCGACGGTTGGAGCCCGTAGAGCGACTTTATCTGTTCAGCAGCGACAGCAGCGGCAGCGCTAGCGGTGCCGTGAGGTGGCGCTAGATAATTTGGGCTCGGTCTGACGACACCGGGCGGTGGTTGCGGATGGGACGCTGCACCGACGGGCGGGGAATCTCCATGGGACGAGGATATCCTGTGTGGTGGCGAAGGACTGTTGTTCGGTGTCGAACCACCGCTGTGACTTCGAGTCGTCGTAGTTCGACCAAAATCCACGAGGTGATTCGAGAGCGCTTGAAGATGGTGATGATGCAAATGATGACGATGATGACCGCTTGTGTTGTTATTGTTACTACTACTATTGTTATTGTTGTTGTTGTTGCTGTTACTGTTACTGTGGGTGTGATGTCCGTTGTGCAAAGAGGGCGTTCGTCTCGAAGTTGGATAAGACTCTACGGACGAACTCCGTGACAAAGGACGATCGGAACCCTCCGAGTGGGCACCGGGTGATCTACTGACCGGAAGTCTTCGTTGCGCTCGCGACGGCGAGGACGAGCCCTCGACAACGTCCATCGGGCTTCCATCGTCCCGATCTATGTCGACACGCTCGTGAAGCCTCTCCAGACGATCCTGATGATCGCGTCCTCGACCGCCGCCTCCACCGCCAACTATAGAGTCTATGCTGAAGCCGATCTTCGGCTTCGACGGTACCGGGACTATTGGCGTCGGGGCGAGCGGCATCATCGTACGCTCCCGGCGATCGACTCGCGCTTCGCTCTACTTTTCCTTTATATATCGAGATTTCCGTTTCCCGTTGGCTCCAATATCTTCGAACTTGGGACTTTGGCTGTAACGCGGCGCGCCGACCGACGGCAACGTGAACACAGCGGCGATTCTAACGCGAGCACGATAGTTTCTTTTGCCCTTCGACACCGGTACGTACGCTCGGTTTACTTCGAGCTGATTTTCATTCGCACTGAACAAACGTCGTCCGGCATTGACATTTCGGATTAAATTAATCAACGCGCACTCGTATTTCGCGCACAGAACACTTCCGAGTCGTCGTTGACGAGAGAGGGAGGTTCGCAAATTCTTCACGAGGGTAAACACTGTCGCACGATCGTGAAATACAGTCAATGTTTCTTGTTTTGTGCGTCGATTATGACGAAGACGCGAAAAATTCGTCCGACCTTCGCTCTCCTATAGCCGATCGTAATTTTTCACGTTTCGCCGCACTGCCCACCACATTCGCGTTTTTCCCTTTCTTTACGGGGATCGACAATTTTATCACCTTAAAATTTCGTAGTCACTGTGTACCCAGACGTATTATTAATCTTGGCAATGAAAACAAGAACAAAAAACTGGGTCGTGTTCGAAAAAAAAGTCACTGGACGACACTGAGACAAGTACTTTTTCCCAAATCCCAGGAAACACTGAAGTCACTGTACAATGTCACACGCGACGAAACGAGACGGCGAATGTTTGAAAACGACGATAATCAGCCTTGCGCATTCGCAAATGTGCGTCGGTACGGCAAAATGGTGTTCCGAAGCACTAGATACGCGCGACGAAACTCGAGATAAATATATATTTCGTTTTTTTTTTCGTTTGCTACAACGCGAGAAGACCGGCGTGCGTGTTTATTCGGCGCGTAAGAAAGAGAGAGAGAGAGAGAGAGAGAGAGAGATAGATAGAAATGTGTGCACCGTGTCGAGAGAGCCCGAGCGGTCGAGACGTCGTTGTCCCGGACAGATGCTTCTGGCTTGAGCGCTTGCTAGTGTTTGAGAAAATTACCGGCTAAACGAGCGCTCGTGCCACTGGGGTGGGGTGCACCTCTGCCTCCAGTCATCTCGGGATGCCCCCCTCCAGTGTCTCGAACGTCGTGTGGGTGGTGGGGGGAGGAGGCACTTGGCGCACACCCAATGGGCGTGTACCGCTCGGAGTCTCGTCCAATCGGCACGAGTCGGGATATTTCTGATTGGTCGGGAGGTTAGTACGTGTACGCCCATCTGCGTCTAGGTATTGGACACGGCACGTTCGTGTCCCGCACAGGAAACCTATTTAGCTCTACTATGGGCGGTAAACTCCGAGGTTTTGTCGTGTGCCCCGATGAAAATGAGTCGTTTAATTAATACGTCTGGACTCTCGAGTGTTTCTCGTCGCAGCGGGTAGGTGGAGCGGTTGGCTCTGATCCTTCGTTATATTGTATGTGTGTACACACTCGCACATAGAAATATATATTGTATACATGTATATGCGTGGTTATCCTCCCGCACGGCTTTCAGTTCTCACCACGGCGGAGAGGTTACAGGACTTATATATACATATATACATATTTTGCTAAGTATATAGTCTCGCCCAGACGATTTCGCCGCTTTTACTGCCCGAGACCTGTTTCCGGAACGCGGCTCTCTTCTTCCGTCTCTTTTACTGTTTTTATCTCATATCTCCGTCTTTTTTAGGCGAATGCAAAAGAAGGATCAACGCATTCTGCGCAATTAACCTCTTTATAAAAACGGAGGTGTGTTTTTACAAAAGAATTCGCTGCACATAGTGACTTTTAGACGTGGTGAGAAAATCCTAGTGTTTGAAGTTTAGGGGAGCACATGAGGCTAAAACGGGTAAGCTAAGGGAGATTTTGAATAAAACAGAGACTTAGAAACGAAAAGTAATTTCCATTTTTATTCGTGGAAATGTTCACCTAATAAAGTTTTGAAGATCAATAACAAACATAGTAATTCTCCTCAATAATGATAGAAAAGAAAAGAAAACTTTTCGTATTACCCACTTTGCACGTATGGGAGGCCGGGTACCGCATTTGGACCAAACGGGTAAAGGCTAAAGAATGTGATCAATCGACTTAATTTAAATAATCTATTTTTTATGTAAAAGTACAATCTTCTTTAAACATTAATCAATCTCCACAATAATAAACTAATTATAAATGAAGCGGTTTTAAATTTATCTAAAATTAAAATCAACTTCTACCTATAATAAGTAACAATTATAACATTTAATTGGTAAAAAGATGTAAAATTATTCCGGTTAACATCACAGTAATAAAATCCTCTCAAATGACCCAAAGGACTATTCTAGGGCAAATCGTGTTTGCTTCTCCCAACCGTTTCGCCCCTATCCATTTTACACAAAAGCACTTTTTAATTTTTTATCATTATAACCTCAAAATAAAAATGCAGGGAGTCGCGAGTTTGTGATGATAAGAAGCGCATTAGTAATGAAAACATAACACAAAACTTAGGAAACTCCAATCTACACCATACTCGAGTAATTAGAACTAGTATACTTTGAATTTTTATAACGAAAACAGCAAAAACCTTTGTTTTTGCCTTATCTTGTAAATGTTTGCGTCACCGAAGCAAACCGACCACCCGTGATTGGTTGACGGTCGGGACGTCGATTTTGGTACTCACACATTCTCATAAATAATTGTATTTGGGCGCATCTCCCCTATAAGCCTTGACGACTGCTCCTCCCGTTCACGATATAATACTACTTATTTATATTTATTATCATTATTTTAACAGATATTTCACAAAATATTTTGCATCGAAAATGCCCCTTTGTCTATTAAAAAATAAAAAAGCGAAAGGATCGTTCGGTCAGGACGAACATCGATACCAGGCTCCCAATTTTTTCACGAAAATATATATTTTGGCTACTTTGAGTCCCGAAAGAAATTCGATCCCGTCGATTTTAATCTCTCAAAATTCCTCCAACGTTCCTATTCATTTTATACGACATTTTCACAACACTAATGATTTCAAGCGATGAAAATATCACGTAACCCTTTACCTGGTCGTACGTTCGATTCGACGATAATTTCCACCGTAACACGCGACACCCTTCTCTCCTTCGTACACGAACGAAAGGGTTTACTTTCTCCGATTCCGTCGGGCGAAATCTTTTTTTGTTCCGGCCTTTTTCCTCTACACGCAACCCTTCTTCGACACCCTTTTCATCAACTCGTTGAATTTACTTTAATCGCTTGTTATTTTTTCTCTCGATAACTTCTTTTTCTCCCTGCCCCCACCCACCCCCGCCCCTTACGACAAACATCACGAGTGAAAATAAAGGATCTTCCCTCGATATTTTCCGAAAAGGGAATGTACGCGTTAGTCCGATAAATATAATAATATCTCCGTCACTCCGTCATTCACTCGTCGAGACGAGGGTGTCTCTTATCGTCGCGTCGCACGGGTGTGTGTATTTTGTCGCGCGGCGTATAGGTGTCCCTACTCTGCTCTCAACGATCGCCCGTCTCCATCTCGCGAGCACGTGCATAGCGAGGGAGGGGATTTCAACATGGCGACTGTGCACATAGCGGCCCTCCCGCGGCCGCCAATGCGCGAGCATCGAGAGCACGCCCGTTATCCCCGGCGCGAGAGTTCCGGTTTCGCTCGTTTTGTTCCTTCTCGATCGCGTCTCTCCACTTCCTTTTTATTCTCTCGCTCTCCCTCTCTCTCTCACTCTTTCGGCATTCGTTCAACTGGCAAGAATCTCTCGCACTTTGGGCTTTCCTTCCGATTCCAACGACGACTTTCGCGATTTTTCATTCCGAATGCTCGTTTATATAAAAAACGTTAGTTATCGGAAATACGAAGAATACTCCTGTGTAATGCTTTTCCCATGTGACATGGTCGAAACTATATCGAAGGGTTATACTCGCGACAATGAACTTCCGACGAAACCGACTTTTCTCTAATCTTCTTGAAACTCGTACACCCAGCGATGAAAGAAAGAATTCATATAATTTTTCTTCTTTTCGTGGTAACGAAAAAAACACATACACACACAAACAAGCGATAAACGAGACACGGACTCTCCCGAGAAATCTATAGAATTTCCTTTGCGAAACTGCGATATCTATGGATACTTCGGATGACTAGAAACGGTAAAAATCGTTAGTCCTTCATTGTGACGATGTTTCGAGAAAGAAAAAAATTGAAATGTAGAAAAAAAAGAATGCTAAGGAAAGTGAAACCGTAGTCGCGATGCTGCGCAACCCATTCTATCGTTCTATAGTTTGGCCAACAATGAAGAGCTCTAAAACGTTCTGAATAACTCGACCATTTTTCCAGCTCCCCCTCACCCTCCTGTCCACCATTGAATCCAAATCGTTTCAATCGCCCAACCGATTCGTAAAGATCTCAAAGACTTCCCCGTCGCGTTCTAATTTAAACGCATTGATAATCGTGTGTACCAGAAGAAAATTCAACGACGATATCGCGTGAAAGCGAGTGTGCACGCGTACATATAACCATCCGCGGTTACGTCCGTGGTTGGTATAGTAATCTCAACGTCCGTTAGATGAAGGCGTGACTCCGTCGAAAGCGCTTAATCGTTACGTATACCTACGTATAGAAAAAAAGAGGCGCGTAAGATTCAGTGGCGTGTCCGACCGCGGCGTGAGAGGTTCGACATAGCGGCAAACGCGCGCCTCTATCGAGTAATATAAAGAATGGCGTGTGCATTATACGTACCTATATGTATAAGTACGGATACGTCTATATAAGTATAATAAGCGCGTATGTGCGAGAGCGCAAAACCCAATTCATAATGGTATAATAGCGCTATAGTATAACGAGAATGATCGACGAGGCGTCTCGAAAGCGTGAGACACAATGGCGCGCATATAGCGCGGTGTATATGCGCACGCCGTTGTGCCGAAGCGGGAGAGACGAGGGGCAGTTGGTAACTGAATGCTAAAAGATTGCATTGCGCAAAATGGCGTGTTTAATCAAGCCATTTATTCGCGGCCGGGTATATACCACGTATAAAAGTTGATCGCGAACGGGACAAAAAATAAATGCGCGTTGCGGGCCGGTGGCTGTCGAGCGTTGGTCATAGTCGTATATAGTATATAAATACATACATAAGTACGTGAAGGCCCTCGCTGTTCGATTCCCCGGCTTATATTTCACGTTCTCTGCTACTGTGCGACCGCCGGCCCTCTGTCGTGCGCTAACTGTACTATATATACTCGATATACGTATACACATAGCTATATATATATATATATATATATATATATATATATATATATATATATATATATATATATATATATATATATATACGTATCAATTACACGTTCAATTATAATATGCCGGGTGGTATGAAATGGTGCACGCGTTGAAGGTGACCCGATCCATTGTACTCCAGCGTTTATAATTCTTCGTCCACGCAACGTTTCCAGTTCCCGCGTAAATCGAACAATGAATGTGGGTATAATCTTGCGCATGCGAGGTATGCATATTGAATTCGATGGATAGCGCACGTATTGAACGACTTCGGACAAAAATAGGCAGAGCATTAACCATTTGGACAAACAAATTGATGCTCTTAATTAAAAATCTAGAATTTCAACAAATTATGGAACAAAAGCGCTTCGCGCGGTTCACCAGAGCGCCGCCAGAGCAGCACCGTCGCGCGATCTCGCAAGACGCGAATACGATGAGAAAACGAGCGAAAAATCATCGTCCGACGCGACAAAGGCTTCGTGTTTATTCAATTATCGTCCACCCTGATCACCTAAGAAAGTATATGTAATCCCTGTTGTGTATACAATAACCTATCGAAGTTATAAACGCGAGGTTTGTGTACCTCGACAGGGGTTATAACCTTCGTAGCGAATGGATGTAACCCTACCCCCACCTCCTCGCCGAGACCTCTACGTTGACCTAACCTCGAACGCAAGTGGGATCATCGATCTCGTCGTAACGAAATGAAAAAAATATGTCGATAAGAAAATCTTACGATACAATCATAATCCGCCATGACGGGCAAAAATATCATCCCCGTATCCTTGTTCACCTATGTAAGTACGTATAAGTGATAAAAAGGGAGAAAAAATGTTGCGCCGGTTGAGAACCCTCGGTATCACCGTGGCTCTTCGGATATCTTAAAACCTAAATAACCGTCCAGCACCTATGATTTTCTCGGAACGAGATACGATTAAATTGATTCGCGACTCTCTCGTTGAGCAGCAGGTTCGGACCAAGAGTAACCGAGCAAGTGAGTCTATATAGGTATATATATATATATATATTACACATATCGTATGTATGTATCACTATCTACATGTGTGTGTGTGTGTGTATATAATGTATGTTGGGACGAGGGTACATGTAACGGCGGCAAGGAGGCTCACGTTCCACGAGAGGCGAACCGCGACCTCTGCCAGCAGTCAGGAGCAACACCGCTACGCGACGTAGGGCGTAATACGAAGGAGAGAAACGGGGGAAGCTCTTCGCAACGCGAACGTAGAGGATAAAGAAGAACGCGATAACTCCGGCGCAGTAAACGAGTAAGTAAATAAGTGTATAAGTAAGTAAATAAGTAAATAAGTGCACGAATGCGGGAGATAGAAGCCTTTGTATATATATACATACGTTATTCAGGCGTATATATATATATATATTTATATATATATTTATATATGTATGTGTGTGCATGCGTGTGCGTGTGTGCATATGTGTACAAACGCGTATACATCGAAGCGTCGAGGACTAAATGGGGTATCGACGAGGTACCCGCGGGCCTTCGAAGCCTCACCATCCACGGATCATTACCTATACTTATGGATGCCTCATTATGGCCCATTACCGTGGCCCGTATCGGCTTTATTATATAGCATCCCTTTCTCTCCCCTTCAGAGCCCCTCACCCATCCCCCCCCCCCCCATCGCCCGTCTCGACGTCCTCGCGTTCGCGAGTCCCGCGAGCCTGTCCCGACCGAACGCAATCGCCTCTCTCACCACCAGAGTGCAGCACTATCGCGGCCCGCATGCGAGCTCACCTTTTTTTGGGTACGATCCCGCGCGAGAGAAAGAGATAGTGTTCTACGAGTCCGTTACGTACGTCGGGATTTCCAACGAAAAATAATTTCCGATAAACACAAGGTATAATACACCCCCGGCACGACTAATGACGCGGCTCTTGCATCGTCGAGACCGCGCGCTTGACCCACCCGAAGTTGCTGCCGGATCGAGTCCCCCGTGTACGTATATAACAGCCCCGGGGCCCAAATCATCGGCCGTTTAGCCAAATTTATCGGGCATGTTCACACTTTATTTCGCTCCTCCCGCCCTTGTATATACTCGTATCTATATATACATATATATTGTATATACTATACGTATATATATATATATATATATATTATATTTTTTTTGCTCTACAACGAGGTCCGCTAAACTTCCCCTGGATAGTGAGGATCCTCGATACGCTTTTGGCCCGGATATGATCGAGACGTTGAGCTTCTTATTTATATATATTACGATATACGTAACCTTAAGCGTTCGTGCGATCCTTGCGCATTATGCAGGGAGACGAAAAATATTCGTTGTTCGATCTCCCGACGATTCCTCGACATATTTTCGACGATCTTGACGCGTTTGGTTATCCGAACTTGGATCGTCGATCAGATCGACATTAAATTTCATAAGTGATACTAAGTCGATCGGATTTATTTTCTCGAATTAATTTCTCTCTGATTCCATTGTATTTGATATTTTGTTGTTATTGAGATTTTTTTTAGTTGATAATACCAAACGACTATTTTTATATTATGCAGAATAAGAAAGTAATGATTTATTTTCACGTCAATACAATTTATTATAGAATGAAACTAAATTGAACGACGCGTGTTAAAAGTAAACTTTATCTCATCGACAAGTTTGCCAAATCGAATGTGAAATTTATTCGAACCGAACAAGTGTTTTCCATCCGACGATGTTGATATTTCGATAGTATATATATAATACATTGACAAAGATATTATTATTTAATACGTCGCGTATCTATATAGAAATGAGCGAGAAAGCGAGGAACATCGAGACGAGGAACTGGGGGTAGGGTAATTTTTTTCGATGCGTCTTTGTGGCTGATCGTTTTTGCAGCTTCATGAATATTATATATTCATGATGTGTTCCACGAGAGAAGATATGAAATCGTGTGCTCCGGGAGTAAAACGTGGTTCGTGGCGTGCTCTGATGATAGGTAAGCATGTGTAATGGAGTGCTAACTACTGGCCACCTTCGGCAACGAACACAGTCTTAACTTTGCCGCTCCTTATATATTCGCGGTACGAATATACGCACGCACACCCGCACGCGCGTAATCGCGATGCAATACGGGCTCTCTCGACGATGTAACAGAGATAGCGAGGAAGACAGTGGAAAGAACGTGCTCGAAAGAGAGCAAGGAAGATATAACCGAAAAAGACGAGAACGAAAAACACGAGAAAGGCGCTCGTGAAGGAATACCTCCCTCGTTTCTCTCTCACCCTCTATCTCTTTCTCCTTCCTTCTTTCTTTCTTCCTCTCGTCTTTTCTCAGCTTGGTTTCTCAAACAAGGGGGCGTTACCAACGCAGACCAGTGGCAGTCAACCAGGAATATGATATTCGCGTTGTATTCACCTACGGTATGAAAACCTATGGGCCTGGTTTATGGAAGGACACCAACTGCGAACATTCGTGTCAACGTCAAACCTCGGGGCCAATCCGGCTAACTGGATTTAGTAGAAAGATTTTATTAATGAAGCACATCCATGGGCTTTGCTGCGATCTCTATCCTTCCACATGTATATAAAATGTATATATTATACATCTCCTCATTTATCTATGCATACTTCCACATATCCAAGAAAGTATTTATATACAGGGTGTCCCAAAAGTCGCGCATCTCCTGGTACCTGCGGCTAGCCTGTGGTGCTACGAATTCACCCGCAAAGTCAGCGAGTTCAATTCGCGATAGTTTTTAAACGACAGACGATCTACGTTGTCCAATCAGAGAACTAAACTACGATGGACAAGGTCATAGGGGACATCCGATAGCTATAGATTCCAATCCGACCTCGCTTCGGTAACAATCGATTCCCCTTTGAACTTCGAATATGCGTTGCTACCCTCTCCATCGCGTTCGAACGCCGCCGATTCGACAACCGCGATCGTCTCTAATTTAAAAACTATGAGGAATTGAGCGTGCGGACTTTAAACATGAATTCACGACACTAAGGGCTATCCGCAGGTATCAGGAGATCCGAGACTTCTGGAACACCCTGTATATAAGTCCTTTCCGTTCGTGAATCGAAACTGCCGAAGTCAGCCATGATCACCGGTTTATTACCTAATTACGATCTATCCGCATACCAGGAGAGAGAGACAGACAGACAGACAGAGAGAGAGAGAGACTTCGTTACAATTCTCCTCTAGACGATAAATCAAGGCCGAGCCAAGATAAGAATTCCGATAAAAAAATATATCGTCCTCGTAAAGTTGACATCGAATTTGATCGTGCGCAAAATCCGCCTCCAGGAACGATATCAATCGAACTCTCTCGTGCATCTGGCCGGTTGGAGATACACTTTTACCAGGATCTTCTAATGCACACACCGAGCGTATACCAAGAGAGAGAGGAAGAGAGAGAGAGAGAGATATCGAAGCTCGATACAGAACGGTGCGAGTCGGTTCGTTCTCTCGCGCACGACTACGTGTACCACAACCCCATGACGCTTTCCGTATCTCTGACGATCTCTGCGATCGCTCCTTCTTGCGTATGTATAGCGCGCCAAGTGCCTAGTGCAAAAGAGCAAGAGAGTTATAAAAGAGAAAGAGAAAAAGAGACGGATGGATGGCAATACGGTAACGCGCGCGCGAGCGCGTTGCCCACGATTTATAAAGCAAACACCGGCTCGGCAACCCTGCAATCAGTCTATCTGGGCCTTCGACGAGATCCTCTCGTTGAGAAACCGAGTATTCCCGAGCTCGCGTATGCACCGCGTATGTATATGTTTGTAATGTGGATGTATGTATCTATGTGTATATATATATACATATATAGTATATCTTGATGTAACACCAGCTTTCTTCCTAGTATCGAGAGGCAAACCGATCGGATACGATCTCATGCCTCGAAGCGCCTTTACACCGTACTTAGGGCTCATACTTGGCAGAGAATAAATTAATAGTTCTCAGTATATCCGAGAGACCATGCACTCTCTCTCTTTCTTTCTTTCTTTTTCTCTCTCCCTCTCTCTCTCTCTCTCTCTCTACTTGCAATGAACTCTTACTCCCCACGGCATGGACAACTCTCTATCCTATGATGCGAATGTGCTATATATACACACCGAATCATCATCCCCCTTCATGTGCGTCAGGATGTACATCGTGCGCGATAAACCGCCAGCATACACTCTCTCTCTCTCTCCACCCCTCTCACCCTCTCAACCCCCTGGCTTCAATTACTTTTCTCCAGTAGATCGTGAGGATGCAATGCCAATAAGACACTTTTATTTTCCATTTGGTACACATTTCATGAACGTGTTTTTCCCATGATATGTATCTCGGTTGAACGAGCCTCGTAATTGGTAGCTATAATTGTTTATTGCGAGCCGTGTATTGTTAAAAGTTTTTCAAAAGATTCCTATTTTATTTAGTTTTATTGTCAATTTGAACCTCTTCTTTTTTATTTTTAGAATGGAAGAAACATTCGCCCTGACGTTCGTTAGTTTAATTTATTTTTATTTTTTTGAAACTTACGGATATCATCGTGCGCATTATTTTCGTTTGGCTAACAATAAGTTACAAATTATTTTTAACCCTTAGCGGCCACACTTCAGCCAGGCCTCATAGTGGCCACATGGGGTAACCGATTACCCCACGCAGAAAAACCTAGTTGTACAAGACATGTGGGTGCTTTACGACTTCTAACCGATTTTTTCATGTTTGTTGAAGAGTTTTTCAACATATCTAATGATTTATATCGGTCAATTTATAAATGGCGTTATAAAAACTGGTCATATATGTGAAAATTCAGCAAAAATGGCTTTTTCAGAAAAAAATTAATTAGTCCACCATTTTTCAATATTAAGGGCTAAAATTTTAGGATTGTACGCACAACAGATACCACTACCATAAAAAAATAACAGTATCCGCCGATTATTGAAAAAGTATATTTATTTTGCAAAATTACTGGAGGGCAAAATGTAAAAAATAACAAATCATAAAATTTGCTTTTTTACGTTTTATTTGCTTCTAAATACATGTTTACCTAAAGAAAAGTGAACAAAATATCATTTTTATGTTATTTGAACAAAACAGATTTATTTTGAAGCCTATTTTATTGACTAGTACACGTCATGCACAAAGGGAACCGATGTTTCTCGCAAACCGGTCTTCTACAGGCCGAACATCCAACACCCGTTTTTCTGTCCTCTTCTTTCGGTCGCACAGTACGCACCTCCGCGCTTGGTCGAACGTAACTATTTCCAGTTCGCCCATTTCTTGGTTGATGTCAATTTTTAGGTGGTCTTGCCAATCTCTGGCGTAGCATCGAAAAGGTGAAATGAGCAATCAGTTCCTTCAAAACGATGATCGCAAAAGTGGATTCCCGTGCGTCGCCGACTTTGAGTTTCCACAAAATGCGGGAATTACGACTTCCCACATAATGTGGGAAGTCGAAGCCACCAAGACGATTTTGTTTTTCTTCGGTGTATATTCAATAAACGGTGTATATCATATAAAAATGAAACTGAATTATTTCACATGAACAGATAAGATTCCATAACGACTAGGACGGAATTTTTTTTTGTATTAGTATATAAAAAACTTACCTTTATTTTGTCTATTGACACCACAAAAAAGTCGGTTTGAAAAAAAAATATCTGTGCCGAGCAACGGTTGCGGCCACACTGAGGTAACTATAGTTACCCCGCGGCGAGAAAACAAACTCTCAAAGCGCTGGTACGCGTTTTTTCGGCTTTCTATGTAATGCAGTCACATCTCACACTTATCAACTACCGGCAGGTGTCGTTGCTTGTATCAATTTCAAAGCATTTAGACCTCCAATTTCACTTTATCTGAGCCTGGGGTAACTAGTTACCCCGTGTAGCCGCCAAGGATTAATAAAAAGCCGACAAATCCGAATATCTCGTATTAAACTCGTAATCAGACTCAACGAGGTATACGTTGTATATAATGTTAAAGCGTATAAAATCTATCAATTACCCATAGTCGTCTATTAATGAGTAGCCAAGTAGATGCGAATAGCATCGAGACCAAAGAAATGCGTTTAACGCGGTCTCTCGTACACTTTACTCAATGTTCCAAGTGGCCACAAAGTAGCCGAAAAATACGAGCGAACCGCAAATTAACTCTCCCAAACTCTTCGAGCACCGCCCACTTGGTTCGCTCGAACTCTCCGTTGGTACGGGGCGAGATTTATACCGCGTACAGATTCGTTGGCAGCGAAGATATACGAAAATCGAGAGGTTCGAATATTCGCGAGGCTCGTGTGCGTGCCAACACGCATACTAACCCAATGGGCTAAAATACATTTTTGTCGTATACGCAACCGAGTCCGTTAAGATTATTATTGTTGTATATATATCGCGTATACGTTGATCGTATCTCTCTCACCTTTCGCGAAGATACGCTAGGGTGGGAGTTACATGTGTATATATATGTATACACACGTCACGTCTCGGCTAGCTTTTTAGTTTTTCTCTCCCGTTTATCATATTCGCATAAGCCCCTCGCGAGACTTATGCGCAACAACGCCGATCCATGATATATTCGATCCCACCCATTCGGCGATGATTACAGGGTTAACGGAGTATAATACCGGCGTCTAAACAAACTGCTTCTACATCTATCGACAGTTTAACCCCGTGGGGCGTTACCCTCGAGTCCTCCACCTTAAAGCGGGTCTCGAGTTGGATATCGGGTAGAGACACACGGGGAATACCCGCTCGCGTTGCTCGCCATTCTCATTTCGTAGGACGTCGGAATCAATTTTTATTATTTAGAGATCGAAGACTCGCTCGTATATCCGAAAATCATTGGTTAGAGAACGCACGCGATTGCTATCAAATTGAACATTATCGGAAAAGAAATTACCTAATTTTTATTTCATTTTTTTTTTTTCATTAATAAGTGGAAAGAGCGATATTCACGGGAGCGATATATTCGTGATCGACGGACGGTGTTAAGAATGTGTGTATTTTGTTTTCTACGAGGAACGAAAAGGGGCCGATTAATGAAGCTCATTTAGTTCTTCATTTTGACCGTATAATTATCTTGTCGAAATATAGTCGAAAGAGGGTTTCGCGAATATCGTTTCAAAAATTTCATTATAAACGGAGGATTAATGTAATAGTCTATAGTTCCAGTCGCTAACAATGTCATGTTTCAAGATTTGAGATAATTCTTCTACCCCCTCTCCGTCTATCAATCTCCCTCTGTCTCTCCTTCTCTTTCTCTCCGTCGCGTTTCCGTATATGGAACGATCGTACGGCAGAACGCCACGCGATCTCGTCTCACCGATGTTCGAGCTATATACTATACGTATATATACATATAACGTGAGGATTTTTTTTAATGAGCTCTGGTCAGCGAGGCTTCACCGATCGACGATTAGGACATTCTTCGTTTCGTACACCATCGATCACCGACAAAAAGCGACGAATTGAAATGGCCACACGACGCACCGAGGTCCGTCCGTAAATCATAGAAACCATAATATACCAACGTGGCCCGCGCGACTAGCCCACGAGCGGTTCACGATAGTTATCGTTCTTAGTCGTTGGACGTGGATGGAAATGAGAAACCACTTCTTTTTCAAGAAGAAACCAAAAGTATCAAGGTATAACGAACGAGATCGCTTATTGAATACGGTAATTAATTAGTCGGCGCGTGGACGACAGTAACGCGAATTAAATCAAAATCTCTCACGACGAATGTGAGATTTTTTTGTCTCCGGGAATGTTTCCTCCGTTGCGAAGAGTGATATTTTTTTGGGCAATGAATTTTTGTTTGTTTGCGGGAACTTGACGTCTTGTCCGAACTGTCCCGTTAGTTTGACCGATGTTGAAAAGAGTCCGACATTATTTGACGATGTCGCTGTAAATCTTGTTTCAGAGAGAGACCAGCTCTTTTAATCGATAAGTTGAAACAAAGTGGCGTCACGAAAAGTCGTATTCTCGTTTATTACGTGTACCGTATAGTATTCGATGTGGCACGAAATCTATTATACTTTTGCTCATAACGTTTTACTCGCTTGATCATTCACATTCGCAGTATTCATGTAATGTATATATCAGTCTATATATATATATGTACAATATATATCTAGTATATACTGTATACACGCATTTGCTTTGGCGATACGAGTTTTACGAGATAAATCATAATCAATAATATTGGTCTAGGCATAAAGCACTGAATGGTGTGTGATATCGATGAATTATCAAAGTGTCGAGAAACAATTGGTACGGTGATAGGAAAGATAATTGGTAGGATCAATCGAGCTTTTGAAATAATACGAATTTATTGTAGATTTCATCGTCGTATAACCATTATCTTAAAAGTCGACGAGCACAGCTGCGAACACGTGCTATAATAAACACACGTATACACGAACCATATATGTGTGGTATGTGGTCTATGGCTAGTGAGGTTATGTAGTATATTCAACGCGTGCGTAATGTATGATGCGTACGGTGTGCGTGGATATGTACGTACCGCATAGTAGAAGAGTTATTTTTCATTATCGATGAAAAATGCTGCCGAGTCTCTTGATATACTTACAAAACGGACGTTATCTTATGTGGGTACATTAACTGTCACTAGAACGTTAGCTAGTGATCAAATGATCAGTCTAAAATACATATTATCTCTTTTTTAAGCACATACTTTTGGGAATTGCCCACTTTCGATGCTTCGACTCGTTTTAAATGTTTATCGATAAACCTAACCTATACCGCTTTTTTCAACGAACTCGTGTAACATTTACTCGGACCAGTTGTTTCTTTCTTATTTTCCCTTTCGAAAAAATTAAGAGAAAAAGGATTTTTGTTATTGAAATGGTTTTTCTTTTGCGATTCAATTATAATCGCGCATAGATGGCGCTAGTGGACGGCGCACTATGGTACTGGCGTTCGTGGCTCGATTCCCGCTTTATTAGAAGTTGCTACAGATGGTAACTCGTGTTGAAGAGAAACATGGGTGATCTGTAACATCTTTCATCGGGTCAGTGGCTAGCACTTGCATTTTTCAATTTTGAACGCGGTGACGTTAGCGAATTCACTGGTAAAACTGGCTAACCCTCTGTGGGTAACACAGAATAAGAAAGCCGGAGCTCCGTGAACATAGCCGCCCAATTTTAGCTTCTTCAAATTTTTCTATGTCCTACTCTTTGATAACCGTTTGATAATGTATGGTAATTGAATTTAATAATAAATAGCTTCTTTTTAAATAGAAATTAAGATCTGAAGAGACGCTGGCCGACCAAAACTTTACACCGGCGTGTTTCATCCCGCACTTACATACATTTATCCGTAGAATTGTTGGCTGACCCCCATTGCCCCGACCTTTCCTCAATTTAGATACTTCTTGTGAAGTTTTGTGACATTAGACTATACAGAATGCGATTTTTTGTTTCCAAAAAGCAAGGACTTTCGAGTGACCCATATTAAATCGACCTTTATTCAACTCATTGTCAGATATCTGTTGTGTCTCCTTCGGCATTTTGTGATCCTGATACAGAGTGCGTATTGCAATGCATGGATCCAAAAAATAGCGCTTGTGTCAAAATATATTACATTATCCCAAAACAAAGTGCGATTTTCGATACCCGAACCCACATTTGCAGGTGGCCAAGCACTGTACCATGTCATTACCAATATATATTGCCAGTACAGTAAAGTGATTATCCATGTGGCAGCACAGTGATTAATCCCTTAACAATCGCTATAACAAGTTGAGTAACCACTCTGCACATAGGCAAAGTTGTTCGGCCACCTTAGTTCTCTAAAAGTTCAAATCTACGAACGTAGTATTCATACAGTATCTTGCATTGTCCATTTCTATGACTTTCGATCTATTATCAAGCGTTTTAATTAATAATTCACTTCTATCAAACGAATTCTGCACAGACTAACCCCTCCGAGAGGAAATTGTGGAAAAACAAAAGTGAGCGGCCAACTTCAATGCAGATTTTATTCCCGGTTTTAAAAAAGAATTAATTACCCAATATTATAATTAAGTAATTACTTATTATCAAATGATAGCATAGATAAAACGAACGATAAAATGAATCGAGGGGTTTAATGAAAATTGGACGATGTAAACAAGATGTTGATATTAGATAGAGAAAGGACAAGAGCATTGCAGTTTTACCTTGTGACAAGCTTACTGTATAGAACCCTCGCCTGATGTTTTGTGCAGTATAGTACGTTGGACTGCAGGCGAGCTTTACCGGGTGCGCGCGCACCAGGTTTTGCGTGAGGACACAAATTAGACCCATTAATTATGTGTTTCTCATACACAATGCATCAGTGCAAAAGAATTTTGTCATAGCCTATTCTATTGGAAAGCTACGAACGACCGATTCCCCGGAAATACCATAAATTTCATCCGAATTAAGGATCAAACGAGAATAACAAAAATGTCTGGCGTGCGCCGACGCCGCTCGTGAACTTCGAGTGCTTTTTTTCGTTGCTCTTTGCACATTGTTGTCTATTGTCATTACGAATCAATGAGATAGTACGATCATACGATCGAACGCGATCAGGCTCGCGCGCGTCAAGAACCTATCCCATTAATTTCTCTCGATTCTTTGCGTTGTTTATTTTTTTCTTCAAGAATGGCCTACGCGCCATTGCCTAAACTCGTCTCGATACGCGCACCAAGAATAAGCTGCAACCAATTATCAATGAATACATTTACGGAAGTAAGTTATATTTTCCCTTCTTTGTTTTTCCAAAACCTTGCATAATCAATTTTCCACTATTTATCAAATTGTCGATTTCTCAGATATTACAGTCCGAGTCTGTCAGACGACTACTCAACAGACAAAACGTTTATCTCCAAACTCCTCTGACCGACGGTTCGGTCGTCAGTGACCTGGCATCGTCGAGAAATTCTTTGCAGGACAAGAAAAATGGCTCGATAGATCTGAAAAATACAGTAAAAATACCCGACCTCTCTGTTATACCGATCATGAGTTTGAGCGAAAAAGATTCGACCGAGACGACTATCGACGACGTACATCTGTTGCCTTCGAAGCGCGATGGAAAATCAGAAGTCGCTCTGCTACCCATTACGAGAGGTATAAGGCCGTGCGGTCATTCCGAACCGTGCGATAGTATCGTCTGCGAAGTAGAGTTTCAGCAATTTGCCGATCGTGACAATATCGTCCCTCTCATAGCCACGAACATAGAAATCAACGAAATCGACGCTCCCGTTAGCAAGCACTGCGACAAAGTAAAATGCGACGCTCTTAGCATAGATCACGATCGTTGTCGCAGAGCCATTGTGCGATGTCATCGCTGCGATCAGATAAAAACGTGCGATATTTGTCTCGCGCTTCTTAAGACGCGAAAAGCACGAATGAAGCACAAAAATTGCAAGATGAGAATCGAATACAGGCACAATAAAACGAGCAGAGCGGAACTCATGAAACATAGAATGCGAGAGAGAGAAATTCAGATTCTGGAAGCTGCGAGATTAAATAAAAACGATTATACGGACCCGGTGACCGGGCACGATAGAGCGATGGAGAGTCTACAGAAAAATTCCGAGCTCATTGTAATACCAAAAGCTTCGCCGCCTGTTCAGCAACATCCGACTATAAGAATCACTTCGGTGAGCGGCGCCGCGATGACGCCGAACGTTTACGCCGGCAAGATTTATGGGAAACTGGTGCCTCGTTATCCTGTTGTATTTCCGACGCAGAAAAAACTCCTGGGAAAACGTAGCGGCGCGCAATCTACGGATTCTCAAATAGTTGGGAAACAGATGAAATTGGAAAATACGGTTTCATCGTCCGAGTCACCTCGAGAAACTTCTCGTTTCATCTCTATATCTCGAACCGGCAATTTTACCGAACCCATTAACGTTACTGATTTTTTGCAATCGCAATCTCAAACTAGAAGCTCGCTTCCGCAAATTCAATCAACCTCTTACTTTATGCCTATACGCGTAGTACCGATAGCCAATCTCAAGACTCAACCTTCTCTGCTTCATCAAAGTCAGGGTGTTCCCAAATTTTGTCTCGTTCCGCAGACACCGAGTCAGATTTCGCAATTCCCAAAAAGTCCGGCGAAGATACTACCGGCTCAGCAACGAGCCAGAGTCAAGACCGAATTGAGCGTTAATAGAAATTCGCGAAAAATCGATTCTAGCGCCGAATTTGTGCTAAAGAGGTTCAAGCCGGGATTGCGAAGAGGTAGACGAAAGAAAAATGGTCCCAAGAGAGGCTCGAAATCGTTCGAGTGTACATTTTGCTTCAAGCGATTTAGCACGGATTGGTACTTCAAGCTTCACATAGCCAAGCACAAAGGGGAAATTAAGTTTACGTGCAAACATTGCAAAAAACCGTTCATGCATCTTTACAATATGCAGAAGCACATCGTAACAATGCACAAGGAGAAAGATTCTGAAGAGACATTGGACAGAGAGGATATTGAGGAAGATACGCAATGTTTCAACTGCGTAGCTTGCAATCTTTCTTTCCAAACTACCGCAGAGATGGATAATCATCAGTGTCACGTTACGTGTCCGCGATGTCACTCGAGAGTCACCGACGGCGATCTCGTGCTTCATTTCAGAACGAAACACGAGATGCCGGAACCCAAAGCACTGGAGGAATTCGAGCGTCAGAAACGACAAAGGGGGATGCTAGCGCGGAATCGAGGCAGAAAGAAGCACGAATCCGAGGAAGATCAGTCTCGAGCGATTAGGATCAAAGAAGATCCGAAAGATAAATTCACAGAGCAAGAAAACGGTCCTCCGACGAGAAAAAGAATTTCGATACTTTCCAACGATGGCCGAACGAGACACGGCGGTACTAACAATCAAACACTTGTAAAAACTCCTGTTAAACGACGAACGCGAAGAAGAAAACAAAGTATGACTGATCGACTGGAAACTACCTCATCGAACAAAAATGTAAACGACATTATCGAAGAAGAAACTTCGGGATTGGGTAAGTATTGATAATCGAAGAGCTCTTTCGTGTATAGAACGAGTAATTTGAAACGTTCACTTTGTTCTGGTCGCGAAACCTAATGAAATTTAGCACTGTCCTCAATTGCAGCTCTGGTGGATCCGATATCACGGTGAAACGGATATGAAATTTTCATACGTCTCGATTATTGGAACATGATGATAAAATGGTCGGGGACGAGTCGAGACGACTCGTGTTAACGATCTCTCGTACGATTTCGATCGAGACGCGCGTATGTAATTGCAAATGCGTCCGACTAAGGAGTTAAGACGAAAACCAATTGTTTTTTTGTTTTTTTTTCGTTCGATCAACCCGACCTTTTTTCATGTTACGAGATTAAGCTTACAAATGTACGTAATGGGTGTCCGATATGGAATGAAAACAATGAACAATGGGCTATTTATTAGCGACCAGGAGGATGTATGTCTCGTATGAAAAGTTTCGTTGTTGAAATGATTTTTAGAATATTAGATGAAAGAAGAGTTTAAAAATATCAATATTATCACCCTTATCCTTTGGATGCATAGGTTTTTCTTTTTTCCTTCTCCTTTTTTTACTACGCGATAAACATAAAAACACAGCAAGCAATTTTACCGATAAGAGCCAAAATATGTAGCAACATATTGCAACTTTTGCCTTAAACAAACTCATCAAAAAAAAAAGTATCGCCGATGAAAAATAAAAACACTCGTGAACCCAAAATCAATGTGCAACGTCGGACAAGTATAGAATGCAATTTGTTTCAATGCGAATAGGAATTCCGGGTATTTCACAATCGTCGCAGATCATTGTTATTTGTGATAATGGTCCCTATAGGATGTCGTGTAATTTGCCGTATTAAATTTATTTCACGCGCGTTTTACGCATTATAGAGATAAAATCGTACGTGTAAGCTCGGTTAAAAATGGGATAATCTTGCCAAACGTTCTTTAAAAAAGATACAATTTTATATTCGCATACGTTCTCGTTCCTAGATCGGAAAGTTTGATTTATAAAAAAAAAAAAAAAAAAAAAAGCAAAAAACAACATGGAGTGCCTTGCCATCTGCCCTCTATAATTTACAAACCATTTTGCGTGATATACCTCGTACAGACATATCTCGTAAATCTTTTCACAATACATCGTGAGAAACCCATACATATTTTTCCATCGCTTTTAAAACGAACCATCCTTACGAAAAAACAAAAAACATCTCGAAGAATCTTTTTTACGCTTATTTCATGAGCAATGATATTAATCTATTCGGTTATAACGGTGATATTTTCACGGGGTATCGTCCGTGAATACAAATTTTATTAGACATTGGTTTGAGACAAAGTTCAAGTGTGCGATAACCACTGGATCATAAAAAAAAAAAAAATGTTAGAAATTTAATTGTATTCGTTCGATTAAATCAATGGACCGAGCTTTTATGGTCTAAAATGATATTATTCATTACATTGGAGAAGATTGTGATGGTCGTTGAGTCAGTATTAATATTATATGTGCATATTATTTTTATTTTAGTGTTTCCACACAATTTGTAAAACAGAGGATCAATAAATTTTGATGTCGCACGTTTATCGAAGCATTTATTACGTTTTTCTATATTAACTTAAGAGTATACCATTTTTTAGGCTTATTGACTTCATATCCGATCTAAAGCTTCCAACATTATTACGCTGTTACCACGGATAACCTGAGAAATATGAAAAAGTTTGTTAAATGATTTTTTTCAGCTTTTTTTATGAGACGTTTCTTCTATGGAACTCACCACCATGCCAATATTATTTTTCGATCCATCCTTGCATTCTTCGGTACTCTCGTCTATGACCATGTTCATGAATGGATCGAATCCTCTCAAGATCCCTATTACGTGCCTTCCGCCATTCAGTTTAACTGCGCACGAGATACGTTATTGGAAAATTTAAAGGCTCTCGAAGTTTTCTGTGTGTATTTCAAAATAATAACGATTTTTACTTACGCGACAATCTTTTGTCCATGTACCTGTAATAATTGAAATATAATTTAAAAAATGGTCATCAAACGCCGCCAAACGTTTTGCGTTTATAACCTCGAAAAAGTTGTATTACGAATAACGAGGATGCTATTGTCGCAAAAGATCGAACTACTTACTTCTTCAATTCTGGAGGATGGGCTTTACTCATGATTGCGGTAGTCAGGTAAAGTGTGGAATGTGTATTAAAAATTTAACTACAAATATTAATGGTAGATCGAAGCGCGTGGTAAACTTTACCGCTTGTTGTGGTTTAGCACATGCTGCCAAATATCCGCAGTGGCATTCTGGCGAACTACACGGAGTCAGCGCAACTAGCGGGGAAATCTAAAAATAGTAATACCAATGTAGCAAAGTTTGATAAGTTCGGTAGAAACAAATAATTCGATAAACGCGAATAAATAGATAGGACTCGGACAGTATAACGTGCACATAATAATAATTAGCATAATTAGAATAATCGGTAAAACGTCGTATGTGCAGCTGCTCGAACAAAGTGCTTACTGTGCTCCTATTTTCCTCGGTGTGTGGATAGCCCCCAAAATACTCGAATTTACAATCCAACGGTTCATCACGACGATACGTCTAAACAATGAATTTTCAATGGTCGTAGACGATATAAACGTGTGTTAAAATTGTTTCAATCCTACATAATCAAACTCAGTGAAGAAATGGACAGTCAAGTGTGCGGAGACGGTAGATTGCTCGAATTGATAGACGAATCTTGGAGAAAAGAAAAATTACCGATAGACGAGATTATAGTACCATCTACAGAATTACCCGATCCTGAAAGTGACAATGGAGATTCTCACATGACTCTGAAGGAGTTGGAACAAAAATGGAATAATTTAGCTCTCGGAACACTGAGCGAAAATCATCTTCATTCGCCAACTCCGTCTCACAATTAATTCACCCTTCGATCTCCGTCATAAAAAAATTTGCTTTAACCATGGAATTTCCTACTCTTGGCACTCATTGCGCATTTGACGATTGCAAACAAAATGATTTTTTGCCGTTCATTTGCAGTCACTGTGGCATAATATTTTGCAAAGAACACTTTCAAGCAACGTCTCACCATTGCCCCAATCGTATCGATAATTATGTCACAGATACCAACGACGATTCGAAAAACTTCAGATGTTCTCAGGAATCTTGTAACGAATCCTCTCCGGTCGAAATTCCGTGCGTAAAATGTAAAAAACATTTTTGCGTATCTCATCGTTATCACGGATGTTTGGAGATGAGCCAAGAGGAAAAATTGAACAAGTTAAAAAAATGGCAGAGACCAAAGGCGCAATTTGCGATAGCGAAAACAGCCGCCGATGAGGAAATCAAGGAAGCGTTAAAAAAGACGAAAAACCTCACGATGGCTAATAAAGTACGAATTACAACATAATTTTCATTCTTTGCTTCGATTTTAACGATTTCATGATTCGCGATAAATGAATTTATTTTATTTTTGCGTAGATACAATTGATGCGACTGAAGGGAAAGGCGACCGGTGCTAAAACTATACCGACGGCGGATAGACGATATTTCCTTGTTTATCCACCAAAATTAACTTGTCCCAAAGCCGAGGCGAGACCAATCTTCGTCAATGTACAATGGACGATCGGCAAAGTCACCGATACTTTTTCAAAAGCTTTCAACATTTTCAATGCCAATAATCTTGCTAACGTGGAAAAGCTCAGGCTCTTTCATCGTACTACGGGAATTCTCATTGTCGAACAAATGGATACGCCACTGGCGGATCTTCTGAACGACGAAAGATTGATCGACGGTCAAAGTATGATTTTGGAATATTCCAACGATAAGATCGATCCAATTTTGTATAAATAAAGATCTTTTCACGAATCACCCCTCTCATTTTGGTCAACCGGTTGAAAAAGACAGTCGAGTCAACGTAAAAGTTCAACGGTTGAATTTGAACAACTTCTCGACCGTTCATCTTCGAAATTCGACCATCCTGCGTTTTCTGCGGATGATTTGGGATTCAACGACCTTCTGAATCGATCATTAGAATTCCTTTTTACGGTTGACTTTATAGTTGTAAAGTTGTCCAAATTCAATCGTTGATATTTTCGGTTGACTTCGCAGTTGACAAAATTGCTAGGAACGGCGTTAATAAATTCTTCGTAATTTCTAAGCCGAGCTATTTGTATATAAGAGGTTTTTCTGAGAGAGATAAAACAATGAGAAATAAATATTCGATCGCACCGATCGATTTGGGCGTCGTATCGTTTACTATGGGATTAAGTCAAGAGCCAGAGCCATCATTTTATTTCTACATTCTGAACAATACATGAAACAGGTATATCGCATTCTAGTTTCTATGCGCAATGATTTCGCGAATGTAACAAACAATTTTCTTTTCTCACTTCCAATTACTTTTCTCACGTTTGTTATCGCGAATACTCCGATCTTGTAAGAAACGTAGCGTTGTTCTCATTTTGGACGCGATGTTTCTATTCGTCAGTTGGTCGACCACGCAAGACACGTATATCTTTTTTGTTTTCCTTACAAAATATAAGTACACGCATATTTATAAAAGTACAACATTCACTTGACTCTATGACGATGCGACAGAATGATTAATCTCTTAATTGTGGGTTTTTTGTTGTTTTATGAAATTTGGCGCAAGCGGATGTTCATTTTTTTTTCTTTTTTTAAAGAAAGGAACGTAAGACCATCCTGCGCTTTCGATAAAACAATTCGAATTCTCGTAATTTTTGTTTCTTTACCATAATTATTCTAACACATTAAAGTCTAATCTTTTTTACGTGTCTAATTCATTTATTATCTAACTCTGAAGGAATGGCTGGTAAACGCAGACTTATGCCAAAGGAAAGTATTGCATATATATCTATTGCCAATAGTGATCGATCGAATCAAGTTTGTGAGAGGAAATTGCCTTGTTCGTTCGGCCCGTGTATTTTTTCTTTTCTTGACATCGGAGTTTATTGTAAAATCCGTGAAAAATCAAGTACCCTGGAATTAACTTGTTAAAACCGATTTCCAATGGTTTTACGATCGAGCATTACTATAAATTCTTTTTCTTTCAGAACTCGAAATTCACATTTAATACATTTAAGTACGACGGTTGCGTAGTCTTACTTTCTTAAGATCACAAGTATAAAATAATATTTGACAAAAAAAAACAAAAAAATAAAATGCATTATAGGAACACGGAGACATTTAGAATATCGATAATAATTCTTCATTGCGACGGGTTACACTGACATTTGTTTTCTCTTTTTCGCTACGTTCTACACATGTTTTTTTTTCTTTGCTTTGTTTAATTATTAACTTTTTTTTTTTTATAAATTTTGCTGCAACTTGTTTAGCACGAATTTTAGACTGTTGTTTCTCGGAAGATCTTGACCGGCGAGTCCGCATGCTTTATGTGGATGTACCGCGTTATCGTTGCCGTACCGTTGTTGCAGACTTCCTGATTTTTCTCCAAACTCGATGGCTCTGTTTTTCCTGACTTTGACGTTTCTTTCGCAACGTGATTCAACTCCACCGTGTCTGTGCCGGGAATTTCCTCTTCAGAATTACGATGCATCTTATTTATAAATAATTGTTTTTTTTTTTTTTTTTTTTTTTTACGCGGGCAGTTCAACGCAAGCTGTTTCGTAATGTGTTCGCATAGACGTACATTGACAATTGGATAACGAGAATGACAATCTCGATTTATTTTTGCAACGCATTCTTCGATTACTTTGCTCATAATTTCTTAGTATCGATTTTGCGTCGGATGATTTTTCATCAATATGTACTCTGTTCAAAGTCATCTTATGAAACGAAGAAAAAAGAAAAAATGATAATTTCAAGTCGTCAAAGAAGTAGTGTCGAAACGACACGTATTATTCCTTTAATTAATCATTAGTTCTTTTTAGGTATTTAAATTTTCAAGATTTCCGTTATGCGTTTGGTCCTTTGATACATGAGAGAGAAAGAAACTGATGATCGACGAATGGATTATAGGTTGTTATCAAAGATTTTCGTACCTGACCAATAGTTTGAGAAGAAAAAAAAACAACCACAATACGAAATCCAGCCTACGTCGAAAATACATTTGATAAATAAATTAATAATCAGGCCAAATCCAATAGTCACATTGAGATAAAATTATTTCCGATTAAGTCAAAAAAAGTAAAAAAAAAAAAGAAAAAAAAAACAAACAAAGAAACGAAGAAAAATTAAATAAACACATCCATTAGACGACAACAACATCGATAATCAGTGTTCAAACCAGATAAATAAAATGTTAGTGATTGAAGAATGTTTCGCAGTGCTCGCGCGCTCAGTGTGCAGCAGCTCGATATATCGTGATACGTGATAGATTATACGAAGGATCCCAGAGTTTGGAAAGTATGAAGATATATTGACGTTTACGACGAAAAAATAAAATTGTGCAACTGTCGTTGACACGAATGAAAAATGAAAGTGTACGAAATTTTGTGAACGAGAATACAATACAATTGAATTACTTTTTCACTGTTTTTCGAAGAAGGCTCTAATGTGCACATGCCACTTACACGAGACGAACGTACAGTGTAATAACTAAATCAGCAACACGAATCGTCACATATGCACTAAATGACTTTTGAATCATTGCCCGGTTGCTCGTAGCTTTTAACAATAATCTAATAAAGAGGTAGTACATTATACGAGCAGAGTTGAGCATGATTCGAATGAAAAATCATGATATATATATATAATTTTATTAGAAAATAATATTGAATAATTATTCGTCGCTCTGTCATGAAGTTATTTGGAATGATTTTTCAGTCGAACGAGACTCGTAACTTTAAACGTTTTTCTTACAATAACGAATCGTCGATTCTCACCGCACGGGGGCAATTTCGATCGAATTTTCGTCCCGTAATTATACGATTTTCGATTGTCGCACAAGTAAACGATCAAATAAGTCCAAGAATCTCTAGCTCGTTTGCTTTCGATAACAATGATGCTACATAATATTTTGTATACACGTACATATACAACATACCTATATAATTTAACACTTAACACGAACTCTAGCTTTGGCAGTTGCGCTCGTAGTAGCGCTATATAAAAAAAATCGCTATCGTACGAGCATTGGCGATAGATAAAGAAATCTGTGAATATCGCTCTCCAATCGTTTCGCACATATGTATCGCGTAAGACTAAAAAATCGAAAAATGATTCTCGCAGACGACGATGAAGACGTCGTCTTCGTTCTATAATAATAGGAATACGATGCGACTTAGAGACAAATGAAAATTACAACCGACAAGATACTGTGGTGATGAGTCTGAAAAGACGATTTTTCTTTCGCGGCGTTAATTCCTATTTACGAAAATAAATAAAACAAAAAGTACAGACAAGTGCCAAATTTGACGATCGATATGTAAATTCCTCTAGCCTTTAGGAAGCAATAAATAATGGATACCAGGACATAACGATAAGCCGACGCGAGATACGTAAGACGCTGCACGACGAGTGAGAAATAATCTTTCGTTAAGATATTACGCAGCAACATCTCGTGCATCTCGTGCCGTTCTTTCCAACGATGTCGCGTTTGCATCTCTCCGTAACTTTGTAAGCTTTCAATTTCAGTGACTCCTTTCCCGTCCTCGTCGTTGTATCCTGACTGTGCGTCGAGTCGTTCGTGGTCGTCGTGACTTTTGACAAGAGCATCTCCTGCTTACTATCCGATCTTAATATTTCAATCTCATTCTCCCTCGCACTAACGTCGCAACTATCCTCAGTTCGACAATGTGTTAAAGTTACGAGTTCGCTCGTCTCGCTATTTTCTTTCACGAGTTTCGATTCCTCTCGAAGAGCCGATATCGCGTCTTTCGGATCTTTGGCAAGTGTTTCAGCGTCCACCAACTGTCTTGGTTTCTTCCAATCGCGAGTCTCGAGTTCCTCGACATCGAGAGGCGTCCTCGAACCGGCGTCGTTCGACGAGACACCGAACGATCCACCACGCGAGAAACCATCCTCACCAACGTCCAATCCACTATCCTGTGTTCGAGACGAAATACGTTGTTCGTCCTCTCGTTTCTCCGAGCCGTTATGAGCATCGTCCGAGGTATCGAGACTCGAACCCTCACCGCTGGTCACTTCGTTGACCCTCGAGACCGAACCATCCCGACTCAGCGTCATCGGTCTACGATCCTCCTGAACGTGTACCGAACTCTCGTTCGATTCGAAATTACTCGCGTTTATAATGGCTATTCTAGGTATTACGATGTCACTGTGAAAAGCGGATTCTCCGGGATCGGCGGGACTCGAGTCCGAGGACGATCTATGCTGCGAATAGGCAAAGGAACGATAACCCTGACGCGTTTTATCCTGTATCCAGGATTGCGTGAGGAGATGCGATCTTTGCCACGAGACGTCGCTGTTGCATCTCATCTTTCTCACTCTCCATTCACGATTATCCTCCGTATCTGGCCAAGAGTGCAAGTGACAATCCACCGATCTCGATTCCGTCTCTTTCTCCATGGACGTCGATCTCGTTTCATCGTCCTCGTTCTTGCTTTTCGCTATAAGCTCCAATTTTGATTTTAAGAGCGTAGGCGAAACTGCCGCGTCGATGCGTTTGAACATTCTCGACGTTCGTTTTGGCCCGCTTGCACTGTCTAAACCTACGAATTCCTCTTGGGTATCGGCATATCCCGACATCGGTATCGCATTAGGACTCGGACTGTCCATACTATCGGGTGTGTAGGGATCATGCTCAATGGGTGCTGCGTGCAAAAGCATCGACGTACGTTCGACGGAGCGAGAACGTGCGGCGCTCGCGCAACTACGGCAATCAGGCAACATTGGTAACAATTCTGCATAATAATCCGGCACTCGAAAGCAATATTTTGACGATTCTGGTAAGCTGCAGCAATTTATCATACCTGCGTCCGAGACAAGCATAGCCCTCAAGAAGACTGGCTGGAAAAAATGGGAAAAACAAAACGGACGTAGCCTCGTGTAAATATCCATTACTCGTGCTTTACTTATTTTTGTTCTTTGCAATTTATGCTCGAACTGGTTTGGAGCTAACTGGGTCTGGTGTAAGGGTGTTTTTTTTTGTTTAAACCATGTAAGATGTACGCCATAAATTACTAATATGAAATATTAAGGGCCTCTACGTGATTTGCGTCTAATAATGTATTATTATACATTTTTAGGGGCCTGCATGATATTGTTTCGTAAGACTCCTTTACTCACGATACAATCATTCTGGGTGGCTGCTGGGCTAAACTTTCCTATACAGGGCAAAAACAAAATGTGTGAACGCGTACACTTAGATCGATAAAGGTACAACCCAAAATGTCAATTTGTGAGATAAATTGATTCGAACGAAAACCGAAAAAGTCAGAAGCTTGCCCAAAGCCCAAAAGAATGAACGATCGTAATTTTCAGGGACACAACGATATATCGTTGCCAGCAAGCCCCAATGAGGATTCGTAATAATATATTTCCATATAGAAATTAATTAATTTCGAGTTGAATGAAGAGACAGTAAAAAACGACGGGGTAAGAAAAAGAGAAACAACGTGGAAATGATGAAATTGAAAAAACGAAAATCAAGACAAGAACAGACAGAGAAGTTCGTAGATATAGGTACCTTTGAGTGCTTAGAGATTCATTCGAAACTCCAGAAAAACAGGCTGCACCATAATCATTAAAAGAACGAATCATCAGAATGCGAATTCGTGAAGTGTATGAGTATAATTGTACCCAGTATTAACGGAAAAACAAATTGACAAGAAAAAAAAAAGAAAGAGACCACGACTAATTCATGAGTGGCAAAATAATGCATAGACGAATTATCCTTTTTACCTTATGATCGCCCATGCACGTTGACGGCCCGATTATCCCGTAATCCACCGCTTCGGGGGAAGATATCTGAAAGAAATTGATACTTTAATAAAGAACTACGTACGCGATAGAAAATTTTAATACCGCGTATTACAATTTTGCGATTAAACTCACGTTTTGGACTAGCGTTTTCGCAGTAGGACTGAGTAGGATTCTGTCGCACCATGCCGGTACTCTCGTTTGCATATAATTCGTACCCTGATCAACGTCTTCCTCAAAAGGATAGCTCGGCACAAATTTAATTGGAAATTCGATCAGCCTACCATCAAAATCTTCCAGTTCTCGATCATACTCGCGCAACTTTACGAAACAATAACGTCCAAGTTTAATGATATTATTGAATTTTTACCAATTTTTTCGCGCTTTCTACGAACGGTATGATATTGACTGTTTCGTAAAAGGAATGCTCACCCATTGACCACTGTTCTCGGCGAATACTTGACGATGCTCGTGATGAGAAAATTCCTTCTTGCCTAACGTTAGTATCAGATTTTCATCGGTGTTTCGAAACTGTAATCTAGAAATATTACCCTTACTCGACAGCCTGCTTTCATGAGTATCTTCTGTGAGTTTCTGTGAATCACAGTGAAGACAGTTATAAGGTTTGTAGTACACACTCGGATAGAGAAAGGGAGAGACAGAGAGAGAGAGACAGGCATACAGAAATAGAGACGGAAAGAGAGACAGACAGAGATAAGCACGGAGGAATGTACAGTGGGAGAGCTCCGGAGTATAGAAGCGACAAAACGGATGCAAGGGATGGTATGGTTGTCTCGTCTGTTGACGTTAAAAGTCCTTATCGATACCTTTATCACGCTAGCTGTATCGGTGCGGAAATTAAAATCTCCAAAGAGAAAGTACGGCACGTTTGGATACTGATCATTGTGTAACCTGTCTAACGTATGCTCCAAGGCTCTTCTTCGTGTCTTACTGTATACCGATGGAAACTGCAAAATCGTGAAAACATTAACATTACCACGCGAAAATTTACGGCGGTTGTTTTTAAAAAATGGCTATTAAATTGTTTAAAAGTAGGATCGACTCACTGTTTCCATTGCTATAAAATTGCTAGCATCGTGAAACAAGTGTATGTTTATGAGATCAAAGACCGTTCCACCGATGCTCCATCGGGAACGCAAAAAGCCCTTTCTCGACCATTTGCATTCGGGAAAAAAATCCTGCGGAAACTTCGACTTCTCTTTGGTTGATACTGCCTCTATGTTGCCCGAATGCACTTCTTTTCCGGTCACTGGTACGAAGGCACATTCTAAAATCGTAATCGATCATTAAATTTCTGTTTGCTTCTGTTTTTTTCTTCTTCCTTTCGATAATTTGAGTATTTATTTCGCGATTCTCGTAAATCTTGACTTACGAACCTTTGAAGTCCCACAATAGCACGTTTTTCAATGATTCGTGCACAAAATAAAAATTTCCCAATGCCTAAAGATTAAAAAGATCCGTTATGAATATTTTCAATAGTACGTGTGATTTTGTTTTTTCATTTTTATTCGCAGATACGATTAAAACCTACCGTAAAGTGTTCTGCGGACGAAAAATCTTCGTCCAGATAAACCCTGACTTTGTCGAAGAGTCTGAGCTCTTCGGAAGACATCAATAGCCTGTACGCGAAATATGCGTTTCATTTTATTTTCATTTCCTTTCGTAAAGAGCGTGAAATAGTAAAACTGGTCTTTCGTGAGAAAACATTGATTTTTCATCGGGAGCTCCGCTCGCAACGCCCTTCTCGACGCGCATTATAAAATTAATCTCGGAACCCTTTGATAAGACTCACCCAAGCATGCTATAACGGATCATTATCTATTTTTATAGCAGCCCATCGCTCGTGCGTTAAGTCATTCTATTTACCGATTTTTCAGCCGTTACTAGAGGCCGTTTCTAAACCAATAGACACAGCGAACGAAAGACATACTTTGCCCACATTCTTTCGTCACAATTTCCCAATAATTCAGTACCAACACGTATTTTTATCCAATTAGTTTGGGTATAAAGTAACTCTATTAGAAGAAGCCTCACAGGAAGCTTCACAACAGAGTTAACGCGAATGGAAAAATTATTCAACGTTGCATCAACATTTGAAACATACGAAATCAATATTGTCTCGTCGACAAATCAAATCTTCTCACAAAAGACGTACGATATAAGAGATATTATATTTATTTCTTATTCTTGTCGTTTATTTTCATTCGCTTACCTAACGAAATCTTCTACGTGTCTCATACTTTGCTCGTAATTCTTTCCGCCTACCTCTTGGCAGTGTAACGCTATAAATTTTGGGTCTAGACGCGATATAGTCTGAAAAATAAAACTGAGAGATAACACAAATTATGCGACTCTCGAGGGTCCCGACTGAGAGTTTGTAAATATTATACATCCGCGCAATCTCGAGGCGTATGCACTTACGGATAAAAATTCTTCGGTCCATATTTTCAGCATAACACCAGGCTGTAAATAAAAAATTATAAACATCAAGAATTTTAACTGGGTCCGCTTTTCGTTGCTTCGATTCTTTCTAATATATTTTCGTATATAGACTATATGGCTTATTGCAACAATCGCGTGAAAGTCCGTTTTTGTTTTCATAATATTGTCATTGACGTTGTGATAAGAACAAAAAATAAATACGAGTAAAAGCATTGACATATGATTGATGAAAAATCACTCGACGATCGAACATCACGAATGACACGTTTATTGCGGATAATAACAGAGAAGAAAACATGTGAATTTGCTTACCTCTTCGAATATACTGCCGACGTTCGCGGTGATGAGGAGAACCGGAATTCCACCCGACATTTTGACACTTTGTACGAGATAAAAAAAAAAGAGGACGAAAAGAGGTTCTTCTATCGTTGACAAACACACGATCACGTCTATCTCGTTCTCTTTTTCTCTGCTTCGTGTGAGTGTGTGTGTGTGTGTGTTTGTGTCACTTTTGACAGGTGATCGAGGACGAGTTGATCGACCCCACGCGAATAAGAGACACACACGCGGACGATGTGTGTTATCCTCTGGTGAACGTCGTTCTCACGAGTAGCAAACGGTGCAACACCCCACCGCTCAACTAACACCGCCGTCACTCGTCACGGGGCAGTCGCCAAACCGGGCACTCAGTCCCTCTCTCCTCTCTCACTCGTTCTCTCTCTCTCTCTCTACGTCGCCCGCTCACACTCCCTCTCTCTCTCTCTTTCTCTACCACGCTCCCTCCCTTCCGCTTGCACTCGTTTCTTCACTACTAGACGACCTTTTCCTCTTTTTTTTTATCACTCACGTTTTCTAACGTAGAATTGGAAAAAAAGAGAGGAGAGGAAGACCGATTGATCAGCAGCCCCGAGCGGTTGTGTACACCGCGAGAGTACCGAGAACGTTTCAACCCCCGTGGCGGCTAGTGGCCACGATGATCGCGCACCTCACCTCGCTCTGCTCATCTGGTCTCTCACCGTACACGCACATAATTAATAATCGAATAACGCGAGTCGTTGGGCCACAATTGAGCAACCAGTGTGTCGTCGTGCGATAAAAATACAATATCCTTGTAACATCGTGCGCTGTGTGTACAACACTTCTACTCTCGGCTTATATATATTATTTTTTCCCTCTATATCTTCGCATGGGAAACCACGCCTACTTCTGGCTCGTACGTCAATAGGCAATGCCGTACCGTGAGAGGATTGTCGACGGTACCCTGGGATTATACCGATCAGACGCTCCCACTCTTCGTCTAAAAATATTTCGTTTTATTGCTCAATTATTAACGTGGTGTGAAACAAACGCTCTATTCGTTCTTTCTCACCCTTCCATGACTACCGATAGTGCTATCTTTGGCACATGTGGACACTCGAGCAGTGTTTTACATCACCTTCAGGGGGTGTGAAAAGTCAATGAGAGCGAGACTTATTAGAATTTTCATTTCAATTTATTGTGTTAATATTACGTGACGTATAGTAGTTAATGCAAATTTTTATATGATGTAGAATTAACTCGTGCATCCCGTAAGAATTAGGGCTTTCTTCGAATCATTCAACATCCTAAAAAAATTGTCCAAAATCGTTTATTACCGATTGAGTTTGCTCTTAGTATCTAGCCGCTCGTTCTCTGTCACTCCACCATCATGCCAATGGCGCTATTCCTCTCGCACTCACTTTGCCGACTGAGACTTTTGCAGCCCTCTCTAGGTAATGTGACATCCAAATCCGTTGGTAATAAACAATTTTATACGGTGTAAAGCATTTATGGGTAAAGGAACATTATTATGAGCAACACAAGTCGATTCAGCATTTTATAAAAATTTTTTGGTAGTGGTAACGTTCCGCACCCTAGAAGCGCATCGGCTATAAATTTTGAATCTCTACCGCTTGCATTCATGGAGATTTCAAAGTACCGATTTCTCAACTTTATATATTTTCATTTGTTAGATTAATTAAACTATCAAACAAGTTCGATCCCTCTTGATTTCACACATCGTACCATATAGTGAAAACACGTATTTCCTTTGAATAGAATTTCTGTCGTTTAATTTCGGTATATTAACAATAGTTTGAGGAAACTTGCAATTTTTTGTTTTGAGAAGAAACGACAAAACACGGCCCTGTGCATGACACTGATTGACGGAAACACTGGCGCCAGCCAGTTTGAGCCGCGAGAAAGAGAAGGCGTGTGTTGGATGTGTGGAATGAGACCAGAAAGTAGGAAACCTGCCCTGGAAATTCGAGACCGCGCGAAAGAGTGAGAGAGCCGAAGAGAACAAGCCCTCGTAGCGCGTGCGCTTGTACTCGGCACGTACACACTCCACTCGCGTTCTTGACTCCTCTATCTTCTTTATTGCTCTCTGCTTCCCCCACCTAAATTCTCCGTGTGTCTCTCATATCTGTCACTACGTTTTTCCGGTTTCACATCTTTACTTGTACCGTTCCGAGACATCGTAAACTCCATGAATGACGCGTTATCAACATCCGTCTTCGTAATCTACTTCACAAATAAAGATATATAAAAGATGTATAAAAGCGTATTATTACTGGTTCTGTTGACGACATTTACCGGAGCGGAGATAGTTCAAGTGTCGCAAGTTTTCGTCATCCCCATTGGACCAGAATTGTTCGATTGGAGCATCGATTGTGAGCTACCGATAAATATAATTACAGCACACCACACATTTTCCTCCGTGTTTATATTACCCTACAGGACAAACTTTAAATTCCATTGCAGCCGAGCATTCGGACTTTTCGTATCAGGCTTCCCTGCTCAATTCCCCCGATCTACCACCATGGATTCATTATAGTTATAGCAAACGATACAAAAAAGGTTTCTTGTATGGCGCAGCTCCGAAAACTCAACAGGATTTTCAGCTAGAAATAGTAGGCTTGAATAAACAGACCTACGAGACCGGTTACAGAGTTCTCGATATGAATGTCAAAGAGAGTGAAAATGTTACCAAGTACGAGGTACAAGTAAAGATCGATAATCTTAATGTCGAAGATACCTTCGATTCTCGTAGAATGGAACAATTACTCGATGTTTTCAGGTGACCAATTCACGTTCATGGTTCGTGTATAAAAAAATTTACGAAATGGCGTATTTATTTAATATTTATTTATTATAGAAACGTTCTGTGGGTAGAGGCGCGAGATATTTATCTGACCTTTTTGGCTTCGGCGGTTGAACTTGGCGCAAGATTGCCTCTGGATCCGAAAGAACCCGAGGGGTAAGGAGGCACAAACTAAATATATTATCGTTATTTTGCTCGGATTGTTCTTCTGCCTAAGATGAATATTCCACGACGGTAATAAAATACAAACGGTTTAAATTCACAGTGTTGTTATAAGACTGGGAAGCACTATTCCATTTTCCAAGGATCTGAACGAGTTTCAAGAAGAGATTAAACCGCTATGGAGACGATCCCCGTGTCCACGAGATTTCAAGAAAACAACACGAGAACGAGTATTTCGAGAAGCTGGATTTCTTTTGGACTGGTGCTTCTTCCGTTTGGTAAAACTACATTTATATTTTCACACAGCGTATACCTCTGTTTTATTAGAGTAAAAGAGGTTGAGTCATTGAAATTATCTAAACGTGTAAAGACCAGTACCGGCATCATCTCTGAAAAAATCGTAATTATCATGAGTTATAGGCCGATGTAACTCGAAGACTACAATTTAGAAAAATTTGTGCTTTACTCTGAAACGTTTTGATATCGACGGTTGAAAGGCGACTTGACTCAAGCGCCACCCGATGTAAATGGCGCTTGAGTCGAGTCGCCTTTCAACCATCGATATGTTTTCCAAATATGATTGCGAATATTAGAGTGACGCAGGCATATCGGTCCATCGGTCCTGGAAATTGTGAACCCTATATACGAATACGAGAATGGGAATATACTGGACACTTGTTTATGTTGAATGTTGGAAATACAATTAAACTTTCTTGAATGCGAAATGTTTTGCAGATCGACGAAAATCGGAGTCCTCATCAGGAGAGTGCCAGACGAGGTCCGAGTATGAACGTCATCAGCCGACCATCGTCAGGAATCTCCGAGTGGCAATGGGCTAGACCATTTAAAACTGAAATGCCGACAAGAAGTTACATGAAGGAAATTGCGACTACGGTCTTCGTTCCAACCGCACTGTTGCTTATACTTGCAGGCCTATTGAGCACTGCACTCTGTCTTCATCACGACAAAATGTAAGAGCAACTCTATTCGATTAATTTACTTTCGATCAATTTTGATAAAGTCGATGCGCCTCGATTCCTTTGAACACGATAGTCGCCATAGAAACTCGAGCTTTGTTCAAAGCGCGACGAATTCTTGTGCACGAGTTATGTATTGTAGCATTGAACCAAATTGTAGGACGGATCTGCAGTCGGAGCAATACTTTCATGAGCTCTTTAATATTATGCTACCAAACGAGGTTCGCGAAAGGTAAAGAAGAATATCTCGATACCGTGTTATCGATGAGTTTGCAATATTAACCCGAGTGATTCGACCACCAGTTATTCACACGATTGATACGTTGAAAACTGAGTAAACTCGATGCGTTATTCTTTGGACGATGAACTAACGAATTTGAGTTAAAAATTGACAATACTAATAATCGTCATAATATTCTCTCTTTCCATTCCTACCCTCCATGGTACTGCATGAATTTTAATTATCTCTTTTAGGCTTGGCATAGTTTGTTAGTTTAATATTTTGTTTTTCTTCATTTTTACTTTAACAGTTTTGTTTTTTCACTGTTCGTTGGATCGGCTACTTACTTAAGCTCAACGAAGAGTTAATTTGTGAGCATGTCATTATAACGTCAGCGGTATGTACTATGTTTATTTATTTTGCTTTGGAGAGAATATTACTCTTTTGTGGTATCTCTTAATGTTCAGTATTGATTACAGCCAAAAGAGAGAACCATCACCGGTCGAAGGTGTGGGCAACAATGGTGTTCAAATGGTTCAATATGCAACTTCTGAGCGAGGAACTTTGAGATCCCTCTCTGCCAAGCCCTCTAGCCCGAGTGGCTCTTTGATGAGAAGTCCTAGGTATTTCTCCCAATCTTCTCCCATTTATTATATAATAGTAATTGTGATATTTTATTGAATTTTGCAGAGCTTGCGAAGAACGCTGTAATCCATATATACGACCGAATCCGCCACCATATGCTGGTCCGAGCAACATGTAGGTAACACAATTTGGGCAAAATACTCGTATAGTGTTATTTAAAGTATGTGCATGAAATATAGAAAAATATAATATTTTTTGCAATTCAGTACCAGCCTACGGGTCAATTTCTGACTACACGAGGAGCCAGCCAAGACGTGGTTTTGTTGAAGAATCGCAACTTGGAGAGAGAACCAAATACACGATAGCGACAAACACTCGAGCATCGTTGTTAATCTCTAGCACTGGCACCGGAAATGTTATCGTTAGAATATTTAAATTATTAAACGCAAATATGGCCAGATGTAAAGATCTTGGATATAAAGTCGTGCGTATCATGAATATACTTTGTAACAGGTAAAAACTATCTACATATCACGTTATATAAATTTACATTAAATGTGGTACGTTATTAAAACGTTAAAACGTCAACATTCAGCCGATTCCTATTATCCAGTTGTCATGCAGTTTGATCTTATTAGTCCTACTACATTTATCTATGTGTACTTTGCGTTTATGTACGTTATTTCTACGCTACACTGACCATAAACATTAAGTTTGCATATAGCAACGAATTCAGACGCCTCTAGAAGGAATTTGCTTATAGCTCGATTGAAGAATATCGATTGATTAGTCGTTTGTTAGTGTTTGTTAGAGAAAATCTAGCGTTTGTTAGACTTTATTGATTGACTAATAGGAAAAACCAATTTCATGTCAAAGTTAGCCGCGCGAAAATGGTTTTGAATGATTTAAGGGGGGAAACCGGTTTATGAGGTCGAAATTTTGCTGTTTTTCATGATTTTTTTGACCAGAAAGGAATAATCACAAATTGTTTAAACTTGGAGGATATTTTATTTATGTTTTCAAGTACACTTTAAAATTTTTTCAAACGATTTCCGCTGGAAATAGTGGAGTTACCGCGTGCAGTCCATGGGCGATTGCCATCCGAGCATTTGGCTGGCGTACATCCCTGACGTCGCAATTTTTATCTGTAATCATCAGGATATTTTTTTTTTCATTAAAAACATATTTTCTAAGAATATGAACCTAATTTTGATCAAACAAATTGCATGTTTGAAAATTGCATGTTTTTGAGGTGTTTGAACACAATGTCATGTTTTTATACTATATTTTTTCATCTTTCTTGCATAAAAAAATATATTTTTAATAACAATATAATCCCCGAATTTGATTCATGTTACGTGGAATTGAATAAAGAATATCTACACCAAATTTCAGAACGATTGATCAATAACTTTTTAAGCTAGAATGTACGCAAGTCGAAAAAAAGTCGTTTCGAGAAAAACGCGTTTGAAATAAAATGTAGCGAAAACGAGAAATTCAAGGCAGTAATTAATTATAAAAAATGCTCACCGATTAATCAGCTATTCCAGCAGCACCATATAGCAATCCCTCTTCTTGCTCATATGCGTCATTTTTAGCTTGCAACTCCACTTGACGAGCTATACGAGCTTCCTTCGTCTCCAATGAGCTGCGCCTATTCTGTCTCGTCACGCGCTTTCTGTCCATGCTCTCGGCATAATTGAAGCTCTGTGAGCCAACGACGAGATTTAATTCATTCATCAGCATTAGAAGGGCTGAATTTCCTTCATTGAATAATGCAGTAGCCAAGAATGTTGCAATCTCGACTATTTTTAAACCAGCATGTAGATGCTTTGGAGCCAGTCGCCAAACGGTTGAATTGAAATTTTCGTTCGCATTCTGCGTATGACCGCCTAAGCATCTCGTCAGCAGATCGTCTCTCGATAAATCTTCGTATATCGGAAGAATTTCTTTTTGAACGTCGGGGTGTAATGGGGCAGGGTGCGGTTCAGGCTCTGTTCCAAGTGCTTTAGCTTGCTGCCACTTGCACCAGCTATCTTCTCCCTCTGGACAGTTGTCGTGTTGTGGATTGTCGTCTGTGGATATCATGTGCTGAAAAGTTGCCATTATAGCCTTCTTCATGTCTTCGACGCTGTTTATATTTCTTCGAATCGCTAAGCCGTAGTACGTGCTGAGCTTTTTCACCAACGCCTCTGTCAATTTTCCTTTTCCGCTCAGTTTTTTTATCTTTCCTGATGTTTCGGAGCCGAGTTCCCATCCTTTTCTGAACATGGCCTATACATTCACTTTTAACAACTTTCAGTTCATTACCGTAGGGATTCAAATTTAGAATTGCTGTGAACGTTTTCGAATCTCCATCACCGACATAATTGCCGTATTTGACACCATGTAGTTCCTCCGATCTCAAGAACATCATTTTCACCGATTCCACCTCCATGCTTCCCGCGGAGCCATCATGCGTTTTCATACAACTTTCTTCGTCGTGATCCTCTTTCCATGCTATATATTCTGCTGAATTTTTCGATTTATCTTTCCAATATGTACATGATTGGCAGTAACTGCTTCGTACAACCAGATCGATGACTTTTCCGGAGTAATATCCGATGAGGGTTGTAACGCCAAAAAGTGATTTGAATCCTCTTTTTTTCCACGTTCCATCACCAGATATTTTCAAATTCGAAATAGGTCTCCCGAGTTTCTCGTTCTCTTTCTTTTCTTCTTCAACTGCTTTCTTACAGCAGAATTCATACACTGTTTTCGCAGCGGCGTGGATGTGAGCGCAAATTCTATTATATGTTTCTTCGGCTATACCACTGCCAATGTCCATGTAATTACAAAATAAATTTAGCCCTTGTCTGCCAACACCTAAGAGCCGCATGACAAATACAATCCTACGATTTATCTCAAATTCAGTGTTGATTAAAGGACCTGAATTAATTTGTTTCGATCCACAGTGGCAATCGACAACAAGCTTGAAACCAAGGCCACGTTTTTGAGTTTCTTGAAATTTTACTTTTTGTTTACAATTTCCGCAAATAAGAATGTCCGACAAAGCAGTGAATACTGTGAAAAATTCGATGATCCTATAAGAATGTATAGGATTCACAATCACATTCTCATTAGTAGCAGTCGAAAGTTTTCTTTTGCTCGTACTTGCTCCACCTTCTTCACTGACACTCGACTCATTCTTGGTGTTTTGATTTCCATAAAATGATCTTTTACGTGGTCTACTTCGTCGTTCGCAAGACTCATGAGAACCTTTCGGATACGAGGACATTTTGAAAACTCTCGGTAAGAAAGCCGGAGCTCAACTAACCAGACTCGACGCTCTGTCGAAATATCGTAAACGTTCGAGAACGTTCTACCCAATGCCAAACAAGAACATCTGCCGAAACTCCCCTATTTCTATTATTCAATAGCACAGCGGTATTGAGGCAGGTAGCTGGAAAAGAAGGGCCTGGGCGACCGCTCCATTATAATTTCCGTGCGCTTCTTCACAGAACCGACGGGCGGTCACTTAAGTGCTCATTGCATTCGAACTAATGGGAATTTTGCTTTGAAATTTTGACCACATATTCTTGAATAGTTATACTAACGATTCATGCAATAAAAAAAGACGATTTTTCGATCGGTCTAAACTGGTTTCCCCCCTTAAAACTTTTCTTCGTAACCGATCGTTATCAACGATCGAAACGGCGGAACTACTTAGCCAAAGGGTGCGAGGTTTCCCTCAGAGATGGCGCCACCCGTACTTCCCGATAGGTGCTGCCCCGCTTGGCACTTGGCGGAACTAATCCCCGAATCGGCGGCTGAATGGCGACCCGACGTACAGGCCGCATATACATATTTGTTGTCGTCTGTGAGGCCAGCCTCGCACCCCTAGGCTAATTGTAAACAGTTCCGCCGTTTTTTAAAAAACAAAAAATATTGCGTATTCAAAAGCACTGGAGTAATGATAATTTTTAAAAAATTTCTTTCATTGAACCAACACTGCAACGTATGCCGGGTACCGCTAGTACATAAATAAAACATGAGATTTTATTATTTTCTTAACCCAAACTCTGCTTAATATAAAAATACAAAAAGAAACAAATCATCGATTCTATTCTGCGGAAGAGGAGTCCTCTTGCAATAAAACTTGACATTTTGGTGTTTGTTCTTTTTTTTGTCTTTTATGGCTTTTCTCTAGGCATAGTAATCATAGTCATTGTTTTAGGGTTGTGTTTCATTTCATTTGCCTTTTTACAATCCATAATTAATAAAAATAGCAAAATTTTATTTAAAAATAAAAATCTGGAGAGTATTACCAAAAAGTTATCGAACGAATATTGTTTATTTCTATAACACCAGCCTCAATGACATTGAACCGTTTATCTTCCTCGCGTCTATATCCCAATCCTAGTTATCTATATTGCGCATGTGTTACATTACGAAACATTTCAAATTCATTGAAATTAGAGCACACTATTCAGTACCATGTATCACATTTATGGTTTGAATTCAGCGATTATTAAGTAAAGTATGTAACAAGTTATTAGTCGTGGAGAGTTTTTAAACGATTTCCTAGAAGTAAATTTGTAAAATATAAATGTAACCTATAATGATAGATTCTAAATTAACAAACCGAATAGAATAAATTGTATTGCCTCCTATTTTGCGGTTATACTTTGTTATGTGACATCCTTTCTTGTATGATCAATCAGTTAATGATAAATCAACTCTAAATATAATTATTATTATTATTATTATTCCTTTGAGCTAATTTTTTTTAAATGACGCAAAATTTACGCCAACAAATTATGTCGTATACCAAGCAACATTTATCACGTCCAGCCAGGACATATTCCGAATTGAACGTATTCCAAAACAGACGTGTATTGAGGAATTATTATATACATATACAAAAACATAGTGAAGAGCGGGCTTGCTCTGGATCCTCTGGATCTAGAATCTCTCCTCTCGACTACTGACGTTCGGTTTCCGGGAAAAAGACGGAAACCTGTCGAGTAGAGCGCCACGTCTACCTTGTGGAGAAATGCACAACCACAAAGTTGTGCATTCTCAGGAATTCTCATACCACTTACTCTCTTTTATATTTGCCCTTCAGTGGCGATAGTATTTTTTCGTCGCGATGGCGCTCTTTAAGTAATCGACAGATTAGTCTTGTATACAAACAATACAATTTTGGCCTAATCCCGATATAATTAGACATATAATGGCGTCAGTCCAAGACCGTAAGTCGACTTAAATATTCTGCATTATACGTGTTGTTATTTCTCCATTAAATATAAATAGTAATCGATGACAGTGAGGTTAGGACGGACGGTTTATTTTTAAAACTTTTGTTTCGGTAGTTCATTATTTGATTGAATTATTGGATATTTGAAATACGTAACGGAATACTTGGGCTTCTTATCACTAGTCTTTAATATTACAATGACATACCGAAAACACACATGCTTTCATTTTTCGATTGTTTTTTTTTATCATCGTGAGGTTTGATATCTCCAAAATTATAGACTACTGCAACTCTCGGTAAATTGTTAAATTATCAGAAAGCATTATAGAATCATAAAGTTCTTGCTTGTTGTTTACCATTGATTAATAGGTATTCCAAACCATATTCAAATATTCCATTACTCCACCTGCACATACTTCTCCCTTTTACAACTAAGTCTTCATCATT
The DNA here is from genome assembly GCA_964017225.1 of Netelia inedita. Lineage (NCBI taxonomy): Eukaryota > Metazoa > Arthropoda > Insecta > Hymenoptera > Ichneumonidae > Netelia > Netelia inedita. The sequence continues at coordinate 26,450,747 of OZ024922.1, read as the reverse complement.
TACCCAATAATTGCTATTTCTGTATCGTCTATTGTTTGTTAATTTATTTAAGTTGAATATATTTTTTATTTTGGCAGAATTTTGTTTTTCATATCCGCGATTTGCAACACTTTTTAATTCCCAATTTGCTTTTTTTCCTCAGTTTTCGTTACTGTTTAAAAATGTTATCCACTAATTTATGGTTTTCATGAAAATGTCTTCACTCTATATTCTCCTTCATAATTATCTCCATTATGGTACAAGTGCTCATTGGAAAACTGAACGCAAATATTTGTTTCAAACTTTATTTCAAACTTTAGTTTTACATTATTTTCTAAATGAATAGTTTGTAAATTCTATAGTTGATTTATAAGTGTATACCACAGCATTCTTTTTTATTATCGTACAATATTTGAACATTGGTGTCGGGTTCTAAAATACCTCGACCTCTGGTTCGAGGACAAAAGTTGTAGTCGATCGGGCTATGCTTCATAAATCATATAATAAAAGTATTAAATAATTTCCAGACCTTTTATTCGCATCTCAATTTACAGGAAATAAATTAAAGCGTGTATCGTACGATACGTGGAGCACAAGAGAGCAATTATGTCTCGCTTCGAGCGTACTAAAATCTGGCGATCAGAACTGGATGGGAGTATCGAGATCGTTGAAACCATTCGCCGAGAAAGAAGCACTACGACCGCCGGATTGGTTTTCCCAAAAATCTTGCGCTATGCAGTATGCCATTCTGCTCGAGAATGCAGATGCTCCGAAGCGAAAGAAACGAGAGAGCGGAGAAACCACGGGAGAATCCATAGTAAGACGATTGACGCAAGAACGTATAGCCGAGCTTGGTCAAATACTCGCTTTTCAACGAGACGAATATCAGCAGTTGAAGGCAGAAGTAAATTTGTTAAGGTCGGGCACTATAACGGAAGAGAAACTGCAGAAAATGTGGTTAGCGATAGAACAAGAGGAGCGTGATCAGGAACAAAAAGCAAGGGCGCACGCCGCTTGGCTCGCAAAGCGCCAACAGAAGCAAGAAGTGCAATCGTTGCAGCCCGTGACCCTTGCTGCGCCGCGAAAAACTTTGGACACTACGATTGATGGCCAAGAGACGAGCGAATCGACGAATGATGAAGAGGAGAAAAAAAATCGAGGCGGCAGATCGCCCCTGTTGACGAGTCTATTAAAATCTCCGAGTCCTACGACTCAAATTCAAACTCCACCGTCATCCGCCCAAGTAAATTCTCCGACGATAGCCAGTCTTCTGGGTTCCAGTCCAAAAGTTCCTACTACGCAGATATCATCGAGCATACAGCCGCAATTACATCATCTAGTATCTAGCGCAATAAATAACACAGTGCCTGAAAGGCCGTCTGCAGGAGCACCGACGCTCTCGATGTTGCTCGAATTGCCAGCTAATTTACAGAGAGGTTCACTCACGAATTTACAACAAGCAACCACCAGTCCACAGCAAAAAACTCCACCACCCGAAATTCATGTACACAGTCAGCCTATTAAACAAACTTCCTTTCAGAGCGATATAACGACCGCCAAAACACCGACGATTGCTGTAACGCCAAACATTCCTGTGGTCGAGAGCATGGTACAGATAATCGATCCGATCGACGACGTGATACGAAAAGATATCATGGCCGATGTTATAAATAAAGATGAGATAAACGAAATAATCGGGGATCTCGAAGAGTTGATAAAAGAAGAAATTACGGCAAGTCCTCAAGCAGCAACGAAACCAGTTGTAACTGCGACGGTCGTGGAAAATTTACCGATTCCGGATGTAGAAAAGATCGTCGCGCCCGATCGTCCGGAACCGAGGGACGTCGACGAGCCGGTCTCACGGTCGAATTCGCCGCAAAGTGAAATGGCTATCGAAGAGATCGATCAGAGTACCTCGAGTATCGCGGAAATTATCGGCACTGTCGCTATTGATTTGGTAGAGCCAAAAATTACTTCAGCACCAGTAGCGCCATCCGAGGAACCAATGCAAGTTGAGGAAAAAGAGGAAATTAAGACGGACATAACAGTGGAAGAAAAACCCGTTACCGAGCCGGAAGAACCGAAGGAAACTCAAAACGAAAATGTTGTGGAAGATGCGAATAGAGCGATGGAAAAAGAAATACCCGAGGAGAAGATTTGCGAAGAACCGCAGGAAACGAACGAGGATGTTGAAATTCCTGAAGTGGAAACAAAAAGTCCTGAACCCGTTGTCGAAAGCTTATCCGAAAAATCCGTTGAAAATGAAGTCAAAGAGGCTGAACTTCCAGTAATTGGAACCGAGGGGGACGAAACGATAGAAAAAGTAAGCGAAGAAATTGAATCGCCGGAAGAATCGAAGGAGAATAACGATGTAGAATTGGATCAAATCGAAATGAATCTCGCGAAAATCACCGGTGAACAGACGGAAACCGGTTCCGCTGAAGTTGTCAGCGTTTGTTCCGAATTGACAACCGACGTTCCCAGCGTCGAGGATAACGAAAAGTCGCAAGACATCAGTATGATATTGGAAGATGACGAGAGTTCGCAGAGTAACTCGAGTAAGAAGAAAGATATCGATGAACGATCCATTTCCGAGAACGCTATTGATGGTTCAGACTCGCAAGAATCTTTCAAAGAAAATGTTACGTCGAAAGACGCCACGGAGGAAACGGTGACCGATACATCTGCGGAGATGGAAGTTCCTACTGCCGAAATTGTTATAGAAAAACCCGATGATGATCCTAAAACAGAAGATTCAAAAGATTCCGAGGACAGCATGACCGCGACACTACCCGAGATCGAGAAAAGAGAAAGTGTCGAGGAAGCGACGCTTCCCGAATTGGAAAAGGTATTGACAGAGACAGATCCGAAATCGGAGAAAAAAATCGAGATCGAAGAGATGGAGAAAACGGAGCTTGATGAATCGCCAAAACCAGATGTCGACGAGAGCGACGAGAAAAAGTCTATAAGTCTAATTCCGACGGAAGAAAAACCGGATGTAAAAGAAGAGTTGGAACAAGATTCGTTAAAGGAACAACCGGAAGAACCGAAGAAAGAAGAAATTGAAGTCAAAGAGGAGAAGGAAGATGATATTAAGCCGATGGACAGCGAATTGTTAGCGGTAAAAAAGGATTCTACGGAATTAGCGGGTAGCGTCTGTGAAGACATGGGTGACCTCGACGAGGAGGAATCTTCGTTGAGCAAACTCAGTGGTGGCCGAGCTATGAAGACGTACTCGAAGAAACAAACTATCGCGGTCGACAGCGAACCCGAAAATGAAAGCAGTGGCGAGAATGCTGATTATCGAGCGTGGAAGAAAGCCGTTATGCTCGTTTACAACAGACTCGCGACGCACAAATACGCTTCTGCATTTCTTCGCCCGATAACCGAGGACCAAGCGCCTGGATATCATTCGGTCATCTTTCGGCCTATGGACTTGTCAACGATCAAGAAAAATATCGAAAACGGGACGATCCGTTCCACCGTACATTTCCAACGTGATGTTATGCTCATGTTTCAAAATGCTATTATGTACAACAAACAGGATACCTTCGTGTACAAAATGGCGACGACGATGCAAGAAGAATGCTTGCAACACATGCAGGTATAGAAAAGAAAAAAAGCGTCGTTCGTCGATATTTGCAACTTCTGGATTATTATTACTATTGTTTTATTCGTTTTTTCTTTGTCGTTTCAGCTTCTCGTTCATGTTAGAGGAGAAGGACAATTGCGGAGAGAAACGCGAACTGCTGCGAGCAGTAGTAGCGAAACTAGCGATTCTAGCATAAAGAGAAAACGAAGTCACATAACGCCGAGTCCGCACGACACGGACAGTCCTCGTGGCAAAAAGCGCAGGAAGTCCGAGAACGATTAAAATCTTCCTACGACTCGAATGAATAAACTCAGATCAATTGGTTTTTCATGCATTGTACAAAATAGTTTAATGAGTTATTATTTTGCCACGTGACTATACTCGATGAGGAATTTACCGTGCAAAGAAAATTAGCAGAAAATCCCGAGACACACGGTCGGTGGTTTAGACTTTCTATTGTCATTTATTATTCGGAAGAAAACAAGAGAGCTAGCAAGGAGTCACTCTCGCGAATCCATTTAATTGGAATATACCGCCAGTCTGTACATAAAATTACCAGTTTAATAATAACCTATGATAAATAAGTATTAAAGAAAAAATATTGAAAAAAAATACATTTCTACGAAAAGAATAAATAACAATAAAAAAACGTAAAATGGGTCACTATGCTTGTGGCGATTCGACAAAAATGATTTGCAGCTCCGACGAGGAAGAGGGTTATCATGGAGCTTCGTCACATCCGTCACGTACGACTTCCGCTATTTCACGGATGAATCAACGCGACAAACGAAATCTTATACTCGGAACCTTTGGCGAAGCTGTAAGAATGTTGGTCGTCGCTATAACGTTCAAAGATAATAATGGTAACAAAGAAAAATCGTTTATCATTTAAAAAAGCCGCCACTTCCTCTGCCACCCGTTTCCGATGAAACCGATCGACAATTCTGGGCAGAAGATGAATTGAGTAGCCGCGAATCGAATAACCTCATTGTAATAAGACGCAAGCGAAGACGCAGTGTGGCTTACAGAAATCGCGCGGCAGTGCATAGAAGTCGCTCGGGATTGTTTGACTCGTCGAGTTCTAGCAAGGAAACAACTTGTGTCAACACACCGCCTTCCGGTATCCTCTATGATACCAGAAGAAATCGATTCGATGCGAAGAAAGCTCGTTGAAAATTGAGTTATTATTTGATTTACAGTAAGAAGACGAAGATTGCGAAACTGTCCGGGAACATCGAGAATTCAGAGGACTAGAGTCTCGAGTGGTGGGGTCCGGACGAAATTGAACGAAAAAACAGTATCTCGATTTGTAGCAACCGGAAGTAATTTGATATCAAGTTCCGATAATGTTCAGCCCGCTGTACGTGGACGTCGATTCAATATATCGATTCTATCGCGACGAAAGAAGCGGAAAACTTGCGGTACGCGAATTTTTGAGAACGAAACGGTACCTTCGCGTACACCGTCAAAATCTGAAGATAGCAACGGTCAAAAAACTTCTATTTCAAAGCCAAGGCCACCGACAAAGTCTAGACGAGAGTAGAATGAAATGAAATGCATCTAATGTTTAAAAAAAATTTAATACAATGGTCACTGCGTGCTGTTCTGCCGTAACGAACGTAACGTGTATCGCACGAGCATGAGCTTTCAGCTGAGTCAAGTTGGTCTGGTGTAGTTCTGTGCATACGTGGGATTCCTGCGTACGTATGCCAGATACGAGCATCTCTGTGTATACACAGTTGGAGATACATGCCGACGTGCCGGCAGCTCACTGCATCGGAAGCGTCAGCGAATGGCGAAATATTTAGCTATATAGCGGGTTTCGTTGGTTTTTTCACGTCAAGCTTGTCAAAAAGAAATTGAAGTCATACCGCGCGGCAGTGCTTTGTTTTATTTTTATTCGGCTTGAATGCGAACAGTGGGAAGCCGAAAGGTCCAGCTGCGTGTGACGGAACATCGCTTCGTGCCCAATATCGACTGAATGGGTTGTTAATTCATAATAATCACAATATCCCGAAATAATTGCGAAAATGACTTATTTCTTGAATAATGAATGGGGAAAGAACCAATATCAGAATATCAACAATGCAAGAAGCAGCGAGAGTGAGTACTAAGAGAGAAAAATTCATCATTTTGATCTAAGCCCTCATCGCGTCTCATCTCGCCATTTTGAACCCATCCGTTATTACGACAAAATTCCATGAATGTTATTCGATTGTATTATTCGTCTCATACCGGCGTGCATTTCGTTATCAGAAATTGTATGCATGTGCGAATTATATATTCAAAGTGCGGAGGTTCGCCGTAAATTTCTCTGCCGATAGCTATAGTATTTGTACTAAAAACATTAGTCCTGTAACGAGTAGTCTGTTTTTGCAAGTCGCGCAGCCCGCCCTTTTTCTATTAATTTGAATTTGATATTTGTTAATTCCAAAAGAAGTACACTATTTATAAATATCAAAAGTCGCGCATTCTATGGTGACTCACGAATAAATCCAGTCAACATTATGAGACTAATGTTTTTAGCATAGAGCTTTCGGCAGTAAAGGTTAAGGCGAGTCCCTATGAAACCCCCGAAGCGAGAGCCATATAGCGGGTATAATTTGAAACAACCGGTGAGGGTACCAAGTTCAAAATCTCAAGTTCTATATTGGTTGCTATGAAACGCTATCAACGATAAAAATGATATTTTTATGATTTTAGGCACGAAGATGCGGTCGTTTATAACCTCACTGATAATAGCTCTATGGACAATACTTTTGATATTGTCATTATGGAACGTCAGTCTACGACATACCGGCAAAACTCATATTATTACGATCGACACGACTCAACCCCTATTGCATCTTACGTCCAAGAAATTTTTATCATTTGGACTTGATTCTTCTCTCCTCAGGGATATGGAAAGTTTTCCTATAAGAGATACGAAATTTCAGAACTTAGCCCGTCATTTGAGCCCGGCTTATGTACGATACGGTGGAACATCGGCGGATTGTTTATTTTTCAATCAGGTCACCGGGCTTATAATATAACATGATCTTATAAATCATATTTTCTCCGATAATGCACTCTGATGTTTTGACCCCGATAATTCTTCCTTTATAAAAGACTATCCCAGATATTTCGTCAAACGCGACAAATTCGGTAGACGGAGGGGACATAAGTAATTTTACCATCACCGAGGAAGATTTTCTCGCAATGTACACATTCGCGACAAAGTCGAAATTGAGGATGCTGTTCGATCTCAATGTATTGATTAGACGACCTGATGGAAATTGGGACGACACCAATGCCCAAGAGATCGTTAACTTTGCCAAAGCCCACGATATGGGAATTGATTGGCAATTGGGCAATGGTAAAACATTCGCATTGCCGAACTGAAAAAATACTAAAAATCGTAGAGTACAAAAATGCATAACGGTAGTTTTCGACTTTCAGAACCAAACTCTTTTCTTCACGTATTCGGCAGAGCCATAACGGCCCAACAGCTAGCTCGAGATTACTACCATCTACGTAGTTTGTTGAATACTTCGGGTTTTCAATCGAGCATAGTTGTTGGACCGGAAGTCAATCACATCGGCGATATTAATCATCACGGAGAAATGTATGCAAAGGATTTTCTCGAAAACAATGGAAATAGCGTTGACTATGTGACATGGCATCAATATTATTTGAATGGAAGAGTAGCTAAAGTCCAGGATTTTGTAAATTCCACGACGTTTAATTATCTATCGATGCAAATTAATTCAGTAAACTCTACGATAAATGCATCTGGACAAAAGATAAGAATGTGGCTATGTAAGTAACGAAATAACACTTTTTTCACGATACAACAAAATTTACAAAAATTCCAGTAAATTGACGGAGACGTTTTTAAAGCCGAGACTAGCACCGCGTATGGTGGTGGAGCTCCTGCATTGTCGGACAGATACGTGGCAGGATTTTTATGGCTCGACAAGCTCGGTTATAGCGCGGCATCGGGTGTCGCTGTTGTTATTAGACAATCCCTCTTCGGAGGCAATTATGCCATGATTAGTCCGGATATTGTACCAAATCCTGACTGGTGGGTCAGTGTTATGTACAAACAATTCGTATCCGAAAGGGTCTTAAAATTAATGACTGGGAATAACTTTGGACAAGTACGTTTGTACGCGCATTGTTCACCGGAAAGTATTCTGATCAATCGAGTTCCTTCCATTACCCTGTACGGGGTGAATCTTGATCCAACACCGGTGAAAATCTCTCTACAAGCTATTCACTCGGTAACGAGCAAAGACGCTAAAGTGTTTTTGTATATTCTTACATCTGATCATTTGCAATCCAGGTACTTATATAACCATCCTTATATTTTATGGGACTTTTAATAATTGCGTATATTATAAAATAATCTATAATTGTCTACTTTTGGTATTATTAACAGTGAGATTCGTATGAACGAAGAAATTTTGAAATTGAGAGTAGACGGAAGTTTGCCACCATTCAAACCGGTTATCCATGACTTATCACAGACGATATCTCTGCCAGCGTATTCGATGGTATTTATGGTGATACACGGAATGGACGTGCTTGCATGCAAAACGTGAGAGGTCAAAGATTAAGAGCGTCGTGAACGCTGCACTAATTTTAATATTTACACGCATTTGTATATTTCCTCTATATCAATCGTTTGGTATACACTGTAGCATTGTATTCTCCAATTTATGATGAAAAAAAAAAATTCCAAAAAAAAACTGCCTAATAAATTTTTCCGGGAGTTTCCATATTACTACTTTATTGTATTTCTGGGCTCACATCTAACGCACTACGCGTTGTACAATTCGCATACTTTTACAACCCTACAGAAATTCCATATTATATGTATAATACACAACCGCGTATCGCATACGCGGCCGCGATTTAATAATTTTGATGACGATTAAGTCACGGAATGTACTTGAGGTAAAGTACAACATACATAATATTATTTCATCATACTGTTTCAAACATTCAGCCGGCATTTGTGTAGTTTACGCGAAAAAACTTATCGACTTTATTAGCTCGCGCGAGTTTTGCAAAGTAAACAAATACTGAGAGTTAATGTGATATTGTCAACTGAGAATGAAATAGTTTTATTAGCTTTTCGTCGATAGCGCGAGTCTAATTCGGAGTGAAAATACGATGTTGAAATAGAAGAACAACGATTTTTCTCCAGTTGTAAGATTTTACCAATCTTATTCCATTATTTTCTTTTCGTTTTTTGGATTACAGATTTTTAAGGGGTCTGGTGGTTTGCGTGACTTTTGTGGTTTTCCACAGTAGACATAAACTCAACAATGTTAAAGTTTTACTTCTTGAGAACACGGTTCTTACTGCAAAAAAAGATTCCACAGCTTCGAAATATACAGAACTTACATGAGAGTATTTACATATTCATGAATATAGATACATCGTCGAGAGTTTTATTTTCACTCCGCGGCCGAGATCGCGATGGTTTTTCCTTTAGGATCGTCGAAACGGTCCATTGTGCGGATATCAATTATCATGGTCATACCCCAAATCATGATAATAGCGAGAATGGCGGTGACGAAAATACCGGCCCAAATGGGAATACTCGTGAAGCCGACGCAATCGAAAGCATCATAGAAATTCGTACTGTCGATCTGTACTTGCAAACCGGTAATATCGAACGCGACGAAGCTAGCATTGCCGAATCTGATCTCTTGTGCGCAATGGTACGAAAAATTATAGGGAAATACGATATCCAACGGCGTTTGCAAAAACTCCGTTTTCTCACTAGATTTGTATACAACTTCGGCGTAATAGTACCCAGCCGTTTTGACGACAAATCGTAAAAGTACATTGGCTTCGAAGGTAGTCGAGCCGTTAGTGGCCGAGTACTTGAAGTTCAATTGCAAAGGCGCTTCGGAAGTGCCATTTCCTTCCTGAGTCACGTTTCCGGTGAGTGCCGGAACAACGGTTTTGTCGTCCGCTATCGTTAAAACGGGAGGGGAGCTCGCGTACAGCAAAATTCTTTCGGTTTTGACCAAATAGCCCGTGATCGGGGCCGATTGGTTGGTTTCAATCGCTCTTCTAGTGCGTTCGACTGGATTCCAGATGCAAGTAGTACCGATAAGGGCAGCGACGAGATTAGGACTCGATTCTTTGACCATATTGAAAGTTTCGTACACCGCGTCGAGATCGACGCCTTTTGTTATGATCAGTTGACCATTAGAGACGGATTCGAGTTCATCCCCGGTTGTACGATTGTACGACGTGAAATTTTCAAATACGGACAGTGGATTATCGACCGATGGTAGATAGACCCACGAATCGCCATCTTTCAGGTGCTCGAGACTCTGGAAACGTGAAAATCGAAAATATCATCGATTGATTGTGTATGACAGGTAAAAGTAAGAAAGACGAGCGGAGATGAAATTGGTTATGCTATTTTGAGTAATTCAAGATGACGAGCCGTTAGATCGTCGTACGTACCTTTTGATGCGGTGTAAAGTCCTCGACGCAAAGGCTATCCCTGACGAAGACGAGTACGGGATTTTGGGAACCGCCCACGATTTTCTTAAGAATTTCTTCGAATTCGGATTGCGAAGTTTTTTGGAACGGATTCACGGAATTTATGTGTGCCGCGGACGAATCGCCGCCCCATAGAAAAACTGGTACGGCTTTACCGGCTTGCGTCGATAATATTGGTAATGCCAAAGCGAGTCCGAGGGCCCAGCACAAAATATATCGCGAATCCCTCATTCTCGTGACTTTGTTGCGAGAAGATTTGGGCGAGACGAAAGTTTCACGGACAGTGCGGGGCTGGATCAAGCAGAAAGCACTCACGCGCCTGATCAGCCTGTCTGTCATATGATGCCGTCACGTGACTGCAACGCTTCCGGCGGTCGACATTTGAAACTCCGTGCGGACCGCTACGGTATACTCGATCGACTTTGTTGATTACAGCCGTGATTTTCATGACTTTCACACGATAATGGACAAAACAAAATACGGCAATATACATTTTGATGAATAACGTATCTTACGGTTAGTGTCAAAATTTCGCGTTTCATGCATATTTGGCAAAATAATCGAAAATTTAATCGCCGCTGCAGTTTTTTTATACATTCGGCATTCGCGAACTTGACGAGATGGCTGCTATAGGTAAATCTGGAACGGCGGCGGGAACTGCAATGTACACGGTAAATGCATGAACCGGGAATATCCGGGCTGAATAAATCTTTGGGAAATTGTTCCTTTTTTATGTCATACATCCCGATACATAATAGCAACTTCAACCGTGGAGTACCGTCGATGCCCTGCCCTGTATGGAACAAATATCCGGTCTCGAGGTACCTTTCAAAATAGGAGAATACTACAGAACTCCAAGACCCCATCCATGGCGGCCGACGCTGGGATACGAGACTGTTCAAGTCCTCCCTCTGTAGGCAATATTTTTTTACGTAAAATAGGCTACAGTTTCTGCTGGCCATTAAGGGTAAAGGCAAATTATTATAGGATGTTCGAGTCAATTCCCCGTTCCAAAATAAAATTGAAATTTTGTCAATAACTAAACAGGAACCCTGCGAGAACGTTTCCCGGCAATTTTTATTCGTCCCTCTCATAACTATTCGCATAAATATTATTGTTGTCGTCCCGCCCTGCTATTAGGCCCAACCAGTCGATCACGAATCAACTGGTCGACCCGTGTTACACTCCCGAGGGAATGGCAACAGAGCCTATTAAATTTCCGAATCTTGTTACGGGCTTCGAGCGTAATCCAGCACACGCTGCACGTGCTGCTCTTTACACGAGATACACGCCGTACGAGTGGACGCAGAATCAATTGCGTATTTACAACGAGGCCAACTCTCATCGACGATATGCCGATAAACTTTGTCAAGATACTATTCGACTTATGCGGTACTGCACCTTTCGCTTTTAGACGTATTTACAAATTAGTCGGGGCTATAGTTTACATTGAGATTTTTATCCTGAAACATCCAGCGAAGGAGACGAGAGCGTTAAAGATGGACAGAGAGACACCGGTAGAAAGCTTGGCGAGAGAATAATTGATATTGCATTTTGGGAACGCGAGGTAGCCGCTGAACTCGAGCGCTTAATTATCGAAAATCAAAAGATGCAGGAATTCCGAAGAATCCTTCAGAAGGCTATACAGGATCTCGAAGCTCCATTACATATTGCTCAAGAATGTCTCTATCATCGAGAATTTAGAAAAGGTTCGAGACTCTTGAATAATTATAAACGGTTATTTTTCAATTCTATAAAAGATTATGTACGTTTGTTCAGGAAACGAATTAGTACACGATCAGACCGAGCAATCGTTGCTCAGAGAAATTGAAATAATTCGAAAGGGACAGAAGAAATTGGAATACTTTACGGACAAATGCGCGAACCAAGTGAGTTTCTCAAATATCATGGGCTATTGTTGGCCAATGAAAAATTCGTTTTTATGGAAATTGGTTGCTTTGAGATAAAAAAATGTTAAAATTAACTATATTTACATTCGTACGGTTCATCAAGGTTGTTTAATTAAAGAAAACTTTGTCGATATTCGCAAGATTGTATATTTTCGCAATTAAATTATTGACAATCTAGGCGAATGTATTTATGATACTGATCGAACGACGATTTTTAAACATCAGAAAGACAATGTCGAAACTCTTTGCGTTTTTCTCAATTTTTTGGATAAAGCTGCGTACATTAAGCATCCTTAAACATAATTGAGCGAATGGTAATTTACGAGAATGTAATCATCTTACAGTTAAACGAGGGTAGAGCGGCTCAGAATGAACTCGAAATGGATATCGTTAATAAGGAATCGGCTCATGGAATCGACTCTATGTGCCATCGGTTGAATAATTTTAGCAGGGGACTTCAATATTACGGTGGCATTGAAAAATATGATCCATGGTAACAGATTGAATGTCAATTTTAGCTCGATATTATTTATTCGAATGTCAATTTGATAAAAAGCGTCACCGAGGCTGAATCATGGGCTGAATATTCAAACGGCATGGTGAAGAAATCGCAAAAATGTCGAGATCGCTCGGCCCAGCTTCGAAGCGACATAGACACAGCGATAAATGCTGTCGCGCGTGAAATTTGGGATGTTTGGAGCGATACGAACAACGCATTCGCGAGAAGAACGGCAGAGATTCTCGAAGCTAAGAGCAAACTTCAAAAACATTTGCACGAGGCAAGCTTATCGCCCTAACGATTTTTCAACGGATTTAGACTAATACATCTTTTTTAATCTCAGATTCAGAAAGACATCTTTGCGATAGAAAAGACTTTGGAGCTGTTAAGAAAAGCAGTGGGTGACAAAAGCGCAGCACTGAAAGTCGCTCATACGCGTCTCGAGGCGCGATCTCATCGGCCAAACGCCGAATTGTGCAGAGATTACGCACAAATTAGGTTTTTATATCACTATGTACCGCGAATTATTGACTCAATGATTACTGTCCGATAACGACGATCTTTTGCAGAATGGTCAGTGAGATAGAAACGATCGAAGCAATGATTCACTCGATGCACATGAAGTTGCAAGAATGCGAAGCGCAACATCAGCAATTACTAAAAACTCGCTCGAGTCTTGAGATTGATCTCAAAGCAAAGGTCGATTCCCTTTTCGTCGATCGCGAAAAATGTATGGGAATGAGACGAAGTTATCCCATTACCGCAACTGTAAAGTATTGATCCGTCCTGCGTAAACTGAGAAAGTTATGTTTTTTTAAACAACCTTTATTTTTTTAAACTTTAAGTTTCATCAAAATCCATAACAAAAGTAATTTATTTCTATAATATAGTATATATCTTTCTGATATTAACGCCCGACCCATGCTAAATAATACATAGGCCATGGGGGGGGGGGGGGGGGGGGGGGGGGGGGGGGGGGGGGGGGGGTAAATTGGTCTCGTTTATACGGAAAGAACAAACATACACAGAGGCATTTGCGCCTGCGACGAGAGATCTCTTTTTCTCTTCGTTGCACTCGATGTACGTATACCTTTGTGCGATACAACTATTCGTGGTCAGATCTAATTACGTCTTTATGCTTTTCCTTTACTTTTTTTTTAAATAACTATATAAGCTCCAGCGAACTTAATCACAGACGTACAACCCACAACGCTTGTTTTAACTTTCTCGTTTCTCGTTATTTTTGTTTTTGTTAGAAAAATTGTTTAATCCTATGTCGAGTTATGTACAGTTTCTAAAGTTGGTTGATGAGCATGAGACGATTTCATCGCGTCGATGTTCAATCGACGTTTCTGGTCCATTTAAAGGCTTCGATAGTCTCGTAAATCTCATTGGCTGCTTTATCGTTGTCATACTCGTCTTTCAAGTAGACAATTTTGACGTTTTGTTCCGGATGACATTCGAGAACGTTCCATTTTTCGAATAGTTTTAGCGAATTTTTAATAGGATCGACGCACAAACTTTCACCTGTTGGAAGGAACAACGAGTATAACTCGACCGTTGATATTATTTAGAAGGTAAGATCAACGCTCTCTTACTCACCGTAACTCACGATTCCACGGTCCAAATTCGTTTTAATCTCGCTCAAAACTTCTTGGACCAAGTCACGCTCGGACAAGGAACGCCCGACGAGTTTTCGAAGAGTAAAGGCACTAAACGTGTAGGTATCGATGAGAGGCCTCAAAACAGTATGAAGGAATTCCATGTGACTGGAACAGTCGGCTTCGAGATTGAGCTTGTACCGTATTTTTCGTATTTGATTATTTACTATCCGTTCCTCGTCCGAACTATCTTCGAGCGTCTTTGCGTATCTTCGACTCCACAATTCTTCCTCCAGATAACCATCCTACAAACGGAAGTTTCGTTAAATAGCCTTAGAAATTTAATGTTATTCCTCGATCGAATTAATCATATTTTTAAAACGTACTTCGTGCAGCGATATTATTCCCGTATTTGTGAGATTTCGGATAGCATCGACTATGACGTATTCCAAATCTTGGCAAGGTTTGCAGAATATAAACTCGTATTTAAGAATATCGCACAGTTTGAGAGATTTCTCGACCAGAACCGTTTGAAATACTGTTATGTCATTTTCGGCGATCGCTCGTGGATCGTTGATCTGTGATTTTAAAGCTGCGTATAGAGAACTCACTGAAAATCGAAAAAGGATCGATCATGTACATTGTAATTTGCCATAATTTAACCATTGTACACAGTTGGTACGATGATAAATTATGAATTTATTGCGACCATGAAATAATTTACCTATAACACTGTCCATGACATAGTGAAGCATCATTGTATTACTGTAATATGCGAGTTCGATTACATTTGGAAGAATGGCCACAGGTCGAATCATCGTGACGCTTTGAGTTTTGGGCATTTGATCATCGACAGTTTCGGTTACCTCTTGTCTTTGCTGTTTTACCAAACCCGGACCGAGGATTTCGAACTGCGTGTTGAACAATAATATATTAAAATGTGATCGTTGAAAAATACGCTCTTGTTCAGATAAATAATTTTTATTTACCGCATGATTGATAATATCTATACTCTCTCCGCAAAAGGCTATATCTTTGTGAGCAGTCTCTAATTCTTGTCTGAATATCTCGAACGATTCCACGAGCTTGTCCAAAGTACAACCGTCACGGAATTTATTGAGCAGTAGAAAAGCGACGACGTTGGTCGACATGATTGGCGTAGATTTCGAGCAGTCTTTAATCGAATCGGAATTGATAAGATAATTAATTAGCGATGAAAATATATCGTGTATATCGATGTTATATTGTTGTAATAATTTAGCATAGAAAAGGTGCAAGGTTACTTGAGAAACAACTGGTTAATTTCTTACCATACACGATGTGTCTCGCGATACCGTCGACGAGCTGCCGATGTTCTTCATCAACGAAATCCGTTCCGTATAAGGAAGAGCTTGACATAGTGTATTTCAATGATTTCTCTGGAGTTGGAGTTGGCGCGGTTAATCTATTTTGTTGCGTTTGGAAGGATTTCATCATCTCCTACAAATAGAAATATAAAATGCAATGGACACGAAATAATTTCATAAAATATTGTAATTAACTTTTTCGACTTACTCTCAGGGAAAATGGTTGACAGATATCAATTTTGAGTATGCCGTAATTTCCCATTATCGTTGCCCAAATGGCACTGATCGTCGAACGAAAAGTTTCCATTTTCTTTGGTTGTCCTAGCTGTTCCCTGACAAAATTACCGTCGACGAGACGCTCGTAGTTCATCGCAATTGGCACCAGAAGAGCGTCTTCGATCGTACCGTCCATGTAAGCATCGACAACGACGCTGAGTATGCCTCCTTTGGGCATACACGGTTTGCCGGTTCTCGTACGACCACCCTCGACAAAAAATTCAATGTTGTGTCCAGCCCTGAGACTCTCCATTAGGTACGTGTGGAGTGTCGCGCGATAGAGAGTATCTTTTCGACCCTGAGCCGGATCTATACGTCGTTTTATGAAAAAGGCCCCGAGACCTCGCAATAGCCACCTAAAAATTGATCAGTCAGGAAATATGATATTAACCGCCGTTTCGAGAGAAAATTGAGGATGAGATGCGCTCGAAGCGTACCCGAATAATGGAATTTTGAGATTGTCGCCAGCGGCGATCAGTGGATTCCTGACATCGTTGCTGAGTAGAATAAAGCTAATCATAATATAATCCAAGTGACTTCTGTGCAGTGGCAAAAAGACAAGTGGAAGTCCACTGTCGTTTGCTTTTTTCAGCATTTCGATTTGCACCGGTTGAACGATCGCTGATTTGATAAAACGGGGTAAAAGCTTGTAGAGAAGCCATGCCGTGATCCTCAACAAAGTATCGCTGATCGCGCTCTGCATATGGAGCAATATTGTTTTGGCTCTGGCCTCGGCCTGTGCGAGTGCCTTCTCTTTCGTTACACCATCCTTCTCGACACTCTCCATAGCCGTTAATTCGATAGCATCCTTTAATCTTTCGTCTTTCAGCACCTGACGCATAACACAAAGTATAATCATCGATTGGATTACCCGTGTACTTGGAGTTATCGGCTAAAGATACCAAAAATTAAGAGAGATTTTGTCACGGACAGTTATTGGTCTAACTTACGGTTTGCGTGACTCTTGGATAATCGAATTTTCGAAAACTGCAAACGTGTGATGCGTGATAGAAAATTTTCGACAGCAGACTTGGCCCTGGATCGACCAGTAGTATGTTGACTCCATTCGGCTGATGTTGTTTCGTCAGTGTATTGACAAACGATCCCTGAAGACAGATAATCGTGCGATTATACACGATCTTTGTACAGGACCGAGTACGAGATTACAATAGCTCGATAAATATGGTTGGTAAACACCGGCGATATATTTAGAGACAAATACAAAGTTCAATTGTTCGATGAGATACGACGATTAGACCGTCTCGAATAAATTTTTGCACGTTCCTCAAAATGTCAAACGAGATGCAGATACGAAGTTCACTTACGTTCTCCGGGTATCCGTGCACCACGACGATTCTCAACCAACGCGTGAAAAAGCCTCGTCTTTCGTCATGCATTTTCTTTATTTCAAACGCGATTTTACGTCCTATTGAGATTCTTTTTGGGGAGCCGAAAACGTCGACGTTTTTCGCCAATCGACGTCATCCGTCAGTACGAATAAAAGATGTACGCTTCGCGTAGCGAGCACCTCGCTCAAACTGTCGCGTTTCTTTCATCGTTTTTTTTTCGGCAGATTACTCCTCGAATTACGTAAACGGGCAGAGTCTCGATATTCGACAGTACGAGCGAACAATACCGTTCGATAGTCCGTCCGAAACGTTTCGCGCGTTCTACCCGGAGAATCTTGCAAATGCTCGTCAATTATGTAATCGTACGCATCGCTCTTCGCAGATATCAATTAGTCTCACGTTCGTCGATCGGTCCAACGTAAGAAATTTCGTTTTTTTTTATCTCTCGGTTTTGTACGCGGAGCGAATTTAACTTTGAAGAAAGAATAGAACTCTGTAATACCGATTATCTCGAGGCTCGATCACCCTCGTGGATGGAATAAAGACACGGGTAAGCTTCTCTTTCCTATCTTCGTTTGCCGACGAGTGCAAACGCTCATTACGTAACGATGGAACGAGCTGAGATTTTTCGTAGTGACTACCGACCGCGGCATTCGGAACGTACGGTGCAAGAATGATTCTGTATGACACACGGATACGGAGCGACAGAGAGAGAGAGAGAGAGAGAGAGAGATGGAGAGAAAGACGGCGGAACGGAAAAAGAGAAAGACATTTAAGCATAGCATCGTCTCTCGTCTTGGGACGAGACGATCTATTATTAGATTTATTTAGGTATTTGGGCGGCTCGGTCGAAGCTTCGTCTAGAACGATACGGGTACGCCAACCTGAGAGCTACTAATATCGACTCGTACCCCTTGAGAAAAATTAAAATTGCAATCTTGCTGACTAACGAAGAAACAGAACCCTGTAAAAGGGAATCTTGTAACTTACTCTGGAGGACGGTGTGCAGGTATTGCAACAATGATACAAAAATGGCGTAGTTTCCGTATAATTAGGTGCCATGAGCTCAGATTCCTTGATCCTGAAGAGAGAACTTTCCCGATTTTTTCTCGCCTGTTCTCTATTCTGTATGCGTTTTCGCTGTACCTGCTGACCAGCTCGACGTAATCCTGCCAAAAATTCACGATACAGATAGTAATATACCTCGATAATTACAATACAAGAGAGAGGGAAAAGCGAACGAGCGATTCGGAAATGCGACAACGGTCGCAGATTGTAAATCGGTTAATTGCGGCGCGATTTATTTTTCTTTCTTACCATCGAGAGAAAGTCGGGGCGTGTTTGGCTCCGGATTGCGAGTTACGTCGGTTCGGGACTCCCATTTCGCGTAAACCTCCTGTAGGCGTGTAGACAGCACGTCCACCATATTATTTCCTCTGAAACAAAATCATCGATACGATATAATTATTGTAATACGAAATTAAAAAAAAAAAAAGAAAGAAAAAAAGAAAAGTTTTCGAGTCGAGTAAATTCAGTGAGCGATTGGTGCTTGATACGCTCAATCATTGTCTATTATCGAACAATGCGAGGGCAAAACATAATCTCTACTTTCTGATTTTAAAACGTTATCGCTAACGGGCTAAACCATCGTCCCATTATCGTTTCGGATAAGACGCGTTACGAAGAAGAAAAAAACAAATTTTTTAAAGAAAAAGAGGCGCGTGTACTTTGCTACCATTAATTTCATCGTGGACCATGCTCTATGATTAATTCAAATAACTCCCCCGTCCTTAATTTATTATCATTTCTCATTGTCGTAAATCGGTAAAACGCAATAAAATTTTCGTTTTATAAAAAAAAAACAAAGCCATGCAATGGCAATATTGAAACGCGAATAAATAATAGAATAAATCAAATACAATGCGTATCGTGCTCCGAGAAGATAACGAGACAAATAGGAAGGAACTTATTATTCTGAAAATAGAGCGTGCTATAACGATAGCTCAGATTTTTTTTATCGCTTCAATGAGAATTGAACTCTGTGCCGTAGGGACGGAAAAATAAAATCGTTTCCTTTTGTACTCATGATAAATCGATAACAGTGGTAAAAACGAGGAGCCTTCGCGACGGAGCCAGTTGGACCGAGAGTGCCCGCATTCGCGCGAGTCCGACTGTGTTGTTCTTGAGGCGGGTCGTGCAAACGTTTCAAACATCCGAACCGATTCAAAGCGGGCACGGTCAATATAGGTATACGTTCTTTACGTATACACATAAACATATATATATGTATAGAAAATACGTTCTTGTAAGCGTGCATGTACCAACTATAGACCGGGACTCGAAGGCACGGGGAATTGCCAAGAGTTACCGTTTGTTAGGCCTCGCGTGATTCTACCAATGGCGTCGGGAGTCGGCATTCTTCACGAATTAAACCGACTTTATTAGGGCTAATCGCATCTTCGCGGCCCGTTACGTGATACTCTCTCGTTCACCCCTATCGACTTTTGTCACTCTATACCGATCGATAAGATAAATTATACGTCGGTTGTTTTTCCTAAATTTAGAGAACGGTGTAAGGCGGCACTAGGCCGCGAGATGGCGCTTCAAAATGACGCCGTTTATTTATTTCTACCGTTTGAATTATTCGACGACGTCTGTTTTTTCATTTCTATAATCTAATGTTTTTTTTCTTCTCGGACAATATTTATGACGTTCCGATCTTTAAGTATAAATAAAATGGGAGATAATTAGGATCGATCACTGAGTGAATTTAATCTCAAGTGTCGCCAAGAGAACTGATATCTTTTTTTTTGTCTCAATTCGATTTCTCAATTTATCGAGTAACGTTTGTTCGCCCATTCCCATAGATAATTTGAAGAAAAAAAACGCACGTGTCGCACGAAAGTCTTGGGCTAGTTTAGGCGATATTTATTCTAGTCTTCTTTTTTTCGTTTTTGTTCCTCTTTCTTTCTTATCATTGTCACAGTTATCAGATATCATCGATGATTTCTTATGTAAAGGGGTATTGAGTGTTTGCCTATCTTGGATAAAACCGGTCTTTCATAAGGAGAGACGACTTGCGCGCGCGGATATTACATGCACGTTTCACCCATCTTCATCGGGCACGAAACGACACACGCGGTTGGTCGCTGTGTGCGTCTGTGTTTTTTTTGTTCAAGTATTTCAAGTGAGACGAGCAACAAGCTATATGGTCGATCGACCAGATGAGTACGGTATAAATTTCACGGAAATATCCGATTACCTTCGAGTCCCTGCGATCGTGCTAATTTTTCTGTTTTTTCTTTTTTTTTAAATTTTTTCTATACAAAAACCTCAGAATATACTTTGCGATTGTCGCACACGTTCGCGTCTCATTGAAGATATCTTATAGCCTACGTTCTCGAGCTTTCTACGCACCTCTGGTTTGTCAATGACATAATTAGATCAAATTAACATTCATTACAAACGAAACGTAACAAGGTCGAACGCTCATAAAAACAGCACGAAAGGTTCGAATTACATTTTAGCCGTGTAGCAAAAAAGACAATTAAATAATTATTACACGTAGAAGAAATAAAGAAAAGAGTTGGTAAAGTTCGTTGAAATTAAAAGTGAATTTAAAGATAGATATTATAAAAGGGTGAGACTCGTCCTGAAATAATACGTGTGGGAAATAATTTATAAAAATAAGCGAAGATAAATATTTAATAATAAAAAAAAAAAACGATTGATCGAAACGAACGTTAAAATATATAATTACCTCAGATTGAAGAAATAATAGAGCACGCCGCAAAAAAGGAATATCTCAACGAGGCCGTCCATTTTTCTTTTGTACAGCGAACAATTGACAAATCTTCGAGATACGTGTATAAAAATAAAATAAAAAACAACAAACAAAACACACTTTTCTTTCACGTATTCAGGTCTCTCGTATCTGTGCCGACGCGATTGCGACGATCGTACGACGCGCCTCGCTGTTGTAACTCGAATTCACCGCGGTAGTTGCGATATGCGCATTATAAACGAGAGGAGTGCGAGAGATGATTATACGTTGTGCGTATAAAATGAGCGAGACGAGAAATAAAAAGTAAAAACGAAAAAAAGAACTAATTAAAAGGGATAATTAAAAAAAAAAGAAAAAACGAAAATAATCAAGTTTAAAAAGCCCGCGCGTAGGTTTCCAGTGTGCGCGAATACACGTTTTTCACATGACCGTTGACGCGCCACCGGTCCCGCGAAGAGCTAGTGTATAAATGATCCAGACATTGATCGCGAGAAAACAAATGCTATTGATCATAACTCGAGGATCCATCTCTCTCTGTTTCTGTCTCTCTCTCTTTGTCACTCGGTCGACGAATGGAAAATCGGCGGTAAAGAGGTGGTGCGTTTGGACTTCGCGCACATAGAGACTATGCTCCTGATTCGTTACTTTGTTACATATATAAATGTTTTCTTTGTCGATCGATTCCCTCCTCGCCGTTTGTCAATTACTTTTCTTTCTTTCTTTCTTTCTTTCTTTCGTTCCTTTTCCTCGTCGTTTATTTTCAATGCGTTATCAACGACTTTCTACTCATCGGCTCCGTAAGCACATTTATAACTATATTCAATAACATCGGTACGTGTGCATATGGAACGCGCGACCGCTCGTTCACTGACTCTCGCTCGAGCCGAGCTGACGCACCAGAAGCGCATATTTTATTATGTTTATTATTATTAATATTATTGTTATTATTATTATATTCGAAGTAGCGAGGCGATGTTAGTCCGCTCGACGATTACGACCCTTTCAAAATCTCGAAGAAATTCGATAGTATCGCATCGGTGATCGTTGTCGAACGGTCCGTTATCGATTTGAAGTTGCACGAAATCCGAATTTCACTCCCGGAAGATATCGCGACGATTCGTTACCGGCTTTTATAAATTCCGCGAGCGTGATACGATCGAGATCGAAAGCCGAGTAAATGAACGCGACCTCTGTCGTAGGACACTTGCACCCGATGATCCCGTGGTCAACCGGCGATATTATCGATCTATATATCGCCTCGGCTCGAAAGAAGAAAAAAAAACCGTACGACTTTATTCGACGAGACGCTCGTGGGTAAACTGGCTTTACTCTCGCTGCTTGCTCTAGAGACAGTAAGAGAGACACACTGTCGAGCGTGTGTCCCGCGCGAGAGTGAACGGATCCCACGGCGAAAGTGATGCATGCCGTGACCCTCGTCGCAGTCTGGTCGTCCTAACCATATACACGTTATATATATATTATTTTTGTACCACAGTACACGCTAACCGAAGCTAAAGCGACGTGGTATACACGAGTACGAGCGACATCTTTCCGAACTAGTTTAACGATAATGAAAATGATATTTCAGCAAAAATCGTATTGCTACTAGATAAGATCGATCAGTTTCGAACTATTGAAGAACGCCTACTACGAGATAGTTCAGAGTTCGCGAATTTTCTTGAACGAGTGTTAACTTCAAGGTCGAAGAGAATAGTTAGGGGAGATAGCTCGGTCGCTCGTAGGTCAAACAACGACATCGAGATGTTATAAAGCCGAGTATGTTTCATCATTTTTTTTTTTTTTTTTTGTTGAGAGAACCCGCAGAGTTCGGGATAATGCATGTTTTTTGACACGTGCGAGCAAGACGTACTGAATCGATGGCACGTTCTTGTCACCCGATGGGACTGTGATCGCGCGGTGGAGAGGAAACGTCAGGGAATATGTTGAAACGTCGATCTGCAACATGCACGTAGAATAGCTGAACTCTGATCCGACGATATGATCCTTGAACTGTCCCGAAGCGACTGAGAATATGTAGAGGGACGACAAGATCGTTTATGGAAAATGTTCGTTGAGAATAATTAATCTAATTTTTGATTTATTAACGAACTTGACGTAATTTTCAGATGTTACGGTCAATTTTAGCCACAAACGTATTTACAGTTTATTTTTTCTACTAGGATTCATCGTTATGAAAATTTTTGTACCATTTTGTCGAGAAGAAGTAATAATTCTGTCGCTTGAAATTAAATACCGGTATTGATAACCGTCGCGATAGGAATTAACGATATCTCCGAGAATAACAAGAAATTCCTTGATACATCACGCAGGCCTAACACGAGGGGGTCGCGCACTGTAAACATAGTATTTTACGTAGTAGTAACCTCGTTATATCTACTCTAGGCCGAACGGCTCGCGTGAACGAACTCACGATCACGAACGACTCTCGCGCGTAATTTACAATGGCGATCGTTCACAGGTGTAACGACTGATGATATGATAAATGTGTTTATCGCTCGATGTCTTGCGAAAACTCTTTTCTCGATCCGTCGGTACAAAGAAACGAAATAAGAATGAAAAGAACGCGACAATTACAGTCGTACGACTGCTACGCCGGTGGAGCACGAACGAAAGAACGATTGCCGATGCCCTTGGTAACAGAGGCTTTGCCGAGAGTCGCGAGCGAGTATAAGGCACACCCGGTTCATCCGAGAGTATACCAAGCGGCAGCAACAGCAGTGTGGAGAGAACAAAAGCTTTTGGCCAGTCACGTGTATGCGCGAGGCGAAAGCGATTCCCCGTTATTCTTGTGATCTACTTGTTGGGTTACTCTATATCGACGCTGCTTACGAAAACTAGCATGTTTCAGATTTCTTACGAAGAGAAGCACGTTTGATATCACCGCGAAAACTAGCATGTTTCGACTTTTCACACGAAAACTAGCACGTTTCGATATTTGCCGCGAAAACTAGCATGTTTCGGCTTTTGCCACGAAAACTAGCATGTTTCGGGCATGCCAGTTATCGTGGCAGAAGCTGAAACATGCTAGTTTTCGCGGTGAGAGCCGAAACATGCTAGTTTTCGCGTCGAATATCGAAACATGTTGGTTTTCGCGGTGAAATTAGAAACGTGTTAGTTTTCGTAAGAAATTTGAATCGTTCTACTTTTCGTAAGCAGCGTCGATATATACTTACATGTTTCGTTTAGCACGTAGTTCGAAACTCGCGTTTGACAATATTCAAATCTGTATTATTTATTAAAAAATGGAAATATTTGTTAATCGCTAAGAAAAGCTTGGTAATGTCAATTTTTCCCAGACGCTTCACCTTTTGTCCAAAAGTGAAGGAAGGCGAATTCCACCCAATGCTTGTGTGCTTTACTGTTATTATTCTTTCACCGTGATATTAAGCGCGTAGGAGAAATTTGGGACAGGAAAGTGTAACTGTCTCACTCACACTTATAATAGACTTTAAGCTTGATGAAACATTTCATCCGCTGGAGAATTGGTCAGCCAGGTTTGGAGTGGAAGAAGTGACTGAATGGGGGGGGGGGGGGGGAGGGGGTTACATAGCCTGCCACAAAGGCTCGAGGTGAGTTGAGGTATAGTTAGTCATCAATCAGAAAATATCCGATTTAGGAATTATTACCACTCGAGATGATTAGTCCTCTTTATATATCAATCATATCTTGGCCGAGTTAAAAGGGTTCGTCGGTTACGATATCGTGAACTCTAGTGTTAAAAGTGCAGCGTGCACCGAGGGGCATACGATACCCTCATGCAACGTGGGTTCTACTCAATCAGCGAAATATGATTCGACTCGTCTCTCTCATTACGAGTAGAAGACGTGAGGCCATTTCAAGAATGTTTTCTCTCTTCCATTGTCTCAAACGTCAATGGATTTTGCATTATACACGTGTATATATGTATATATATAGTCCCGTAAAATAAAAGCTTACGTATTATATATTATGTGTACGATTCTTCTTTTGTAGCGTGTCAAGTTTGTTTTAATAAATAATGCAATCATAAATATATTCGATATCGGTATGCGTCGAGTAAGATTGATACATATTCTGGAATTGTGCGTCTATTCGAGGCACAAGACACACATTGTCTCGTTGTAAGATTGGAAAGTTTCCGAAACTTGATACTCCCTGTACGCTCTTGGCGTACTTCGCAAATCGAAACACTATCCGCAGAATGGTGTGACTACCAATGAACCGATACTCGTTGGAAATTGAATTCCTATTCGTGATTATAAATTGATACACGATGAGATATATGGGCGCGGAACCTTACGATAATCTTTGACGCGATTAGTTCATGAAGACGAATACATCAAGGATCGATATGTCGCTTCAATAATTTTATCACTAGCTCGTGCATGTTAGAATAAAACTGAACTCGATTTATCGTATCTTAACACGAGATAACAACGTTTCTACGTCTTTAGATTCACTCTCTTCGATATAGTTGTGCTTATGACATCATACGTGAAATTGCATAATTCTTGTGTATAAACAATGTTGGTGAATGATGATAAAATTAAGTAAACACCGAATCAACGACGTCGAGTATTGAAAAATCGCATACGCAAGCAATTCTTCGTATTATACGTTTCGTGATATATTTTACTTTGCGCAAGTATTGCAGAAACGAACTACCTACTGTGGACGTGACATAACCTGGCAAGATTGGTACATATATGAGAATAAATGAGATTCTCGCTCACCTCAAAAGCTATTTTCCACAAAGCTCCGATCCTCTCTGACTATATCCTTCGATTGTTCGTGGTTCATAAAATAACAACACTAGTCACAGTACGCACGTAACAATTGCGTTATTTGATAAACACATATGTTTTGTTTTCTTCGCACCACGCGCGTGTAATAAATATTAAAAAACAATATGGCGTCTAGGCCGGAAGTTAGCGGAATGTAAGATGATTGACATCTAGCGATTGGGCTGTGTTTTTGCTTTCACGTCGTCGGTAAGTTCCAACTTGGTAGTTCGTGAGGGCGTTGTCGTCGGCCCAACGACAGCGCCTCTTTCGTGCACCGCGCATACCACGAAGCTATATCCATTTTTTATTAAAGACAGGAAACCAAAACAAACGGGTACATAAGACCAGTGAATCACACGTGTATAGCCGTGTCAATTATTCGTTATCAATTTAATAACAAATTTCCATCAGAGATTTTTTAAACCTTTATATTTAACTGTAAATAACGCTGAGAGGAAAATGGAAAAAGACAAAGAACCCATCATCTGCGTGCCCGGTTCGTACTATCTATGAGTTACCTGACGTCTTCCAATTTAAAGCCTATTTAGTACACTTAACCTCCAAAAATATACATATTTTCTTCTGTTAAGGACAACGGTTGTGTCCGTCCGATAAAGTTAATTTGCCAGGACCTGGCACTTATGAACAGCACGGTTATATTTATTCGAAACTCGTTGGTACAGTAGAATTGGTTAAGGATGAAAATGTACGATAAAATCCGTGAATATCGATATTACGTTTCGCTAGTACATTTTTACAATATAACGTTGCGTTTTACAGACGCAGACTGTAGTTGTACACGGTATGACTGAACAAAGTATCGTTCCAGCACCCGGCGACATTGTCACTGCCATGGTGACATTGGTCAATCAGAGATTTTGCAAATGTATTATGAAATGTATAGGCGACGTAGTATTGACGAGGCCTTACAGAGGTATTTTGAGAAGGGAAGACGTGCGAGAAACCGAGAAAGATCGAGTCGAGCTGTACAAATCCTTCCGCCCAGGGGACATTCTTCTCGCCAGAGTCGTATCCTTCAAATTTTATCATTAATTATTGTTTTTGCCGTTATCGCGAAGTAAAGACACGAACGAACGAACAAAATCTAACACGCGCTTGGTTCGTAGCGAGATTATGTTGATTTTAGCTTTCGGTCTTGTTCGTTTCCTATATTTCTATCAGATGCCCATGACGGAGGCTCACACGTACTCGTTGACCACGGCGGAGAACGAATTGGGTGTAGTCGTAGCTCATAGCGAAGACGGTAAGTGTATATCGACGCTGCTTACGAAAACTAGCATGTTTCAGATTTCTTACGAAGAGAAGCAAGTTTGATATCAGCGCGAAAACTAGCATGTTTCGACTTTTGACACGAAAACTAGCACGTTTCGATATTTGCCGCGAAAACTAGCATGTTTCGGCTTTTGCCACGAAAACTAGCATATTTCGGACGTGCCAGTTATCGCGGCAGAAGCCGAATCATGCTAGTTTTCGCGGTGAGAGCCGAAACATGCTAATTTTCGCGTCGAATATCGAAACGCGTTGGTTTTCGCGGTGAAATTAGAAACGTGTTAGTTTTCGTAAGAAATTTGAATCGTGCTACTTTTCGTAAGCAGCGTCGATATAATTAAAAAATTATGGAAAAAAAAAAAAAAACGGTAGCATTTTCTAAATATTTTCATATTCCAGGAATTTCTATGGTACCCATTAGTTGGACGGAGATGCAATGCCCAAAGACATTGGTCAAGGAATTTCGGAAGGTTGCCAAAGTTGTACCGGAACAAATTGTTGCCGAACAATAATAAAAAATAAAGATATTTTCCAACAATCGTAAGATACATTTTATCCAATTCTGGCTTTACTAACACGAGAAATAAGAAAATTGACACAGTATTACCACCAGTGGCGACCATTTATTGGCACACGGAAAAAATCTATACTATTTTTCATCAACATTAATTATTTCCATTCGCAACAATTCACATAAAACAACAAAACTTCGTTCCCTACTAATATCCTAGCATTAAAGTAATAAAACAATTATATTTACAATTACGTTTACCTCGTTTTATCCCTCCTGCTATAATTCTTATTCAGGAATAAAAAAAGGGTAAAATAAATATTCTACAATGCATTGAGCAAGCAGTGGTGGACATGCGTTCTTGAGACACGTATTACCTAATAGTAATGATGATCGAGAAAAGAACCGTCACTCTGTAAATAATTTTAAAACAACAAGTTCCTCGCGCATTAACTATTTCTTCGGTTGGCGATAGATACGAAAGTTGATTCCGCGTATAAAACGCTGAATCGTTCTATCTCTAGCTACATAATCGGCTTTCGTAAAGCTATTCACACGATCGAAATCCATTTGCGACAACATGCGAGGACGCTACGTTTAATTACCCTCGAAATCCCGCCAAGTCGCGATCTTTGTCGTGTTTCCTATAATCGCTGTAATGTACGTTCGCTGTGGAAGAACCTTAGTGATCTCTTTGGGAGTCGCACGAAGAAAAACTGACGGATAAGATAGAAAATATAAATCACATCGATCGGAAATCTTGGCTACTCGTGAGCAAATGTCTTTTTAACCCTTCTTAAATTTGATTAACAATATCGCGAGAGTCTGGAAGATAATTATCCAGATGAACGTCGCTATGAATCCTTCATAAACAGTCGGCTCGCTAATCTCCCAGCCTCTTGCGAGCATAGCGCGTATTGATTCTGTGCTCTTTGTCAATGGAAGTACGAAACTTATGTATCTAAGTACAGGATGCATTCCTTCGACCGGCCAGATTATACCGCAGAGCATGACTATCGGAAGGAACGAACCCATGGCAAGATACGTCGCGCTTCTCTCGTTTTCGCAGCTACAGGCTATCACGAATCCTGCAAAAAAAAACAATTATACAATTATTCGTTACGTAAAACGGGAAAAAAAATTGAAATTAGCGGAAAACGCGAAAAATGCTTACCGAAACACATTCCGCATAATCCAGTGAGAATGGTGAGTGTCGTGACCCAACCTATGTCACCCTCGCACGTGACTCTAAATACGGCAAACGCAAATATGAGAACCATCACGGTTTGTCCGGTCATAACGACGAATTGCGTTACCACTTGACCGAATAAAATTTCCGGGCCAGTGACGCCCGATACCAAGCTTCGTTCCAAAAGCCCTTCGTTTCTTTCAAGTAGCATTGCCCCGGAAGTGAGAGCGACCGAGAGGAAGAAGATGATACTGTAATATGTACGAGAAAGAAATTTTAATAATAAATTCGATCGGAGTTTGATTTTTTTACAGAAACGACGTATTGACTCACGTTAATATAATCCCTGGTGCAGCAAAGTCCGTAAAGTTCGGTTCTTGAGTACCATATATCGGTGTCCTGAACTGATGAGAAAATAAGAAAATAAATATAACACAATGTCCCAAAAATAGTGATTGTATGAATCGGTTTAAGCTAGTTCTATCGGTACAGTCAAATGAAAAGTTTTTATCTCAGTTTATCTCCGTACCATATGATTTTTAAGCTTAAGTTTATTAAGAAAAGTTGTTGAAAATTCATTCAACAACAACGTACTATAAATTCAAGGTCATCCAAGGTGATCCATACTCGCTACGTACGTTTGTAAATCATGAAAAATAGTTTTTTAAGATTTTTTTAAAAAACTACGGGAAGCTTTTTTGAAGTATTATAAAGTGACCTGCAAAATTTCAACAAGTTTCACCATCTCAAAGTCGAGATATTTAGGATTGAAAATTGCAATATTTAGCACGTACTCTTATGGCAGAGCGCCGAAATTTTTTGATTTTTAATAATAAATATCTCGATAACTACGAGGTCAAACCTCTTCAAATTTGGCACACGTATTTAGATCATATCATAGAAGGCTTGTGCAATTTTTCAACGAAATCGTAAGAAAAACGATTAAACGAAAGAACTACCTTAAGACTGACTTACATCGATCGGAATGCTGGTTAATTTGTCGCTGTAATTACAGGCAACGGTTACATCTTTGGCAAAGTCCTGGTACGAGTATAAAAGATCACGTTGAAGCAACTGTCCAATTTGTTGATCTGGAATAGTCACATTCGAGCTCTTATTTTACAATCAACGATACAATTTGTACGGAATAAAAATCAAATAGTATTCTTGACTCACTGGACATATCCATAACAACGTTCATTTCGGAGTAAACAGTCGCCCATTCGTCGACGTCCTTGCCGTCCTCGATTCTGGACATTAAAGATTCTGAATAATTGGACGGAAATGTAATGGAACCCCAAGCCCATCCTCTTTCAACGGCATAGACGGCTTCGTCTTCCTGTTCGTACGGTAACAGAACGACCGTTCTTTTTTGCAAGTGTTCCAAAAATCGACAGCTCAATAACTTGGTGTCACATCCAATAGTCGGTATACAAGCGTCCAGACTGCTGTTCAATTCATTGTTGACTATCGCTAGTTTCAGACCAATTGGATCTTTGCCAATTGAAAGACAGAAGAGAATGATCTGAACGACCGGCAAGCCTATTATAAATGCCATTATACTGCAAAGAAAAATCAATGAAAATGTAAAGATTAGTCGTCACGACGATGGATATCTTCGTTTTAATTGATTCTTTTAATCTGTACCCAAAGTTTCGCCACATCCATAAGAAATTTTTCCATATCAGAGCTTTCATATGCTGACCATCGAGCATTTTGACGTTCGACGCACCTTTTTCCTCGGGCGGAAGTTCAGGTGCCTACAGAAAATAGATGATGATACATTATTGAGATTTATGGGAATGTGTAAGAAAGCTAGTGCAAAGAAACTTGTGCAAGGAAATTTATGAGCAACCGTACAAGAGTTTCTTCGGAAGTAACGGCTATGCTCCTTCTTCGACTACAGACGCTCACGTTATCACCGAATTCACCGCTCATTTCGTCATCGGCATCCTAATAGAAACATTTTTTATAAGTAAAAATTGATGACGATAAGTGAGGATGGATTATCGAGAAACTCACAACTTCCGGTGGCACACCCGTAACGCTGCTAAGTATACTGCTTCTTCTTCGTAGTCCCATGTTCTGTCTCCTACTGAGTTTTAGAAAGACTTCTTCGAGTGTATCGAGATGATGCATTTCCATCAATTTTCTCGGTGATTCTTCCGCGAGGAATCTTCCACCTCTCATGAGACCGATAATACCCGCTTGTCTCGTTTCCTCGATATAGTGAGTCGTGATTATGATAGTTTTGTTACCATCTTTCGTGATATGAACCAGATGATTCCAGATACTCTGACGTAAAACTGGATCGACACCAACGGTTGGCTCGTCGAGGATTAAGAGTTCTGGATCAGCCAGGAGAGCAGCCGCGAATGATACTCTTCGCTGCTGACCACCCGAGAGATTTTTTACGAAACGATCCTCCGACGGAAGTTCCAGTAACTGAAGAAATTATAAGTAACATACGATTATAAAATTGTCCTCGAAACTCGAGTTACCAAAGAAATAATTGCAACGATTCTTTAGTTAAGTTTTATTCGTTAAAAATTGTTTCGACGATCGCTTGCCTTCAATAAAAATTCCATTTTCGTGTCGATCTGTTCGGTGGTCATGTGTGCGCACCAGCCGAAATAAAGGAAGGTCTCGCGTATCGAAAATTCACCGTAAAGCGCGATCTCCTGTGGCATGTAACCGACTCTTGGACCTGGAACCCCCGAGCCTTTGGAACCGGGTCGTCCACCGAGTACCCATATCTCACCAGCGTTGAGTCGTCTGCGACCGACTATGCAAGATAGTAAGGTCGTTTTTCCGCATCCACTGGCTCCCAATAGACCATAACTGCATACAACACGCAACGAAGAATTCGCATTAGACACATTGTCAAGGTTCCAGAACGAGAATCGACCTGTTGTTCGGGTGATCTCTGAATTATACAATTTTATTGATCTAACGATTATTTTCTTTTTAATCAGAAACAGTACGAATGGAAATATTTAACCAATGGAGAAAATAATTATTACACCAATTATTTATTTTCTTCCTTACTTTATATGTTACTATTTAAAAAAGAATCTTTTTATGGTAAAAAGTATTATTGATGAGCGTAAAATTGTTTGGAAATTCTAATATGCCATATATTTTATTTCTATGTATATTCAATAGCGATTTCTGTATAGATTATAATGTTAAATGAGAAAAATTTGAGACGTACATGGTTCCCTTTGGCACGGTCATGTTGAGACCGTCGAGAATAACATTAGGATTGCTCTTTGGACCATACTTCTTGAAAGCACGTCTGACGCAAATTGCCTGTCTCCTTCGTGTGTCGAGATTCGAGGCTTGAGTCTGAAATTGCGCCCTTCGAGTCTTGAGCTCTATCGAGGCCACCGGACCTGCGGTAGTCCCACTGGCTGCTTCCATCTCTTTATTCGAGACAAGAAAAACGGAATTATTTACAAAAAGTTGAGATCAGTGCTTGAACTCTTATGAATTATAAGTACTAGACCATGAATATGCGTATTTGCGTTAAAAAAAAATTACGTACACGTCAATCGCCCACTGGGGGTCAGAAAGTTCGTATATGAATGAGGAAACATTTTTTGTTCCACCAACCGTACAAAACACGATTGATTAATATATTTAAATATTCCGACATTCCTAGTAACAACGATCGAGCCATAAAAATTCAATATAATACAGAAATAAATTTAAAAAAAAATGCGCTAAAGGAAAAATAATTGCGGGTGGACATTTCGTGATTTTATTATCTCCCTTTGTACTTGTTACAAAAGTCTTGAAAATTAAAAGACGAAAGTAATTCTTCGATCTGTTTCTAATCTATTTTTTCTGATCATTGTAGATATATCGTCAAAGAGAATTGTTTCATTGTACTGCAACACCGGAAATTGTTTAGTCACCATTCTCTCAAACGGTGTTAATAATTATCTCTCCAACGTGACGAAATGTCTACACAGATGAATGACATACTTTTTTCGGGTTCTACGACATTAGGCTAGAAGACGTGCGAGTCTATGAAAAAATATAATATATAGTATATAATAAATAACATATAATATATGATATATAATATCTAGTATATAATATATAATATATACCTAATATACGAGTATATAGGTAAATATCTATGATACAACGTCGATAAAAAAGGGTCTATATTTTTAAATTGCAATATTTTCTAATAATAATAAACAGCGAGGGTCAGGGCCAGACATTTGTCAACCTGACATGGGATGAACCATATAAATATCGATGTTATAATATAGAGCGTGCTCTCGTTACAGAACGTGTGATGTAAAAAGATGCATCAAAATTATGCAACGATAATTTAACGTAAAGGCATCGCGATCAGGGAGTCACCAAGAGTATAAATCATCGGCGGTAGGTTCGCAAGGACTTTCGTAATCGTGGATGTTGACTGGATTCGTACGATGCGGTTACTAGGTATACCTACTACACGAGGAGTGTCCAGAACGCGGTCCAGCCGGATGTCTGCGAGTATTATATCGGTCGCGAGTAAAGATTATCTTTCTCTCTTTCTCCGTAATGAATTTCGAGCCACAGGAGGAAAAAGTCGATGCAGAGAGATTCTGGTTTCACCGCGTGAGCTCCGTAGCTCGGAGATAAACGTCGATTCGCGATGCTGAATTGCTCTCGCTTTTAAATCGAGCCATGCTAATTTTGCATCGATGACTTCGGCATCGTTCGAATAATTTTTCAAACGAATCATACCTAACGTGAAATATTAAAACGAATGTTTAATCTCAAATGACAAAAAAATCAATTAATTTTTTTTATAAAATAATGCTTAATTATTTTGTTATCGAATGATGTTCGTCCTTACTTCAACAAGGTATAATTAAAGATGTTGAGGTATTCGGGTTTCAGCGAAGCAGACTTTTATCGAGAAAGTAAAAAGCGTGAACGTTCTTGAGAAAAAGCGAGGACGCCTCGACTTTATCTCGCCGATAACGAGGATTCGTTGTCACGTTTCCGGTATATCGCTCGAGCAATCTGTACATGCTATGCATTTGGACACGTAAATTGCAACAACGAGCAGGGTGAGAATCGATTATTAAAAAATCACTCGTTACACGTGCAAATATTAATTTCTCGTCACTCTCGTTTATATCAAACATATGTGATTATTCGCTCAAGTGTGAATTCCTTCTCGATATGAATTGACATAAATTAATTATTTATCCAGATTTTACGTTCAATTACAATTTTTCCAATATCGTTAAAAATTCGAAAATGCAAGAAAAAAATTCAAACGAGAATTTACAAATTGATTTTTCATTATCACGATTCATTCTAGTGGAAAGTGAGTGTTACTTCATCGGCTTGTTCGTTATCGTAGGTAATAGTGCACGTGTACTATTGCCTACGAATTAATTGGGAATAATTAATACTGTCCGATATTCAAAGAGACTGAGAAACAGCTGTGAGCAATAATAAAACTTTGGTAAAATCTTCGAATATCTTTTCTCCTCCAATATAGCATAATACGTCTTTCTTTCTCTTTTTTTTGCCTCGTATAATTCGTTAACGGTGATGTAACGGCGTGGCCACAAAACTCTCACCTATGCTCGTTGAACCGACGAATTCTTTGCAGAATTCACGCCGAGAGCAAACGACTCTTTCCTTTTCCTTTTTATTATTATTATTACCGTTATTATTATTATTATTATTATTATTATTATCGTTGCAATACAATATAACGCTCGCAAACAGGGTGTCGTTTACGAATCGAATGAAATAAATTTTCTCTCGCTGTTAATTCAAACCAGGAATAAAAAATTCATTCCTCTTGCCAAGATAATTGAATTATTACCGGAGCTTCGAAAGTTTCGAGAGTTCTCGCGATATATCCGTGCGCGGTTCGTCCCAAGGATAGTTTCGAGAATTCAACCGGATGTTGCGGGATCTCTGACGGCTCTTTCGTTGCCCCACCCCTTCTTCTTCCCCTTTCCATTCATCGACACCCAGATCAAACAGTGAAATCATCGTTTTACACGGAAACCCCGAGGTCTTGGCACTTCACGGGTTGTGGACAGAAACGTGCAGGTGATTGTGTAAAATTTATATCCGTAGGTATAGATTTATCCCATACATTTTCTGATGATATACTTTTTATAATAGAGAGCTCGATCGAGCACCTACGCTCGTTGACGATCTTATGGAAATGTCAGACGGGCTCGAGCATCGTTTCGTCCCGAAATACATAAGAGTTTGGGTGAAGGGATCGAGTGTAAAAGAGAGATTCGAAAATTCAAGAGGCATATTGCGTAAGTTTTTAGACTATTCACTTTTTTATGGTGTCTATCCGCATGCGAGCAAATAAAGACTGGCATGCGATGATGATATTTCAATAATATTCGAGAAGGTAAAAATTGCCTTTTATAATAAAAAAAATTCTTTATTTATGTCAATTAAAGAAGAATTAAAATTTGATAAATTCTTTCGATCGCATCGGAAAAAAATTAATTTTCTTTATGAAATTAACGTTAAAGCGAATTAATTAAAACAAAAATTGTGATGAAAATCGAACAAAATTTATCCACGAATTACAATTTTATTTTTCGTTAATTAAATTTTTTTTGTATTCAGATTTACATTCGTTGTCGTTATGTATTTTCAAGGATTTCGCGCTCGTAACTAATCGTTTTTCTTACCGATTTCCCGAAGTTACAAAAAAGATTTTCGAATAATATTTCGAACATGATGGAATTTTTTTCGACTGATCGATCGACTAGGCACAATGTCTTTATTACAATTTTTCGGCCCATATGAAACATCGCTTGCCCAAATATCCACTGAACATAAGCATCTACGAAAGGGAAAGCGTTTTAAATTTTCGTCTGGTAACACGAGGCGTCGCGGCCTCCCGTTGCCAAATCGAACATTTTAACGCTTTCAAAAATTCTCATTTATCGACCAAGAATTAAAAAAAAAGTTTGCAAAAGGTTTTTAAACAAAATAGAATTCTCTCCATTGCTTTTTCGTTTTGTTATTGTTGTTCTTGTTTTTTTCCAACGCAAAATAATGAAGTTCGTGGTAAAATTCTGGTTTGCGGGCAACACGCTGGCGTGCGGTTAGTTGGGGTGTGCGAGAGAGCGAACACTATAAAATTCCACGCTTCTCGATCAAGCGCGAAAAGGCGCACGCGCGCGCGCGCGCGATTGAAAAATAAATCGTCGATCGTCGAGAGTGGCGCGTCGCGCGAGCAACACGCCGCAGACAAAAATATGTTGCAACTCGTGTAAAACCAGTTTGGTGGGTCAGTAGGTTTATCCCCTAAAAAAGTTTCCAGATCGTTCGAGGGTGATCTCCTCTTACGAAAATCGCGAGGAGGAGAAAAAAAGGAACGGGAATTACGAACGATGACTGTGCCGATCGTTCGATGTCCCTGGTCACGCAACTACGCAGAAAAAGAAGCCCAAACGAGAAATAAGCAAACGAGATCGATCGGGGAATAACTCGATGAAACGACAAAACGCGACGAAACTTCGTGACTCGGTTAAAAAAAAAAGAAGAAAAAAAAGAAAGAAAACAACAACAACAACTCGCAAAGAAAACATAAAACATCAGTGTCCCGGATATTACTGATGACGTCGTTAAAAATAAAAGATACGAGGATATTCGAACGTTCCGTTCTAGAAATCGTTTCGGACGGAGATTCATCGATCGATCGTTACGAACACCGAACGAGGAGTAATGGGGGCTTGTGAGAAGCGACTAATGAAGATAAAGTTAAGAAACGAACGGTGTAAAATTCTAAAATATCAATTATCGTTTTAGGTATATTAA
The DNA here is from genome assembly GCA_964017225.1 of Netelia inedita. Classification (NCBI taxonomy): domain Eukaryota; kingdom Metazoa; phylum Arthropoda; class Insecta; order Hymenoptera; family Ichneumonidae; genus Netelia; species Netelia inedita. Next base: position 26,414,297 of record OZ024922.1, on the reverse strand, counting down.
AAAAAAAAATAGGACATAAAATTTACGATGCGATAGAAACCTCGGACGATTTTTTCCTAGAAAACGTTTAATTAGACGTGAAGAAAAATGGGGACTCGATGTAGCAACGAGCGATTAATGACGCGATGAGCTTTGTACAGTTTCGAAATATCGGCGTACGAGCCGAATTCACACGTTCTTACGCATCGCCCACGTCCATTGTAAAGCTCACGGTCGTGCGATATGGTTGTAAAATTCTATGTGAAATCTCTCGTATCCGATTTACTCGAGTTTCTTCTTGGGAAATTTCGACACCGACGAAAAATACATTTCTCAATTATCGCGCGTTATTCAATTGAAATAAAATGAATTCGTTTAAATGAATTTAATTCGAGTTAAATAAAAATGGTTTACATTAGATCGTTGAATTTGTCTCGATCGAATGCGAGAGTGCAAAAAAACAACAACAAAGGGGAAAAGATAATCATGAGACAACAAAGTGGAACGTACGCACTTGAGAGTCCTTAATCATTTTTGATGAATCACATAATCGGTATAAATCCTGTAAGCACGTTGCATTGGTTCCTCGTCACAGAAGGAACATTTTCACGCGTTACACATAATTTTTCGTACAGCGAAATAATTATAAATATTGGCATAAAACTTTGACGATCACAAACCTTTTTATTGAAAACCAAACAAAAAATCGAATCACTGCAAATTATCCAATCTAAACTCGCACTGTATCGAATTTATACGACACTGGCTCGTCCGCGATATTAGCGAATGTTTTCGAATCGACTCGATACTCGAACGCGTTCGCTTACCCGCGAAATCAGCAAAAATTTGATTTATCGAAGTAAATCGCTTACTTCTATACGCGAGTGTTTTTCCGACGACGAAATATTTCTGTCATCGGTAAATGCGGGGTGGCGGTGGGTCTCGGGTCGCAAAATTTTCGATGATAACCGTTTCGTTGATACGGGAGGATATATGTGTAGGGGAAGCCGATTTTCACGGGGAACAAAGAAACGAGAGTGACCCGTTCGCGAAGCCACTGAGAACTGGCTCGTGCAGCCAGCAGCACGCGACGGAGAATCAAAGGCTCTTTTGCAACATCGATGCCCGGTGTTACAGGTACACCGAGCCGCGCGCGCCGTTGTGGGAAAAGGACACTATAGTGGGAGTCCGAGCGATCGGCTGCTGTGGCTTCGTCGGACGAAGAAAAAACGAAATACACATCTTGCACGCTGGATGCTGGACCCTGAGCGCGTAATCCATCGCCATCTCTATTTTACACCCCACTCTTCTTAACTCCCCTCGACGCGATTCCGAGTGGTCCCCTCGGCGTTCGATCGTTAACAGAGAAACCGCGGACCTGATGAGTGCGTCATGAGAGTGGAATAAACGAGCGTGTAATGAGAAAAAAAATGTCATTTCTCGAAGTGATAATTTATATATCTATATATAGAGAGAGAGAGAGATTTTTCTTTTAATTATCTTGTAAACACGGAAATTACGAATCTGCGCCAGATGATAATAAACGTGGCAAAATATTGGAGCGAAAAGACGATTGGTTTAAAAAAAATATTGTCAAACGGTGTATTCTCGATAAATTCGGATTATTCGATCGATTGAATTATATTTTTAATTATTTTGCGCTAGTAACGTTTTATTATTATTTTTTCATTGATGACGATTATGGTCTGGTCCATGTGATTACAGAGTTATGGTTAGAGGACACGAGAGAGATCTTCGCACCTGTCGCAAGGTGCGTATATCTCTATATTCGATCTGGGCATTACCCGATCTCGCTACGACGTGCTTCCGAACGCACGGTATCGAGAGTGAAAGTAACTTTTGTCAAATTATTACGCGAGCCACTGACAAACGCGCTTACTTCACATCGGCGCTCGACCGTCGAAGATAAAATCATATCCGACCATTTCGTTTTTTCTTCTTTTCTTTTTTCATCTCGGGTTACACAATTTACGAATAATAATCGTACGCGAAAGTTTAAATCGCTCGATGATTATTTGTAATAAATAAATATTGATTCGTCGATAAAAAAGAAAAGAAAAAATCGGATGGCGAATTCGCGATCTTAAAGGTTGCGCCGAATTGGACTTTGAAATTGTTTCGTCCTGCGGAGAGATCATTATTTCTTTTTTTTCTCTCCTTCATCTTCGAGTTCCTCGTTCCGTCTCGTTCGCATTGGGATTAAAGTACGAGTGGAAGATTTCGCATTCGATCGAGCGAATCACCGCGCTATTGGATTATGTAGCGTCACCAGATCTCCGTGCGAGAATAGATAAAATAACTTTTCCCATTTATAATTAATAATATTAGGCTTGACGAGCTGCAGCGCTCATGAGCGTGTTCTATCTCCATCGGTCAGGGCATTGAAATCACTGAGATTTAAAGAGCCGGCCAGATTTGTATATAAAATATGAGTCGGACGCCGAGTACACTCGGACTTTGTACCGAAGTTTGAAATATTGTTGCAGCATGATTTACCAAAAAAAAAAAACATTCAAATCGCAATGAAATTTTAAAAGACGATGACCTCGTTCGCGTAAGAAAACATTCGGAGGTCTCTTCGCGACAAATTAATAATAATAATTGTTATTGAAGCAACAATAATAAAATATAATATAAAATAACGATATTAATTTAAAAAAACTGTAATTTATTTACAAATTAATGTACATTTTCACTCTGCGTTATTACCAACGATTTATTGTAAAATGTTTAATTTGGAGATGAAAATAAAATCGAGTAATAGCGAATAAAATTGATTTAGATTAATATTTCGGTCGCGTTCACTCATAGCGATTTAAACGTGTGACGCGAGAATTAGCTTTAATATAGGGGAAAAAAGTAAGCGGACATGGACTGTGCTCAACCTCGGCGTCGACACTTCGACCAAAGAAGAAACGAATGGAATTTCTTCGCCATCTTCGTGTCGATGAGTTTTTGCTATAATTACGTGTTAATTGAGGTCTCGCGAAGCAGCGAGTTCTCGCGACGCAGTTTATATAGAACGAGTGTTCATCAACCACGCATACAGGCTGGTGCAGTTAATGTTAATGTTCGGATACGTACGAGAGAGAATACACGCTGCATTAGGATATATCTATAGAGTTTTAGCTTACAGTATAAATGTATAGCGGAGGTGCTTTCAAGACCATGAAACACGAGATCGTCGATGCCGGGTGTCACTTTGGACCGAAGTCAAGGATTTTGCTCTTCGGTTATTAATGAATTGCGCAAACAAGGCGACGCAGCTAACACTACTATATGGCGTTGCCTCGTTTTCTTCGTACGCCTGTATAAATTTCGTCCCAGCGGTATAAATCATACAGAGGATCGTCCAAAAGCTATATTCCATCGGTTCCTCGTTCCAGCAACCCGTGACATGCAAAAACTGGCAAGAACGACGATTTAACATTTATAATTAATATATTTTTAAATATCAGTGTCAGTAGGAAATCAGGGAGAATTACTCATCGGACGGGACTTTGAAACGGATATAAAAATTGACAAAGAGACGAAGAGCGTGACAAACTTACGTTAGATTACGTTTCGTCGAATAATATGAAATCAAAATTACAAATTTGTCGCTTAACGGAATGGATTTTGAACGAAGGAGCGGAGAATTGGAGAACTATATTTTTAAACGCGCGATGAAACAGACGAAAAAAATATTCGTTCGTGGTGGCTAAGGTATAATTGTAGTAACAGACGGATGGAGAAAGAGCAAGAGATGCTTTTGCCAACCGCGTGGATCAATCGGCGTACCGGCCGAAGGGCTGTAAAAACATTTACGAGAAGGCGAGTTTGCACGATACCGTGGAATGCGTTTTATTGTCTTTAATGTCGGAGTGGTTCACCTCGAGGACGAGCATCTGCTGCTCGAAGGATATTCTTAGAGAAATATTCTCGAAGCGTATGATTGTCCAACGCATTTAATCCGCGATGGGACTTTCTCGATTTACGTTACAGGGCAGAAAATAAAAAGGTAACTGACCCATCCCGTCCTTATTTATCTAAATAATCATCTATTTCTAATATGGACAAATACGACCTTGTATAAAGGTCTGACCCATCGCGTCCTTTATCTAAATAATCATCTACTCCTAATATGGGCATATACGCCCTTGTACGAAGGTCTGCGCCATCGCATCCCTTATCTAAATAATCATCTACTTCTAATATGGACATATACGACTTTGTACAAAGGTCTGCCCCATCGCGCCCTTTATCTAAATAATCATCTACTTTTAATATGGACATATATGACCTTGTACGAAGGTCTGCCCCATCGCGCCCTTTATCTAAATAATCATCTACTTTTAATATGGACATATATGACCTTGTACGAAGGTCTGACCCATCGCGCCCTTTATCTAAATAATCATCTACTTCTAATATGGACATATACGATCTTGTACGAAGGTCTGACCCATCGCACCCTTTATCTAAATAATCATTTACTTCTAATATGGGCATATACGACCTTGTACGAAGGTCTGCGCCATCGCATCCCTTATCTAAATAATCATCTACTTCTAATATGGACATATACGACTTTGTACAAAGGTCTGCCCCATCGCGCCCTTTATCTAAATAATCATCTACTTTTAATATGGACATATATGACCTTGTACGAAGGTCTGACCCATCGCGCCCTTTATCTAAATAATCATCTACTTCTAATATGGACATATATGACCTTGTACGAAGGTCTGACCCATCGCGTCCTTTATCTAAATAATCATTCACTTCTAATATGCACATATACGACATTGTACGAAGGTCTGACCCATCGCGCCCTTTATCTAAATAATCATCTATTTATAATATGGACATAAACGACCTTGTACAAAATAACGAATTTTAGTGGTTTTTGTTGTAGGAATTTACGAAAGCAAATCGAGCGAGCGTGAGAATCCAGATATTTTCGTTCTCGGATCGGTCCATCATAATTTTGTTGTTCGTCCTTGTAAACGACGGAACTATCGGTCTAGTCACGTTTTTCACCTTCGTTAATAAAATCTCGACGAATTCGTAGACCCAACACACCGAAATTTTGTCAAGAGTCTCGTTTATCGCTGGACAAAATCTAAGAAGCATGAGGATTATTCTTTCCATTTGTTTCAGGAGATTCTGTGCTATTCTTCGTTGCCGCGGTCAAGAAACAAGAAAAAAACAGAGAGAATGCGTTTCGACGCGAGTTTCGGCGGTTGTCGACCTCGTCCTCGACTCTGGGATTTTGTCTCGGTTTTACTTTCGTGTGCGAGGGCCTGGCGGGAAAATTAAATGCGCGCGATATTTGCAATCGAGGATCTCCTCGTACGAATGGTCGAGAAAAGCCTCGTGACGCCGCCTATGCCGATTCGCGAAAGGATCAAGGGCAACGGCTATTCTTTGCACACCGTAGCTATATTCGCTCGAACCAGTCTTTGCACATACTCGCACACATGCAACTACGCGTAGAGCAAGTGACCGGTTGGTGTAATCGGCCGTGGCGAAGGTTAGCGAAATATTAGCAGATTTTATTTTTTCATGCCCAGCTGCCCTCTTTCATACATTAGTAACGCAAACGTCCCCAAAGTGCGCAATAAGCCAGGAGCGTACAGGTATGCACAATGGTACTGCTATGATGACTGAGGTCGTATTATGTTTGACGTTTGAAAAGACCTCTCAATGATTCATCGCGCATGCGCGTTTAAGAAATTATTTGCATATTTCCGCGCGAACACGTACCAATTTGTAAAATATCATCCCACGTACGGATCGTTAAGATTTCTTTTTCGTCGATGTACGTTTGATTTTTTGCACGAGAAAATAAATTGTTTTACTGAATTTTAACAAGTTTTATTAGTTAATTTTTATTCTAATTGTATAGATAGGACGTATAGGTTGCGATTGACTATAAGTCGTGGGTCGTATGTTTAACCAATGAATTAAACAATATTACTTTCGTGTGTATGTTTTTTTTTGACAAGGAATATTAATTTTATCGGTATGAAAGATACCACTCCTTTATCGGTGTAATAATTACACTATAGAGTAATTAGATAAAAGGATTATAATGTGGGACTACGATCAATACTTTGTATATTATTCTTATCGAGAAGTTTCGTGTCGGGAATATTTTTTTAATTTATCGTCGGCTAGCCCGTCATGAGTGGAATCCTGAGAAATCTTATGTAAGATTAAAAATTACAGCGCAGGATTACAAGCGAGTGATTAGTAATTGATATTTTTCATAAAGCTAGAATCGTGGAAAGGTTAAAGTTCAAATGCTTCGCCTTTCTGAACTCGTCTGCTGTACGAGGAAAGGGAAAAAAATTGTTAAAAAAAAACCACGGAAGAAACATCGATCGTGGAAAAATCGCATCTCATATTTCCGATTGAACGAAAAACGGAATAGGAATAAGGGGTGCGCGACGCTGTGATAAAAACGATGCGAGAGTGACTTTGAGAACAAGCTCACCTCGACGCTTCCTACTTGATTGCAAAAACCGTCAAAGAGGCCAGTTCTCGTTACAAATATAACCGAGAAAATATATTTATGTCTATATGGATAACGAACTATCGTTTGTTTTTATTAAACGATGTGGTAGTAGCGTCGAGCTGTACGATGCATTATTTCTATCGTAAAATCGGTCGCTCTCACCGTCGTAACGATTTTGATGAACGCCACCATTGATTTATCAATAATTTACATCCGCCTGATAACTTTCAATGAGACTAATTTGCATGATGGACGAGCAAAAAAAAAATGTCACGTTCGAGGGATTCGTTGTATCTATTGTACCTAACGATACAATGTAGAACGAATAATTATCGATTTGCTATGGAATAAATTACTGCTAATTTGTCACACACGACGCGACTATTGTAAGAGCGAATAGACAGCGATTTTTTACCATCGTTGAAACATCGTAGTCAGCTCGTACTTGGAACGATTTCGACACGAAATTTTTCACGCGGTTTGACCCAAATCGTACAAAAATGCATACGAGGACACTTCGGCCCAAGCACAATATAGCCACTCACAATCAATCGTTATAATACCGCGTGCATTCAATGTTTCGGTAGTTTTTGATGGGCACGGAGTGTCGCGTTCTGTCGATTAAAACAAAAGATACTACAATTAAATCATCGGTAGTGACATAAACGATTGGTGGATCGAGGGAAAAAAAGAGCATACGGAAAGTGGAAGGAACGAGCATTCTTCGTACATGGACCAATCGAATCGCGATAATCCATGGCGCCGATTGTCAAGAGGTACGTTAGTTCGAGTTCTTAATAATTAAACCAAGAACGATACGAAAGGTTTGATATGTATTTATCGCGCGAGAGTAGATAAAAAAGTTTGCGGTAAAAAAAAATAGAAACGATAGTCTAACTTTTTATTAAATTGATAACTTTTAAATCATTTTTATATAAACGCGATTGCTTTTATCGATTTAAATTCGATTTAAATAAATTCAATTCCAGCTGGACAGAATTTATAGGAAGGACTTCGAGTTCGTTTTATTCCCTTCGAAAACAATCCTTATTAAAGTTAAATTAATTCACGTTACCTTGACGCAGACCAACATAATATTTTCATTTAAATTATGTATGTGAAAGAGACAACCGTAAGATTATTATAATAATCGCTTCGGGCGATATATCGAGACAATTATACCCGTGAACTTACGACCTCTTCCGTTTCTTGTGCCAATGGAACGCGTCTCCTGAGATTCGACCTCGAGCTACAAGAAAACGTACGACGAACATTTGCTTAAGGAATCGTGAAAATCGTAATGTCTACATCGACAACGATTAATTCTACGCGGACGACGAATTTTTATATCTTCAAATCTTTAGATCGATGGAGGAATGTTGACTCCCTGACCTTCGTTTCGTCCAAATGATAGAGATCGACCATCGTGTAACTTAAAAATACAAATTTTCCAAAACAAACACGGAAATATTTTGTATAAATTAATCTCGCACGAATAAACAAAAATATCTATTTGACCTCGTTCAAAGTTGCGTGTCCATACGTTCCAGTCTTTTTCATATAACGAAATTATTATTAAAAGAATTTAAAAATAGGCATACCCGCAAAAAGACGTCATCCCCCGTATTTCTATGAGAGAATATTTAAAGAACGAGGAAAAGATTTTTTGTCTCGTCATTCCCAGAGAAATCGCCAATTTTGGTCTATATATTCATTAACTTTTGAGCTTGTCCATATAACTTTCGACATGGCCAAGGTTTTTTCTCTTTTTCTTTTTTCACCTCTCGTTCGTTCTATGAAAGATCCATCGGTCTAGGAAATATCGTACGCACCCACATACACGCAGGACATCCACACCGGAGGCCATAGAGCTCCGAGTACGTATTTTGAAAAAGAAAATGAATTTGTTTCTCAGGTGCGACTGACTTACGACACGCAAATGAAGCACTTAAATAATATTATATTTTTGTCCATGACAAAGATGTTTTATAAGGTGCGTATATGGTATTTCTGAATAAATGCCAGCGCACCCTCGCAAATCCCTCAGAGGCTTGGTTAATCTTATTATCTTGATGACCCGTGCGTCTAGGGATGGGCTCGGCTGTAATCACCATTTGAAATGATTTTATAACTCTACGACGAATAATGTTTGTAAAAAAAAAAGAATAGTAGCATCGAGCTTCTCAGATAATTAAGGGAAGTTAGAAAGTGCCCGTCCTTTTCGTACAAATATTTTCTTTTTTATCGATATATTCTAATAATTGTATTTTTTTTATTTGAAAATAAAATATCGCTCCTAAGCTCCTGTCAACGTTCGGAAGATTCCGTTGGATTTATGAATAAATAAGCAATACGCTCGAGGACCATGGGTTAAACCGGATTTTTCCACCGAGAATAAAACCGAAGAACGTACGGTTCTTCTTATTTCGCATTCGTTCGAGAGTCAAATATATTCTGGCATTTACATTTCGTTGAATGCGAGAACAAATATGGGCTTTGGGAAAATTCCTCCAGCACCGTGTCGCGAACGTTCCTTGGCCGAATTTAGCGTCGAGCATTTAGTTTTAACGTTTCTCCAACCCTCTTAGATCCGAATATCATTATTCAAATTATGTGATTAATTTCTTCAATTAAGTACAGTTAATAATTGGTTCTTCCCAAAAAAAATCTTCTTCCTGCGACTCGTTAGATGATAAGATCCGGCTCAGTCCACATGGATTCGTATTATTTATAAAGTAATGTATATATTTTTCTCTGGTTTCAATGAACGACGAGAATTGCAACCACGGAATTACATTGACACGTTTCCGATCAATGACAAGGTCAGCCGGTTTGAAAATAAACCAGTCTTGTTTCAAAATCGACACAATGTTTTCGCTATGGTACATCCAGTCTACCTTGTCTACGTCATCTTGCAATTAATAATCATAATTCATACTTTATTCTCTGTATAGTAATGAGTATATCTTGACGCAATACGTCGATTATTGTCGCTGTCATCTGTTCGATTGTGGATTTTTTTATCATCGATTTATCAACACGTGTCGTGATTTACGACGATATGGGGCCAGATTAAACCGGAAATAAATAAGAATATTGCAAGAGACGTTGCGACAGCTATTGTTCCCGAGGAAAAACAAAACGTCGGTCAAGTTGTATCGCAGATTTTTATTTAAGTAAAAAACCTATGGATCATCAAATATTTTACTGACAATGTCAAATGCTTGGTTTAAGACAGGTCCCCACTGTGATGACCAGAAAAATAAACCTTGTTAAATAAATTTTTTAAATTCACTTAATGGACGTTTGACTCATTAATGATACGTTATTCCACATACATTAAAATATGTGAAAACAAAAACAATAGTTGAAGTTAAGTTTTTCTCGAAACCAAGTTTTTCGAACTGGTGCGGATGACAACTCGAGCAATAATAGTCGGATATGTAAAATTTTTGCACGAAATTTTTTGTGATTGTAATAGCTATGGTTGATCGTAGCCGTTCTTAATTTTGTTTATTTTTGAAAATATGACAAAGTTTCGTACTGAAAAATATTATTTTCACCTAAAACATTTTCATTCAAGACGCTTTGAGAAATAGTCATTTTCAAACAAAAAAATGTCTACGTTCAACGATAGCTGATAACGATAATTACATAAAATTTCGTGCAAAAATTTTACATATCCGACTATTATTGCTCGAGTTATCGTCATTAATTGTAAGTGAATTAAACAAATTCACGAAAAAAAACTTAATTTTCGTATCGTCACAGTGGGGATCTTGAGAAAATGTACAAAAGGCCCACTTTTCCCGGCGATTGTGAGCTTGCGAAAATGAGAAAACGTTTGTGTCGCCATCTAGCATATTTTTAGTAGACACGATTACCGTCAAATGGGAGCTAGCTTATTTATCGCCTATTATCATGCGAGCCTCATGTTCCGCAAGCTCTTAATTACCCACCGAGTAATTTACTCCGTCGGTAAGACAGTAATAATTATTGATAAATCCATCAGTCGATAAAGACGAGGGAAATCCACGACTCGGGCGATAAAACAGTTTTTAAACAGGAATTATTCTGACGATCGGACGATAATGAAACTAAATCGCTCCGTCGATAAGATCGTTGCAACAAGGTTATCAGGTCGCAGTACGGTGCTGCCACTGGCGCGAACGATTCAATGTAACGGAACAGGTCGTAAAAGTGGATCACGAAAGTAAGAAGGGTTGCCTACGATCCCAACAAAGCCGCACGGCGAAGAGAGCCGCTGCATAGTCGTACCAACAGTGTTGGGATTCATGAAAGCGGACGTGGATCTCGAAAGGAGATCCACCACTCGCTTTGATTTCCCCACTATTCACGGCTCGAGCCCAAAAGGCCCCACGATACGTTTTCCCAACACTGTCACGAATGTACCCGAACAGTTGACTACGCGACGGCAAGACGATCGTGATGAAGAAGGGAGACGTACTTAAATATCTTTAGTGCAATTAGAAAACGCAATTTGTTGTAACAACGAGCGAACGGTAGCGACAATAAGCGCGTATAAAGAAATCTGTGTCGTTCGAAAACCTACGATAAATTGGGTCATCGGGGAGTTTGGATCGATTCGTTGAAATGCTCGTATATTAATTATATCAATAGATAAAAAAAAAATAACATAAAAAAAATTACGCGATTTTGAGACTCGAGAAGAAATTAATTTCGCGATGAATCTTTCCGGTTCGTTGGATCAACCGTACTTGTAGACCGGTGAATACGATCCGAGATCGAACTTACCGCTTGTTCGAAACTCGTCCGCTATCTTCAACTTCGATCACTGTTCGATCAAACTTTGTATCGAAATCTTTTGAAATCGTTCGTGCTTATGAGAGTTTAATTTTAAAACAAGGAAATAATTGTCGATCCTCTTGATAAGATTTCGTATATTCTTATAAATAGCGATTACAAATAATTCGGTTTTTAATCGAAATTAAATTCTATAAATACGATCGCAGCATCCATTGAAAATTTCCCTGGTACATTACTGTTTGTTTATATTCGTCGGTAAATACGGTTACAAATCGACATTAAAATATAAAGTACGGACGATAAGGTGCTACGCTCTAATCTTTGACAATACGTGAGTGAAATTGTTCGAGACAACTGTAAAAGCCGGACCACGAGGAAGCCGTGCACTTAAAGTATCCGATCTCCAGGGGAAAGTAAAAAGATCCTCTATACAACGTCCGTTGTTGGTAAGTGGGCAGAAAAAAGTTTATGTTGACGCAAAGTGTATTATTATTTCCGAGATTTGAGGGGAAAAAAAATAAAAATGCTACGACTAGAAAGGTCGTCGATTATTATTGCTATATATATCGTAGACCATATCACAAACCGGAAACGTTCGTGTCGAATTTACTTTATTTTTTGCAAAGACGAATTAAAAAGACGACGATATGTAACAAATATACGGAAAATATTATTTAACTTCGAAATAATTGTAGCGAGTTTAAAGAAATCGATTATTGTTTCGTTGCAAGGATTATTTAACGCGAACATTGATCAATATTTTCCAAGGATCTTTCTCGTTCAATTGAAAAGTTATTTTTAAGTAAATTTTTATTGAAAGAATGCGCGTAGAAAATGGGAAGACGAGATACAGAGATTCGTCAAATACCTTTTTTCATGTTAATAAGTAGAACTTCTTTCGTACCGGGACTAAACATCTTTGGACTCTTGTCGAAAACACCGTTATACGAGCAAAAAATTATAGAGCCGTTTCGTAAAATCGGGAAGAATATCACACGCGAGATCACGGGTCGAATAGGAGACGAACGATTAACTGTATAAATTCTTATCGAGACTTTCTATAATTTTGTGTCTCACGGGTGTAAATGTACAAAACGTTCATTGACGAAGTTACGGGAGCGTCACGGAGCAACTGATAGCTCTACTTATCGGAGAACAATTCGACGACGAATTGGCACGTAATTATCAACGATGTTATGTATTTGAGAAGACGCGTGCTCATAGTGAAAAAAAAAATGTTTAACGTCGCGTACACGAGCGTTGGCTATTCGCACGTTACAGACAACGTATCGAAAACTGCGTAGTTTGGAAATATTTGTATATACGATTACTCGAACAGGAATCTTGAGAAAAATGCTTGGGGCAAATGACTTGAACGGATCGTGATGAAATTATACGATAATTATAATTTCGTCAACGACATTAATATTTCATTTATAATTATAAACGTTTTATCACGAGATTGATTACTACGGACGTATTTATTTTATTCAAGTAGCGATTCTCACGTGTTTATTGCACAGTTATTCTCGAAGTTTCGTCCGTTGAACAAAAGAGATAAGTATCCGAGTACAAGTCGTTACAGCCCGGCCACGATTTGACCGCGAGTGGCATTCGCGCCACGCGTCCGCGTTCGAGGAAAAAAAGCTAAAGAAAAAAATAATAATTACAGGTAGAAAGCAATGTAATGGTGAAATTCGCGAGAATATAACGAGCTCGATGGGCTTCGTAGGAGATAGTAGAGAGACACGAAAGATGCGTCATAATCCTCGATCTCTTCGAGTAGAAATAACATCGTCATGAAATAATTAACGATTGGAAATTATTACGAAATTCAAATGAAATTTTATGTCTCTCGCGACAAAAATTAAATACGAAATTTCGTACAAAGTTTCTCGAGTATGTATTACCGGTGAAACAAATTTCGCAACGGATTATTAATGGAAACGACGTCAAAGGTCGTAGAGGGAAATTATGTTTGGTATACGTGAATATAAAAATTCAGAGCACGAGAAGAAATGGCAAGTGAGTCGTATCTGGATCTTGCTACGTTGGACGAACACAACAAAATTTGTACATTTTAATATATATATATATATAACGAGACTACGTCGTACGTATTATATTATCCACATGTGAAAGCGGTTTGTACCGAAGCGGTAGGTCGAACCTATTTAAAATCTTAGATACTATTTTCACTTCTTATCGTTTTTATATATTTCTTCGCCTCTTCGAATAAATATCGTTTACGAAAGATAATCACGCGTATTATTAGAATTATCAACAAAAAATACAGAAACACTAATTTGCGATCAAACGATTAAATCTTATCGAGTTTACATGAACGTAAATTTAGAAAAAAAGAAGATGAATTTTCTTTCTTTGTGGTTAAAAAAATGTATTTAGAAAAAAGCGGCTATTAGGAACTAATAGCCGCTTAGGCTTACTTAGTTTTTAAAAAATTTAAATGAAAATTGCAGGGTATAAAGTTCATAAGTATCGAAAAATCATATTTTTGAAGAATTGATTTTTTCGAGCTTCTTTAAAAAGTACAATTATTTTTTATTACTCAACAATTATTCTAAACTATTTTTCTTAAATTGTTTATAAACCTTCCTAATAATAGCTATTTCACAGCCATAATAATAACCATATTTAGTCCCCGTGCGTGTTCTAGAGAGGGTTTCGTGCGCTAAATGAATTCACAACATGAGACTGGGTGGAAATTGTATAAAGGATCTTGAATAATTGAAAATAATCGGTTGCTACCATACGATATACCGGTAATGGGACTGTCCAGTGAAATGTATATAATCGATCCTTGTAACAAACGAGAGAACGTAGCGGTTAGTCCAGTCTCAGTTTCATCGTTGATTCTTCATTAAACGTATCAAAATAGTAACGCGCGTATCGCTATGTTGAAGATCCTTTCACGTTCAAAAATCTCAGGTACACGCGATATAATAATAAAGTTAGATAACCGACGAAAACAATCGTTTAAAATTATTTCGCGTAAAGCATAGACAACGATTCTGGGAAAATATTAAACCTGAAACACATATTTTTCTTGAGACACAAAAAAATAGATAAATACGTTTATAAATCGAGTGACTCTTGCATTATGCCGAGTAAAGTGTCGTCTCGTATGTGGTCTTTGAGCGAATGCTCGGACTCTGAGCTACTACGACGACGATGGACGAGAGGGACGTTTTAAAACGCAACGTTCACGAGGGATTAGACTCTCGGTACAAATTATCGTTATGCTAAATTCAAGAAGGCGCATATAACGCATCGTCCCTCGCATCTGGATTTTATCATTATACTTAGAAAATTATTCACGCTCGTTATACTAGGAATCGTTGTCTACCGGACATATTCATTTTGTCTCGGAAAACAAACCTTCCTCGGTTACAAGAAGACGAAGAAGAGGACACTTTTTAGTGGCGCATCTCACGATCGAAAACCTCGATAAAACGTGACTCGCTTCGGCGATAACGACGTAAATATTCGAATATTTTTCTATGCTCGTGGCGTTTTGCGACACGAACAAGAGTGACGCGTTTTAATTGAAAAATCTCGAACGAAAAAATTTGATTCGAATTGGAATAATTTAATTCTTGTATAAGAAAATAATCGATAATGATCCATCGATGTCGAACGTAACAATCGTTTATTATCGCATCGCAATTTCAATCCCTCGTCCTCTTTCGTCATAAGCACCTAGGAGAGAGATCGTCGCGCGGTTGTAAGAGAAGGACGAGAGAAAAAAATACGAGCCGCGTGTCGAGAGAACCGAGCTATGAATTATTATGTCATCTGGTCCCTCGGGTGCGGAGAGTAGGATCCGAGTGCTAAGTGTTTGGAAGACTGTCTTACACTGCGCTATAGCGTATTATCGTGCGCTCGTAACACTTTCTGAAAACTTTCGTTCGTTCGCGCGGGCTTCGCCGGCGCGGATGTTCGGCAGGAGCCAGGGCTTATGCGCATGCGCTCGTTATGTCATCTTTCTCGCCGTTATAAAATCCCTCCTATCTCTCAAATCGGCCATAGCGTTAATTTCGTATTCGATGATTGCGACGATAGCGCAATGCGAAATATAACAAAAACAACGACAACAACAAACTAATAAAACGAGATTTGCAAATAAAGAAAAGCGAGAATTTTAATATTTTTTTTCCGCAGGCTGAATGGAAGCGAAGATAAAGAATTCGAATGCTTCCTGATGATGTCGTGGCGAGATGCGAACGATCGTTACAATCGATCGTTCGGCTGCGATATGCGTTGGTTCCGCATAAGTTTCATTATAATTTATAAGGCTTCGATGCATTCGGCGATCGTAAAGTTCGCGCGGACGTTGTGTAGATTTCCGTTTATTTTTTCGTTAAACGCTTGCCCTTGCCGAGGCAAATTCGTCTCGGGTGGGTAATGCGGGTCGAGAAACATATAAGGAAGCGAATCCGTGGCGGTTCGCTCAGTAGCGAGTCCGCGATCGATTCATAATCGACGGACGTTCCGACCGATCTTTGGATCGCGTTTCTGACTTTCACGAAATCCTTGCGAGGTAAAGAGCGCCGCTCGGTACAATAATATTTTCTAAACGCTTAATTACGAAATAACGCCTCGTTATTAAATTTCTTATCGTTATCATTTGTTTCTATTTTAATTCTTTTTTATATCTGATATTTTTTTATTTGTTTTTTATATCGCGAATAGCAAGACAAGGCGTGTTTGCATTAGATCGTCGTGACAGTCGCTCGCGCGCTTCCCTTTTTTTTTGTGTTAACGGTAAATCCTTGATTCGTCGCGTCGTCGTCCTGCGTCGAAGAGTGACGCGAACCCTCCTCGCGGTGTCTCGCCGGTAGACGAATAACGAATATACGCGTGTAACGTTTTTACCAAACGACCCGAGGAACGAAAGACGAGTTCGCGTCGACTCGAGGATCCTCGGTGAGTGCAGCGGTGCAGTTGCAACGGACTGACTCGAGTGACCATGACCCATTTTTCTACTCGACACCGTTCTCAACGCTAGATCCACCTAGTGGGTGCTTAATAAAATAAAATATTACAGACGCGCGATATAATTGTACAAGAATTCGTACAATTCTCTTAAAAATCAATTCCTCGTGCACAAAAAAAAGAATAAATATACACGCGTGTCAATTTCACAGATTAATTCCTTATTTTTAAACTTTTACAAAATATATCACCCTTTTTTTATTTTATTTCTTATCCGAATAACGGTCTATAATTTTATTAGACACTGGTTCTCTTATGCAATTATATAGACAACGTAATAATCATGAGTGTCATTACACGAGGTATATACTGGGTATACAATCACGTGTTCCACGGTGTATTTACCACGAAAGTATACGCGAGTTTATCCGGGTTTTGGAAAAAATGTGTCAAGAGTGAAAAGGAGAGCGGAATGCAATGGTATCGAACGTCGGAACGACCCTGACCCATTTAATGCTTCTTCGTGTCGACTTCGGGTACAATGCCCTCGTAACATTTGTTTCTTTTAGTTCCACGGTTCTTAAAAGTCGTATAAGGTCTATAATTCTCTATTTCATGGATTGTATTTCACGATTAACGGGACCCTATGCGTATATACATGTATATATCCGAGAGGTACGATTTTGCTACGAGTTGCGAGAGATTTTATGGAGCGTCTCGAGTGGTAAAAGTAACGGATATAGCCTTCGCCGCGAAATATCGTAGAGGTCCAGGCCACGTTGTACCAGGTCTCGTATAGAAAAATGTTGCGAGATTCTTGATGTAACAAACTCGTTGCTACACCCTTGTATTTTATGAATTCGAAGTGTCTCGCCAAAGTGAATTCCCGTAAAATAATACTTATACATAGTGGAGGCAATAACCCCGTGGTTTATAAATCTATATATATAGGCGCAGGTATAGAGCAACGTTGACGGAAGACTCTCGATTAACGGGAGACTTTATGGCTATATGTGAGTGGAACATATGCCTTGTTCAACGTTCGACCCTGATTCTTCTTTCAGGATTTTTTTTGAGCATTGTTGCAACTGTAAAAGGCACTCGCAATTTTCGTGCCAAGTGTTATTTAATTATCACTTTTTTTAATGAATAAGTTATCGTACAGCAAGAGTTTTTAAATAATATCTAAAAATGCTGTTGTAAAATTTATTTTTCCCATAGGGTGAAATATTAAGGATGAAAAACGTATAAATTCGTACTGAGGAATATTTATGCTTTTTTTAAAAGGTACTAAGAATATTATTTAGAACGTTTGTTATTTTTAGAAAAAAAATTGATTGTCGATTATTTGGAACGAGTGAGCAATGATCAGGTACGTTGACTTTTGTACACGTGTCTTCGAATACGTCAATGATATAGCTTGTAGATAATATGTCCCTTTCTCTCCACGTGCGGGTAAACAAGTGTGGCTAATACGCCCATCTAGCTGATGCGACAGTTGCCTCCCGGCAGATTCTACTGTCTATCTTCAGTCTATTATTAGTACTTTAATATCACGGATATTAACGTAAAAGGAAATAGGAAAGAAAATTTACGAGCGTGATAGACACGTGTGTTCCTACCGGGCAATAATTATCCATGATATTTTAAGGTGACGCAGAATACCATTTTTTTTATAGTCACTTATTTATGATTATTAATAAAATCAGAATAGCTATTAGATAATGTCACTTGAGTGATCACGAGCGAAGATTTATAAAGATTATTCCTATTATTTTATAAAATAAAAACATTCTATTTTTGTTGTCAGAAAATCCGGTTAGACCTTGGTGTCGTGGGAATCGGTGCGAGTTTGTTCTCGAATCTTTTTACACCGATTGCTGATAGGATTGTCGATTAACGTATGACTATGAACGTTAATTGTTCATAGTCGTTCTAGAGTAAACCGTAAGATATATAAATATTTGATTTTCTAGTTTAGCGCGCGATTACCTACTGGAAACTGAACTTTTGAATTATTTACACGGGTACAAGGTGATTGAATAATTGATATAATGAATTACGGAGGATAATACTCAATATTAAGCTCAATAAGTTGGCAAAGAGGCACACGGGAAGACGTTTTTTTTTGTTTAGATCGTGTATAATTATTCGCCTCGGAACGATCGTCCAAGGCCATCGTTTGGTTGAAAACCCGTTTGAGAGAATTTTTCAAAAACTTGTCGCTCGGAATAATTATTTTCCGCAAATGTAAATCAGTGAAAGATGATCGTGGGCATTTTTTTAGATACGCACACGAGTTATATTTCTCGTTTTTGCATAATAATCGTTATCGATCATTCTTTCGAAAAGTAATATTTAGAGCTCGATTTTTATCCGCACGCGGGCTATCCCCTTGTCGAATAATTAATATTCAGGACATAGCGTCAATCGTTATTACTCTGTGCTATAAATACAAGAGACAAATGATATGAATAAACATGTGAGACGGGCGCATGCGTAACAGACGAGAATAAAATCATTCTTAAGGATTGCGAACTTCCTATATTCACGCGGGAAGACCTTTGCCTTGACTGGTATTAAAATGAGTTAATCTTTCGAACAATATCGTTATCCGAAGCTCGAGGCCATCGATACATTTCGATCGATTCATATAAAAAAAAATATTCAAAAAAAAAAGAAGACACGTTTCGTGAATCGTGGAATTTGTACACGATTTATGCAAAATAACCTGTTAATTTTAAATAAAACAGTCAATTCCGACATGTGTTTTTTTCCTCCGTATAAATGTTTTTAAGCGCATTCGCGGGGACGCAGAATTTCGAAAAGATTACTCATTCGTCGCAAAAACGGGGAGAACTCGCGAATCCGACAGAATTTTTTGGCATTCCCGTCACAGGGCTTTTTATTGTCGAGACGTTGAGGATTCTAGGAAGACGATGAATCGTCGCATCGACCACGAAACGAACACCCGCAACATTCGAATTTTGCTCTCGTGTCACGCTCGCGCGTTTATACGACAGATTTATAATGAACGCGTTTGATAAATGTTCCCCGAACGATTTCAGAAATTTTCTCGATTTCTCGGTTCGCCCGAATCTTGATCCCGGAGAACGAGCAACCTTGCCTTTGATGAATAAATAAAAATATAAGAATCTTATAGATCCGCCGAATGAATTGTAAATTCGACGACGCAAAAACGATAAAATGACATAAAAAAAAACACGCGTTTCCTCCTCGTCCACTTACGCGCGTTTTCATTGCTAATTTAAACGACGCTTTTGACATTGTCGTCGATAATGTCTCGCACGTTTTTCTTTCTCGGATTTTGCATTTTAGCACGACGAGAAAACAATGTCAATGGCAAAAAGTTGCTTTAGATGAGATTGCGCATTGTTGCCGCAAGATGTAAAAGCAATAAAGTGACGATAAAAAGGAAATCCTTAAAATGGCAAGCCCTATAAAAAATGAAGATCATTAAAAAATGATCTATTTGATAATTGAAAAATCTTTCAATTCTTCAAACTTCTCGCACTTTACGTCCCTGTTCCTTTTTTTACAATTTTACTGGCGTTACATCGTTTGCATTGCGCCATTATTAGGCGGGTATAGCTATTAGACTTTTCAGGCCAATGAAAGTATTTCGAGACACCTGCGATTTCATAAATATTTCCTACATTTGTTTCTTTTTTTTCGAAAACAAAAACATTTTTCATCATTTTTATAGCGGTCTTAGATCTTAGGTCTCGTTTCACGTGAAACACGAAACGATTAAAGTACGCATCAAGGAGAATCCGTCGCACGTGTAGACGTTTGACGATTATTAACGAGTGACGAAGCGACCATAAAATTTGTACTTAATGTTGTATTTCTTTTTCTTTTTTCATTGCCAATTGAGCAGTTGCTGAAAAGTCAGCTTTTCATTGGGAATACGTATGTTCGGTTTGAGAGGGAAATGTGGCAATGGTGGATATGCGTGAGCATTTGTAACGCTCGAATATATTTACTCGTTGCACCTTGAATTCTGCGTACGTGCACTCGACGTAACGTTGTACATATAAAATAGATCGAACGTTTTTATCGAATACAATACCCGTATACACTTCGGGGAATAAAGAAAAACAAGGATGAAAATAAAATTAAAAGGAAAACGTATGGACAAGGCGCGTGTATTGAACGTTCGCGCCTCTTTCTTTCTATTTTTGTCGAGATCTGGTATAATTTGTTTACGTTAGCGCCTATTGGAATTTGAAGGAAAAAAAAAACTAAAAATCGTCGAGTGGCCGAGATAATAGGCCCGCATGGCATGCGGAAGCGTGGTTCGAGAGTCGATGATCCTTCGACTCCGAAGCGAAAAACTTTCGATTCCGCAGTTGAAAGCACTCGTTTACATTACAGTGAATAAATACGAGTGTACTTTTTCGTAATGACTCTCAAGTCGACGTTCAAATAACAATGATAAATATAGTTGCATCCAGATAGGAAAATTCGTAAGGCATGTCTCGAGGAGAATGGGAAATTAAATTTTTGTTAATTTACATTTTTTGTTACTATAATTATTCCAAGGTGTAAGCTTTTGGCTTGATAAATTATATAAAAATAAATATATTTCGCTTATTGTTAGATTTTTCTGCAATTTTATGTTTTAAGATACAACTCGGCTCCGAGAGGATCCCGAGTTCGCCAGAATGGTCGCCAAGGAAGCAATTGTCATCAGGAACGTACACAAACGATATGGCAACGGGGTTACTATCCTCGATGGCCTCAACATGACCGTTTCCAGAGGCTCCATGTGAGTGTTTCGTATTCTTTACACATATTTTTCACTCATAATTAATTCGTTTTTTTATAGTAAGCTAAATCATAAAAAGAAATTCATTTAATTTTAATCAATAAGTGAAAAGATGAAACAAAATTTATTGTAATAAAAAAATCATTTTTTTCCTGTTCAAACTACCGATTTATGTAAATGTGCACCTTGTCGAACCAAAGAATTTTTGGTCGTACCATTTATTGTTAGCACGAAGAATACTGCGCATCGTCGTAATTATTCTCTCAACACCTGGAGGGAAAGAGTTCAGTGACCTTGCATCGTGTACGAATTCACCCACTGCGGACATTTGAAATCTTATCGTGGCTGTACGATCTCTTCCACTTTGAATTGTTTAAGCCAATCACCTCGTTTACCGATTCGATCAGAATGTCCATCAGATATCTCTTCTTTTTTTCCTCAGTTTGGTCCTCCCACTTTGAAATTTCGTCCGTTGATATTCCTGCCGATTTGATCGATAGTTTTTTTCCAGCAGGTAGAACAAGAGGCTTTAGCGGGTCGCTTGTTTCATTGAAATGATTTTTTGTTGCCGAGTCTTGTATCGGTAGAACCGGTTTGTCAAGATTTGGAGGGCGAAACCTGTTCCTTTTTTCTGATAGTTGATTATCCTTTGTAAGAGGTTTATTGTAAATTTCATAAGAGCCGAATCTCACGATGCTTCCTATATCGTACACGAGGCTCGACCTGTGATTAATTTTTTCTGCGTCATCTGATAAAGGTGGACTATTCGTATTTAAATTTGTATCAGTTTTTGCACTTTCTTGTGAGAAATTTCCGGATTCGTTTCTCTGAAACCCTGAACAATCAAATTTTTTTAAATAAGGAAAATCAGCAATGGATTTATCGATTGCTGAATTAATCAAGATATTTTTGGCTCCTGCCGAGAGGCTTGAGCTGTTCCGTGATCTAATAATTGTTGAGGCTTCGGTGACGAACGTCGTATTCGCGTCATTGGTCGAATCGAATAAAAAATCCACCGATGTAGAATTCTTAAACGCGGTCTCCATTTCCTCACTCAATATTTTAACATCGGTGACTGTTGTATTTATATAATCGTCGGTCCACAAGTCCGTCTTCGAAATTTCCTGATTTTTGGTCGATACAAATATCGGATTCTCTATACTTTTTAAAGTTACTTTCGCGTCTTGCGCAAAATCCTGGGAAGTATCATCGACGATTGTTGCCGGCAAAGTGATGTCGTTCCAGAGATCCATGCTATGATAGTCATAATTATTCTTCGTCGATTTTATCGAGCCTGAATTTTTCCCACTATTACCGATTTTATCATTGGATAATTGTTCATATACTTTCAGAGGCAACTGAACACTTAGAATTTCATCCAGTAATTCGTTTGGATATTCTTTCACTCCATCCAATATTTCAGATTGTCCGTAAGAACTTTTAAAAAATTTAATAACTTCATCCAGAAATTTGGCTCCCCCTTCATTTTTCGATTTAATGTCCTCCTTTCGATGATGATCGAAGGATGCAAATTCATTGATTGTTTCTAGTCGCACAGCTCTTATCTCCTTCGATGAATCGATCGTCATCGAATCAATGTTCGACGAGTTCATTTTTGATGAATTAATTTTATTCGTTAATTTCTTCTCTGACAATGAGTTGTCGTCCACCTTGCTGAAGTCAATTTTGTTGAAACTGTCGATAGCGATCAGACGAATCACTTTCGTAAAATCTTTCACATTCGAGATCGTCTCCGGATGAACGTCAGCCATATGTTTGCTATCGTTTCTTGAATGCCTGATCACCGACACATTTTTATTTTTAAATTTTTGAGTTTCTTTCGTTACTGTTGGGGAATTCTTTGTTGTCGATTTATCAGGAAGCACGCTCGTCAAACTGACGAGGAGATGGAGTGCGAGAAACACGTAGACTCGTTTCTCCATCGTCCCAAACGTACTGAAACGAATTTCTCGAATAGCTCGAGTTTTATCAGTTCGTTCTTTGCTCACGTTTTCTTCACACTTTTCTCGCTGAATCTATCGCTTATTAGCTCACACAATGAGTACGATCGTAATTGCGAATTGGTTCGTGCTCGTTCTCAACTCAGGCGAACCGGTGCTAAATGCTAATTGTTTTTGATCATTATTTTTCGTTACGATGGAGCTAGGAGCCAATCAATTTAATGATCAAAGGCGTTTGGAGAGTTTTTTCCTGATCGACGATAGTGTGGTTTTGATAATACTGGTATTGTCGATGATTCGAGTAGTTTCGACAATTATAGCCGCATTATTTCCTCCCAAATGATCCGTAGATCATTATTATCGATTGTTGTATTGATTATTTATTAAATTTAAATTATTTATCTCGACCAGATATGGATTGTTGGGGGCCAGTGGCTGTGGAAAAACAACTCTACTAACTTGCGTCGTAGGTGCACGTAAAGTCGATAGCGGAGACATATGGGTCCTGGGGGGACAACCGGGTAGTAAAGGATCGGGAATTCCCGGACCGAGAGTCGGTTACATGCCACAGGATATTTCGTTGGTTGGCGAATTTACGGTTATCGGCGCACTCTATTATTTTGGAAGGATAAATGGCCTCGACGATGAAACTATAGGTAAAATAAGCGACGAAACTGTCTCTTAGGAAATTATACATTTTTTATATGAGATTCAGCCCAATTGGACCGATTTATAAAAATATTTATGTGCGTTTGAAAGAAATTAGATCGATAGTTTTTCATCGTTTCTATTTTGTAAAATATTTTAGAGGAGAAGCATGGTTTTCTTACAAACCTTCTTCAACTGCCACCGAAAGATCGTTTGGTAAAAAATTTGAGCGGTGGTCAACAGAGAAGAGTGTCGTTTGCCGCGGCTCTTATTCACGATCCGGAATTATTAATATTGGACGAGCCCACGGTGGGTCTAGATCCGATTTTGAGAGAAAAGCAAGTACTTTTTTTAATCCTCCCCAAATTAATTCCTTCAATTCCTTCGATCTTCTTGAATTGCCAAAAGCGTGCAATTTCTAAATATGTAATAAGAAAATAATTTCATTTCAGCATTTGGAACTTTCTGGTGGGCTTGACAAAAACGAGGGGAACTACGGTTGTAATAACGACACATTATATCGAGGAAACAAAACTTGCAAGCAAAGTCAGTAACATCTGATAAATTAAACAGTTTTTGTCATTTTGTGTATTTTTACAATGTGTTTTTATCAAATATTTTGAATACGTTTGGCAAGAATTAAATATCTTTGAAAATGCAGATCGGACTTTTGAGATGTGGACAATTACTGGCTGAAGCCTCGCCTAATCAATTACTCGCGAAGTTTCAATGCGATAGCTTGGAAGAGGCTTTTTTGAATCTGAGTCAACGTCAGAAGGAAAATCAAGACAGAGGTATCACGACTCCAGAATATTTCTCCGAACTCGAAGAAGTCGCGATACCTTCGAACAGTGAAATTACAGCGACTGAAAACGTGAGTCGATTAGTTTTTAATCGTGTGTTTAAAATTTGTCAATAATGTGGATTATCATACGAAAAATTACTTTGCAGAATAATATACAGAACGAAAAAGGATCAATAT
The DNA here is from genome assembly GCA_964017225.1 of Netelia inedita. Taxonomy (NCBI): domain Eukaryota; kingdom Metazoa; phylum Arthropoda; class Insecta; order Hymenoptera; family Ichneumonidae; genus Netelia; species Netelia inedita. The sequence goes on along the minus strand of OZ024922.1, from coordinate 26,389,668 downwards.
GGACGGAACAGCTAGAGAAGAAACCGATTGTGAAAAATTTTGGTAGAAGAAAATTTAAAGCTCTAATGGTCAAAAATGCTCTACAATTCGTTCGACATCCAGGGTAATCGAATGAACAATTTTCACTAATTTTAATATTTTTAAATGCAAACCAAAACTGGAATTGACTTCCAAAAATCGGATTATTTCTCAGGGGTGTCCTATTCGCTTTGGTGCTACCAATAGTCCAAACGTTTTTATTCTTCTTCGCGATCGGTGGTGATCCAAAGGGCCTGTACATCGCGGTAATAAATAACGAGGCTGGTAATTGTGACGATGGAAGATACGCCGGACGCGTAATTTACGCTCCGGAAAATTATACCTGTGACTTTGTCGATATAAGTTGTCGGTTTCTGTACGATTTCAACGAGGCCATAGCCGAAAATGTAACAATTCGAATAATCAAGTTTACCGATTTTCGTCAAATTTATGATAATTGATAATACTGTAAATTGATACTTTCAGAAATATTATACCGACGTGGACGAGGTAAATAAAGCGATCAAGGGCGGTGAGGTCGTAGGCTCTATGTATTTTGGGAAAAATTTCTCAACGGCTCTCCAACAAAGACGAGACAATTTGAAATCCGCGACCGCGGACGAAGTTGTATCGGGTGAGATAGAGATATCTCTCGACATGGGAAGTACGTGTCATTCATGTATTTTTAACAATTATATAATTCACCAATTATTCGAATTAATCTTCGTGACGTTGATTTTTTGTAAACGCGTAGATAGACAAATCGGACTGCACGTTGAGAAACGATTGTACGAGCGTTTCTTCGAGATTTATGAGGATATTATGCAGGAGTGCGACATACCGAAAAAGTTTGCCGACTTGCCACTTCGGGTACGTACGGAATAATAATTTTTTTTAATGTTTTGGTTCGTGCTCCACGCCCGATACTGTTGGTTTATTCAACGGATTCACGTTTATACTATTGCGTTTCAACGTGTTTACAGTTCGAGGAGCCAATATTCGGGAAGCTGGATCAGAAGTATTCGAGCTTCATGGCACCGGGTTTCGTATTAACGTTAGTCTCCCACTTTGACAATGTCAATAAAATAAAATGAACGCAATTCAAATGAAAACTTGCCAATTATTTTTTATTTCAGAGTGGTATTTTTCCTCGCGACATCGGTATCGTCGTCGATTATAATAGCGGATCGTCACGAGGGTATCTGGGACCGAAGTTTGGTGCAGGGTGAGTCGAAATTACAAATTTCAAATCTCCTCGTCTTTCTTTAAATTACCTTTCGTACAGACGAACGTGAAAGAGAGAGGGACGTTGCCCTTGGTTTATATCGAAGAACAAAGTCCCGATGCGCGTACGGACGTTAGACATCCTCGCGATACGTTGTCGTCGATTGTTGATCCCAAGTTGGTATGAAAACGATGCTAATGCCTACCTACGACTCCGTTCAAACTTTGATTAGTATGCGAAACGCGCGAATTTGGGACCTCCGCGAAGTCACACACTGGCGGGCATACCTGCTCGCAAATTGTCGATAATTGTAATGTGAACGGGCATCCTAACACGTACTACAATAATAATACATACGCGATCCGATAGTACTTGTCGATAGTGCGTTTGGGAGGACAAAAAAATACTCATAACAAAGCTTAATTCATTTATATTTATGGTCGCCTGCGACTAGCAATAATCCTCAAGGTTCTTCCGGAATAAAATACACAGGGGTGACGACCGCGGAGATACTCACGGCTCATCTGTTGACTCAAGTCACTGTAATAGTGATCCAAGTTGCGGTGACTCTGTTGATCTGCTTCCTGCACTTCAATCTCGAGTGTCGCGGCTCGATGCTCGCTGTATTGTCTTTGGTACTGCTCAATGGAATTTGCGGCATGTGCTACGGTTTTCTCATATCCGTTATGGTCAGCTCTCATACAGTCGCCAATTACGTCTCAACCGGGAGTTTCTATCCCGTCATATTACTATGCGGTGAGTTAAATTCGTTCGATCCATTCTTTTATTAACCTTCCAATCGAGCATTTTCGACACATTTTTGTATAATAATTATATCAATGTCGTTGATTATTTGATCGACAGGTTGCATTTGGCCGATCGAAGGAATGCCAAAGATGTTGCAGTGGTTGAGTCTTACGTTACCGACGACGGTGCCTGGTATCGCTCTTCGCGGTCTTCTCGACAAAGGTTACTCCATCAACGATCCACAGGTCTATAGCGGATTTCTCGTCGTCTCTGCATGGACGACGGGTCTCGTAGCGCTTTGTTTCTTGCAACTTCGATCGAAAACGGTTTGATCGTTCGTCAACCGATTCCTACGGTCAACGATCATCTTCGATAAATCTACGGATACTTTTTTTTATACTTCGAGGAAATTACATTCCTGGGACATAAGTCCCGTGTGGAAAGAAATTTAACGCCGAGAATGCCTTAGTGACAGGGTTTTACAATTTAAGAGTTAGAAAAATGTGAAAACGGCCTTACCTCAATTTCACGGGCACGTGGTGACTTCGCCGATCGTCCTTTACTTTTATTTTTCTGTTTCTTTCCTTCGTTTTAATTCTTTCACGCTGATAGATTTTAACACAATTTGGGACGCACGCACGCGGTTAACATACACTCGGAAACCCTGATTTTACAGAGAGACCCATGCATATTATTCGTGACCGTGAAAACGTACGAATAGAAAAAAAAACATTATCCTTCTAGTCAAACGTTTATTTGTATGTGTGTGTGTGTGTGTGTGTGTGTGTATGAGAGAGAGAAAGATTGCGTGGGTCTATGTGTGAACGGGTGAGTAAGTGTCCATTGGGGAGATTTTTCGTACGCGGTTTGTTTCGTTTCTCACGGTAAAATTGGTTAATGTTTTTTTTTTTTTATACGCGATAACATTTACGGTTCAATAAAATACGTGAAAGTTGATGGCGGTGAAGCGACTGACTCATCCGCGAGTCGCACGAGAAATGAGATCCTGATAATGCCACGAAGAAAATAATGCGTTATTTCCCAACGGTAATATTGTCGAATCGAATGAGAAAATGATCAGCCACATTTTCGTTCGATCGAGGTAATCGTAGCCGAGAATAATAATACGTTTTATCAAAGTGTGTGGATTGAAGAACAACAAAATTATACCTGTACATTACGTATAGATTTATTAAATTTTGGTAAAAGTGAAAGATCTCACAGATCGGCGGGCATGTCCTACTTTTAAGAACATAATTTTTCGTGATTTTTTGTCATTCTCATTATGTTCTGCATGTGTAAATAAATTATTTTAGAGCTAATAAAGAGAATATCACGTGGTTGAACGAAACGAGGATTTTTCGGTGAGATTATAATAATAATTTAATCGTTTGTCCTCTCTCGAGGAATACAGTTTTTATAGACACTTGGTACAGACGCATTTTTATTCTACTTATACGGTGTGCTGTTTCGATCGTTAAACGTACAAACATATATAACATATAAACTATTCTCGTAGAACTGTTTGACGTCACGACTTTGTCTCTACAGGACGAGATCGATTGTAGTATATTTATATAATAATATGTAGGTATACGATCGTTGATGCTCCCCATTCTCTTGTTTCTTCTCGCAATTAGAGACAATTTTGTCAATCCGGATAAGAATATCATCAGCTCGTGGGAATGACAATGTCCACTTCCCATTACTTTGAAATAGCACTCGTTATTTATTTATTTATTAATTCAAACGCGTCTTTTATTTCATATCGATTATCCGACGAAATTAATTTTTTTTCAAAAATGCAAAGGGATATTTTTTTCGCAAAGTTTTCCGACAGTAATACATTGGTTCTTGCAAGATTTTTGTAACGAAAGTTTGTAAGAGAAATTGATCCTTGGCTCGATTTTGGAAAATAATAAAAATTGTAGATATTACGAAATAAATAAGAAAATAATGAATTTTTTTTCAGAGTAAGAGAGGTGTTTATAGCTGATGGAAATATTGTTACGCGAAATTCTACGGGAGCAGATCCTACAGGATTCTGTACACCATTATCTTCGCAATCACTCTCACTTTCGTTTCCTTTTCAAATAAAATTATCTTTACGTTTCGAACGATATCGTTGAATATTTCGGAAATACCGATATCCCCTCTTTCAAAACAATTTTCATCTTCGACCATCTGCGCGGGTCCTCACCACGAAAGTCATTTTGTGTTATATATACAATCAGTTCGTCGAAAAATCTTTCGACTCCGGACAATAGAAGAGCAAAGTTGAAAAAAGATCATCGTTTTGAGATAAAAATCTGTAGAATTATTAACGTCGCAAAGAGCGGTTGACCGCGGCTGTAATCGACCGCGGATTTTAGGTATCAAGTAGCGAGTTTAAGTATACTATTAATTTCATTTTTCTTTCGTCCGTCGTACGTTTAATACGCGACTAATCCTTGGACAGTTCTCTTCGAACTTTGCCATTCCATCGTCGTTCGACCAATATTTCTTTTCTATCTTCTCAATATACAAAATAAATTATCCTCCATTATTTTTTCGCCAATTTTCTTCTCCCTCCTCTTGTAATTCGCTCGTTAAATTTCCGGCGCTAAACAAAAAAGAATCCGTACCTCGTCCGACATCCTCGAGTTGTTTCGATCGACCGAGGACACGGACGGCAAGTGATAATATATTCTTGAAATTTTAGTCCTTCACTTTTAGGTACAAAGAGGATCGCGTCGAATACATATTTAGGCTGCGAGCTGAAATTTCGAGAAACTCGATGTTGTAAAAATTGTTTATCGTTTAGAAAATGATTTTTTGTCGACTGAGTTTGTCGTATCACACACGCAGCCCGAGGCTTCTACGTTCGGGCACCATTAAAATCAATTAAACCATTCGCAATCATTTTCTAACGGTATGTATCTAGATCAATTTTACTACTATAATATTAACACTTACAACGAAATAATGACTATGCCAAATTATTCACAATTCTCAGATAAAATCATTCGAAAAAAAAAGAATATATATATATATATGAGAAATTGTGCCGAAAGTATTCACGTTTACGGTGAACGAATAATTGTTGAAAAATTATGAAATTATTTCGAATGGTTTCTCGTTCGAATGGTGCCCATCTTTCTGGTGCTCTATACTACGTGCTGCATTACTGCTGCTGATTATACTGCAAGATCCGACGAGAGGTTGCAATTGCCGTATTGTCGTTAGCGTTAAGATTTCTCATATTTCCGAGGACCCTTGCGTTCTCATTGGCCGTAGTGGAATTAAGAACGCAACTGGAGATATTACTAGTACGACTGTTGGTAGCGTGGTTAAAAATATGTTTAGCAGTAAGGCAGGAGCCGCATCGGATGGGCATGGAACGAGCAGCAACGAGACGGTCAACTATCTGTCTTACAGTAGGCATGCAGGTTTTGCCGTACCCTGGAAAACACATATTACATGCCGCATCAGAATCGCGCCAACCTCTAGACCTCTTCGTGGCAATCGTAAAGAAATTTTATCAAATAATAAACATAATTTTTTAATTAAAAAATTGTCTTTTTTTTCTTCTAGTCAACGAATAATACTCGATAATCATATTTAAAGTTTAGGCACACTGGAGAAAAAAAATGTAGAATTTTCAATTGTTATTTCCCACGTGTTCGAAATGTTTTTACTGCTGAGACAACTCGATTGGGAATATTATTTAAAAAAATTTGTTTGGTGCAGTTTGAAATCGTTGGAAATTGTACATTTTTTTAAACGTCTCGTCTACAATGGTACTATTATTTTTCTACCGCCTATGAAAATTGTAACTAATAAGATTGCCGTGGAGAGGTCAGGCTAGCAAAGGATGTGAAAGTAAACGTGAAAATGTAAATTTAAGACACTCAAACAACGAGCACATAGCACCCAATGATATATATAAATATATATCTAGATGTACGAAAGCGTAAATTATTATTCGGATCGACAGAGTCTTAAGGCCTCGGTCGTGGCTCCGATAAAAGCACATTTCTATGATATCCTGCAATTCCGAAACGATTTAAACGAGTTAGTGAAAATATGAGTTGCACGTTAGACCGAGAATGAAAAAAAAGAGAAACCTTGCGAAGATCTGGCTCGATTAGGTTTTTCAAAATTGTAAATATCAGTGGCAAAATAATCGTACAAAATTGTACGCAATATTCGAAGGTCGTTCGTTGTACGAAATGCAGTGAATTGTAGAGAAAGTTTGATAGTAAATTTTGCGAATGGAACGATTAAAACGGAATAAAAGCTGGCTATTAAAATCCCGGCAGTCCCCCTCGAAGAATAATTAATAAGCCAAGTTTTGTAGAGCGCATACGCCGTGCACTAAGAGAAATAAGATTTATAGGGAAATCGAGCAATTCTAGCGCAGTGTCTATATCGCATCTCGAAGCTGTAGGAGCCGTTTTGTTAAAAATTATTTCTCACACAAATACAGGAATCGCAAATTTTCGATAACTTCTACATTTCGTCGTTCTCTCATTCCTGAAATAATGTTTTTCCTATTCAATTTTTTTCAATCTGTAATCATCGTCCCAAAATTCTTGTATTAGATGAGGAAACGATCATTTTTATTGCGCGTTAATAAATTATTGAAATTAAAGAAAAATTTGCTTTTTCTTTTGTATTTGGACCATTGTAAATACTGAAGTCATCAATGTGACAACAGTGTATTGAAAAAATGACGAATTTTGGCAATTTCTTGGCACGATTTTTCAATGATGACTCGGAATAAAAATGGTGTTCCTCGCTCCAAGTACAATTAAGTTGACGAAGAGCTATTGATCGAAGAAAAAAAAATAATAGACGTTAAGAAAATATCACCGGAATAATTAAACGATAATTACTGAAAATAACGAAATATTTGCGATCCTATCAAATACACCATTTGTAATAATGTATACTCTGGATCTAATTGTGACATTATCGAGACGAGTTCTCTAGAAATTCGTAGTATTACGTAGTTGTCAGCTCCTTCGTCATAACCCGAAAATCTAAAATCTAAAATCGGATATCTCGATAATGTGCGAAGATATATTACATTATAATAAATATTCGTGACATTGATAATCGATTCGGCACGATACTTGACGTATAATCGTTTCTCGTATTCGGCAACGTGTCTTCTCCAACATTTCCATAATCATAATATAATTCGTATTTTTATTTGTTTGTTTCAATCAACTCGATGAAAATCGATTGTGTCTTCTCTTCTTCTTCTTCGAATAACGATGGAAGCTCCACGAAAATACTATCGGTTAAACATTCAGTCGGAATAAGTGAAGATTTTCGTAATTAATTTCACCGAGTCTCGTTGACTCGAACGATATAATATAATGTCACTATGTCTCGTATATGTGTATTTATCGACATTGTGTCTAAGATTGTCTCAACTCGTGTCTCTCTCGTATTTCCAGACAGTTTTCATGCACCTCGTCGTTTTAGACCGCATGCAATTCCGTAACATTTGTTTCATCTACGTGATGCGAAAACATTCCGTGATTTGGCACGCACTATTTTTCAATATCGAACGAGATCATTGTATCCTTCTCACTCGTAATTTTTCATTTTTCTTTATTTTCAAAGTCTCGTATGTTCGACGGTAGAACGAGTCCAAGACTCGTTGCAGTTTTCGCGAGTCTCATCAGGGGGGGGTTCGAGAATTGTTTCGTCAAAAATTCGACGCATCTTAGAAATCGTCATCATTCCAATGAAAAATCCTCAAGAATGCGTTAAAATAAAATGATAATATTTTCAAGGAATAATCTGGATGAATTCATTATTTGATAATGAATCGCATTATGGTCGATTAAAATATTCTTCGGAATAATTCACAATTTTGGGATCGAGGAAAATTAGTTTGCATTATTTTTCTATTCGAACATGGCAGATCATCCATGACGTCCAAAGGCTCGTCTTTGAGACGAGGATGTATAAATTCTTCACTCGTTAGTTGGAGCGTTCGATTCTTTCGGTTTAACGTTGATGACGCAGAGCAAGGTGCTCTGCGAGGTTTGCGAGCTTGGGCTACTGGGTGAGCTCTTCTCGTCGGAGTCCTTTTCCTAAAGCATCTCCGAGTAAACCCTCAGCTATAAAGCTGTCTCCTTATCACTTATGATCTTGATACCGTGCTTGGTGAGTATCATCTTGATTGTACCGCTGTCGCGTGGTTTGTGCTGACTTTTACCTTCCAATCGTTTTCTTCCAATGTTCTCATACAGGGGTGATTCTCTCGTGTCGTCCATCGACGAGTGATAACCACGTCCAACATCGTCCGCTGATTTTCTCAACGAACGACTTCTAGAATTTCTCACCGGTCTTATATTGTCGGCCGATGAAACGAGACCCTTGGTCGTACCTCGTGATCTCAATGAATTTTGTTTTTCCGCGATTAATTTCGGTGCTTGTCGAGAATTTTGAAGATTGTCGACGGAAGAATATCTCCTCTTGGCTCTGCTACGATCTACGGTATCGCGATTTATCAAAGAGCCGGCGCGCGTTATTTTCTTGCAATTTTTTCCCGACATTGCTATCTCATCCCGTGGAACGATATTTCTCAATTTGTCCTCGACCTCGGTCTTGTAACTCGAATTATTATCATTCGCATTGTCCAGATCAAGATCAAGATCGAGTCCGCAATTTTCTATCTCGAATTCGTCGTCGTTGCTGTTTGTATCGTCCGTGGAACGTTCCTCGATCGATGTCGTACGTAAAATTTTCAATTTGTCACGTCCTTCCGTTATTTTTCTACGTATGCCGGAACTATCGATTTCGAAGTGATCTTCCTCGTCGTCGTCGTCGTCGTCGTCGTCGTTGTCGATGTTGCCGAATGTTCTTGCGTTCAAACGCACGACACCTTTTTTCCTCTTTGGCAAGCTAAGTGGCAGTGGACGCGAAGCGAGTAGTCGTCGATCGACGAAATCATCTTTCTCAGGACGCGAGGAAGCCACGACGTCCTCGTCCATGGCGACGTCGCCACATATTTCGCATAATTCACAGACCGGCTCACCAGGCGCACCGACTACGGGTTTAAGATCGCTCGTTGTTTCCTCAGGATCCTCGCGAAGATCGCAATTACTACATATGTCGCACTCCGTCGAGGCTTCTTCGAGTGGCGAACTTCCGGTCGAACGAAGAGTGTAAAAAGCCTCGGTGGACGAAGGATCGTTGGCGTAACAGCACACCGAACAAAAATCGTCACTCTGCACTCCTTCTCGAGGATCGTTAGCCGTCACGAAGATCGAATTACTATCGGATTTTATTCTCGACGTATCCTCGCAAGAACTTCCAGGATTATCCTTCGGATCGGTCAGTGGAATTTTATAAATCTTCGTCGGTTGAATTTCCGTTGGTTTTATGAACTCGTAACTCTTTGATTTCTTCGATATTTGCGGATGATTGTGACTGTCGACGGTTGACGATGATTTTGGCTGTGTCACGTTGATGGAATCGAGACTCCCCTGAAACAGTACTCCTCGTCTTCGTCCCGCAGTTTTTACGGATTTTGAGGTATTTTCCGTTTTCGAAGACTGTGCGACGAGACACGATGATTTATCGAGTTCAGCCTCGCTCTTCGATTTCTCATCGACTCTCGTCTCGCTCGACTTTGATTCGTCCAAAACTGTCGCATCTGCCACAGAGTCTTTATTCTCGTCGTTTTTTACTTTTTTTGGGCTTTTGCGAGAATTTACAACCGACTTGAGATATTTTCCATCGATCTCGATATTCCCGTCACGTTTCGGTGACGATTCTTCGGATAACGAACTGTGCTCGGATTGCTCGGTTTCGTTGATCGAAATTATGGATTTTTCATTAGTGCCAGTTGTATTTATAATCGACGAATATTCAACGCGATCTTTGTGTATCGTCGTATCGTCGCGAGACTCGCTATTTGGATCTTTCGTCTCATTTTCAATGTTCTCCGTTTCGACAATTTGCTCAATTTTCTCCTCAACTTTTTTTTCATCTACTGAAACACTTTCATTCGCTTCCTTGTCCTGGATAAATCGCGGCCTCGAGTCACTGCTCGAAGAATCATCTTTAATTCCAACTTCTTCGATATTTTCAATGGCGTTTAAACTTTTTTCAGTCAAGCGTTGCTCGTCTATTTTCGAATTGGGCAAATCCTCCTCCAAGCATTCCTGACTACACTCGTCATTGGGTGTATCAAGGACATTGATCGAAAGAATAACGACGGATTCTTTGCTCTCCGAATCTTCGGGCGAAAATGTACGTTCCGATGATCTTAAGATTTCTAAACTCTCCGGTGTCGAAATTTCGTTCAAAATTGCTACTCTATCGGTCTCAACGATTTCTTTAATATCGATTTTACATTGAGAATCTAACGAATCTTCATTATTCTCGAGAGAATCAGTCTTACCATCGATTTCCATTTCGACTCTGTAATTCTCACTAATACAACTCAAACCTACCTCACAAAAAATTTGCGATTCTCCGGACTCGTTGGCGATAATCTGTTTAGCCTGACCGGGATACGCGACTTTGCTCGCGGCTAAGATTTTGTTGCCATTCTCGGATATAACGTTGATAAATTTTTCACGCACGCGCTCGGTATCATCGTTCGACGATACGTTCGTAAAATTTGTTTTTGCGATATTTGACGAATTTTGATAATTTCTCTTGAGGACCGATTCGGATATATCGATCGAGATTATCTCGACCGGACTTGGCGTTGTCATTGTAACGTCACTCGGCGACGGTGTCAAAAAAACGTTCCGATACTTTGGCTCTATGTTCAAATAATCGTTACCATTTTTCGAAGACAGTTCCAACTTACTTTAGTTTCCAGAATTTCAGGCAGCGTGAAAAAGACACAATATTATAGATTACGGCGGAATATTACGTAACGACGATCTTAGAGACATGTGTCGCGCGATGACAAATGTCGTGCGACGCGATTTAATACAAATGTAAATGAATGGAAGGACGGTTTAGACTTTGATTGGAAAGCGGCGATGAATCATTCACCGAGATTCCTAGGATCGAGCGACTCTGTTTCTTTTTTTTCTTCAAATTCGCTTGAGTGAAAAACAAACGAGGACTAGAATCATGATTAACATCGTATAATTTAAATTTGCGATCGTTTTTAAAAACTAACGATCAATACTTTGGTAACAATACGCAGGAGTTAACGGAGCTTACACGCGCTCTATTCGTCATCAATCTCGAGATCATTCAACGATTCGCACTCGCTCACCAGCTTCCAACTATAAAATCTCTATAAAAATATATCGTTTACGTGTATATCTTCCTATTCTTTTTGTGTAAAAAAAAAAGAAAAAAAAAAAAAAACATGTACGAAATAAGAAAATCTTTGCGCGTTTCGCGTTACGAACGAACATTAAGTCACTTCGGTGTATGAAATTTCATATCTTTCTTCTTAGATCAACGATTGGCGATGCTATGGAATTTTTGCAAACTCACATTGTCGAGACAGTTTTGGCTTCGTAGATTCCGTGTTTATAGACGTATTCGATAACGGAATCCTGCACGAGATATCTCACGCTCTCCCCCCGTTTTAGAGCTCTTCTTATCTTTGTCGAACTCACTTCGTTGGGTATCCACTCGGTGACGATATGAATATTGTGCTGAAAACGAGAAGAACAAAGAAACGCATGATTCGTAAGAATAACGACATCGCGACGTAACGTTAGAAGCAGGAGTGAAAAAAAGTTCTCGACGCGAGGCGAAAGCTGCGCCGTGCGATATACCGCTGTTGGAAAGATAATTGAAATATGCGAAAATTGTTCGATATTGCTTACGTTTGTGGGAAATTATTAGCGTCTTCGAGAAAAATATCAAAAAATTTCTGAAGTTGCGAAAAACGCTAATTTCGTCTGGAAGACAAGAAAGGGGAAAGACGGATAAGGATACTTACCATGTATTTTGAGAGAATGTCCGAGTCGTAGATAAATTTATTAGGATTCGAGCCTTCTCTTGTGATAACTACCAGGCCGTGTTGTCCGACGATCGCGTCGATCTGACGACGATGAAAAAAGCGTCAAGAGAGAATTGCGAGTAAGAAATATGAACGTAACGAGACGAAAATGGATATACTAACATCTTCGTCGGCCCAAAGACCGGGAGTTCCGAAACTTTCGAGTAAGTCAGCGCCGCATAGTAATTTAATTTGTATAGGCGTTCGATCGCCGCTATTTTTTGTATTCTCGGGTATCCATTCGGTATCTTCGATATCAACGCGATGATTTATATCATTTGTATCGAGAAGAACGGAGTTTAGAAGATTTTGGTGATGCTGCAAACTAAGTCTTGTTTTAGTCCAGCCATTCTGTCTCGTTTCCCACGTACTGATTCTTATCCAATCACTGTTTTGAGTGGCTAATTTCAGCATTGCGTTTCTGTGATCCGCGCTAGCTAATTCTTTTTTGCCATAGTCGTCGTGAGTCGGAGATATGACAGCTCCAACGACAATGTAGGAACCCATTCTGTGAAGATGGTCACGAGCTATTTCTACACAGACGAAAACATGGGAAATTTCAATCTACGAGGGTCAACGAGTTTTCGCCTCGAGGGATTTTCGCCAGTATGCACGAATCATCGTACATCGTTCTTTTGTAGTGACGTACCAAGTTGGATTTGCCGCGAATTGGTTGTGAATGATTTATAGGTTATGTCGATACGAGAACGAGGAAAGAGATTTGGCCGTTGGAAATATTCCATTCCGAGCAAAAGTCAATATCGATTACAAACAAATGTATATACATATATACACCTACATCTATATACGTACCGAACATTCGCAAGTGCATATTCGTTGGCGGGTTATAACTGCCGCACGACATCAAAATAACACGAGTCGGTGCCATTGTACAGTAGCTTTCCTCTCCTTGCATCAACTGACAACACGTTCACTGCATTTCTCAATGTTCACCGTGGGCTTTACTCACTTACTCAACTCGACAAAAGGTATTACGCACGTTATTATTCGCTCGAAAAGACTGACGTATCCGAGAGTTTTCGCTGACTGACACAACTTGTAACCATCTTGCTTCTCACGCACTGTGATACTGGTGGTACTGCCGAGCTCAAGCGAGTGTCTCAACTCTCTACTAGCGACCCAAACCACTACCCCTACCATAGACTCGAGCGAGTATCCCCACTAGCCGCACACCGCTGGAGAATACGTGCGTCAAGCGACTAGCGTAGTAATGACGTCATAGATTTGAACGCTCGGAATAAATTGAACATATATAATATATACATACTTACACAGATCGAAACGAATATTTAATTAAACTGGTCATCGAAACGAATATAGGATATATCTATAATCATCTAAGATACTCTCATTTAAAAAAATAAAATGATTTCGAAAGGAAAAAAGAGGATTCAATAGGGTATACCCGCCATTCTTTTTTTTTCTCATAATACACAAATTTTATTTTCCGCAGAATCGAGAAAATGATCTGAGAACATAAATTCGCATCACGAATAGTTACAAGTAATATGTACAATAATATAACTGGTTGATTTTTATTCAGTTTATTCTTGTTTCGTTTGTTAATGATAGTTAATGAATTAATTAATAATAACCATAATCTTCATAATGAATCATTAATAATATTTCATACAGCCACCTGGTCATTCAAGTCCGATCATTGACAACAGCCACTAAACCGCGAGTTATCGACGAATCGTTTAGAACGTTACACCTTCTATATATATATACTTTTTTTTCTTTTCTTTTTTAAATCTTTCTTTTAATCTTTTTCTTTTCATCAAGTCGCATCTTTCATCTCGAAAACGTGGGACATTTTGACTCCGTCGTCTGTGACGAGGGATCATTGTGATTTTCTCTCATGGACCAATTGTTCATTTTTTATTTTTTTTATTATTTTCGTTCTTTCTTACTCTTTCGGTTCAAAGTTCGCGAATTTAGGCGTACTCCATATTACTAACACACACCTAGAAAACTGCTCTCGTCACCCACGCGCTTTCACTCTCTCTCGCTCTCTCTCTCTCTCTCTCTCTCTCTCGTTATCCACTGTCGTCCAAATATTACACAATAACATTATATTCATCATAATCTTCGTCAGCTTCTTTTCATTTCATCCCCTTTTTTTCCGTTTCTTTTTCACTTCTTCTTAAACTGTAGTTACAACGTTATCGTTACAAACGTGAAACGTGGTATATATTTTTTGTTATTCTTGTTTTTGTTCGTTTTTTTTTGTTTTCAGTTTTTTTTGTTTTCTTGTATTTTTTTTTATTATTTTTTATTCATTTCATTTTGTTTGTTTCTTTAAATATCCACTAAGCATTCTTCTACCATTGATTAAATGCTCTTAGTGCCGGAGCCTCTCTCTCGTGGGGCTTCTTGCGCACCGCAGGATTTAATTCATGTTTTTATATTTTATTATTCATTTTTGTTTCTTTTCTTTTTGTTTTCTTTTCTCATCGTGGACTCCATCTTTTCCGCACGCTTTCATTTTCTTAAAACGCGCCGACATTTAGACTCTGCCTTCGGCTCCTGACTCCGATGTGCACCCCATCTTCACGTTGTGATATTTTCTTGTAACTTTTATTACATTTTTTACTTCGCCTATTTTTTTTCTTGTTTTTTTGTTTTTTTGAAGTTCTCTCCTCTTTTAACACACTTTGTCCCCTCGATCGTCTCTTATCGTTCGTTCCTTCGAGTCGCACACTCTCGTCGGGCGATCGCTCGTTATTCCAATGCTTAAAAGATACAGCTCGGCCTGTGCGCGTTAATAAAATCTAACGTGGCTCAACAACGACCGAGAAAAGGACCGCACTTTTGCTCTGAAGGAGTATTCGCCACGTGTGCAAAAAGCAGATTTTATTTTATTTTTATTTTCGCTTTTTTGATTGTTGTTGTTGCTTTTTTTTGTTTTTTTCTTACATCAAACGTTAGACTTGTAAAGTTTTTATAACGCACACACGTCAGCCTCGGCCAAATCGTATCTCTCGCACTGAAATCATCTTTCTTTTATCAATTTTACTTCCTTTTTTTACTTTTACATCGTTTTCTTGTTTTCTTGTTTTTTCTTTTTTCATTTTTATTGCTCATCATATATTCGTCGAACAATCTTTCATAATCGATGCGACACGCAAATACAAACACGTACAAACACACGCAGCTCGGGTCCGTGGTCCCTGTGAGGTAAACCCCGTATTTTAATAATAATCGCCGATTGTTTGTGTGTGAGACTCGAAGACTTCGCGAAGATTCATTTACTTTTTCGAAGCTATTTCGTTTTTCCTCCGTAAAGATAAACGGCCGCCGGCGCGAGTAAACGAGAAACTACGTTTCGTTATTTTTTTTTTCATTTTCTACTTCTTTTTTTCTCTCTCTCTCTCTATTTTGGTGGGCCATTATAGAATACTCGCGTTCCTCGTTTTCTCATCGTACACTGCCATCGTTTCTTCTTCCATTTTTATAATCCCTTTTTATTAGTACTCATCTAAACAATGAAAGCAGCAGAAAATGACTCGAGGAGGGAAAAAGTCACCTCGAACGACGAGAGAGAGAGAACCTCGTTCGAACCGAGACGTTTCGAACGTTTCGACGCTTTCTTTCTTTCTTTTTTTTTCTTCTCTTTTATTTAAATATTTTTCAAACATTATTTCCTCATTAATTTGGATCGTCTGTTCGGTGCACCGGGACATTATCGTGGAGTTTCTCGCAATATATTATAAATATTGAAAATTACTCTTGTAAAAAGGATCGCACACTGGACCGCCTCGTCGTTTCATGCGCTTCTTTTTCATTTTATTGTTATTATTATTATAGTTTTTTGTTTGTTTTTTCATTTGTGCTTCGTTGAAATAACGATGCGAGAGAACACAGATTTTAATAGTAAGGAATAATAATTAATAATAAAGATAATAATAGCGATAATATCGATGATAATAAAACACGGAGACGTCCCGGTGATCATCGAAAGGACGCGCGTCTGTGTGTATAAGTTTTTTGCTCTGTAAAACCGCGTTGAACTAAGTATTTTTTCTTCTCGTTTGTTATTTCTTCAGTTTTGTTGTTGTTGTTGTTTCCTTTGTCGCTCTCTATCATTTAAAGTTCCTTATTACAAGTACGGTAGTAGTAGGTAATTTCCATTTTTTTTGTTTATTATTATTTATATACTTTTTTTTATTTCTTTTTTTTATATTTAAGTATTTTTTTGTTCTTTAGTTTCTGGTTCTGATAATCTAATAGACATCTAAAAATAACACCCATTTTTTTTCATTATTATTTCGTATTTTGTATTTTCTTTGTTTTTTTTTTTCATTTTTTGTTTTCCTTTCGTTATTCAATCAAAGTATTAATTAAAGATTTCTTAAACGTTAGACCGGAGTGCCGTGGGCCGCAAGAGGGCATCACTCGTGGCGTGTGTATTTGCGATTTGTACGAGCCGGCCGGGATTTCTTGTTTTTTTTTGTTTTTTGTATTTTTTTTTGCCTTTTCTTTTTAATATTCTCCGACAAGATGGATCGTTGGGAGTGCAATGAAGACGATAAAAAAGCTCGGATTTCACGCTATCACGTGCCCGAGAGCCCCTCCAACGCGTCCGACGGGACGAGACCGTCGTGTGTACCGTGAGATTACACTTACAATTATTCTAGCGGCTGGAGTAAAATGTCATTCTTTCTTTCTTTCTTTCTTTCTTTCTCTCTTACGTTCGTTCTTTCATTTTTCGTCATTCGTTTATATCTGCGTCAATACTGCATCAATTCATATTTTCTGCTGTGTGATCTCTGTGCCCCCTCTGTCTCATTAGCCCCTCCTCCCACATTAATCTCATTGCGTCAATAACTCACGTACACGCATTCACACACAATCATTCGTCGCTCACCGTTATATTTGGATATCGATCGTTCTCTCTCTCTCTCTCTCTATCTCTTTCTCTCCACATATTCACTTCAAGTTCGTTTGTTTCGATTTTCATCGTAAAAATGTTATCATCACAAATTCTCATTCGAAGAAGACAAAATTTCTTCGAATCGAGCATTTTCTTTATCGTTTATCGTTTATTTTATTTTATTTTTTCCTTTTTCATTGAAAATAATTTATTCAATTCGAACGAAACTCGTTGTATCGGCACGATTTTCTCAAAACCGTCCAAACATTTCGTCGAAATTGAATAAATTTCATTCCTCGATTCGAAATAATTTCATTTTCCATCGAACGGAGACACTAACGTTTTATTTTCTCGCTGTTTCGCGCGTCACGTTCTCGCTTCTCGCACAATATTCGCCCTCTTTGATCATCGTTTTATTACACTTCTCTCGACTTAACTTTGTTTCTTCTCATCCTCTCGATTCAGTCGCGTATTTATAATTTTAGTATCACATTATTTCGAGAGAGCATACTGACCCGGTCTGTATGTTTGTGTTTGTGTCTACGTGTGTATGTATGTGTGTGTGTCTGTCTGTATGTATGTGTGTATGTGTGTGTATGTATATATATTTATGTTTATATCAACGGATCCGATTAATCGGGTGTCCGAGGGACGAGAGGGACCAGGTTCAATGTACCGAACGAATACCGAGGAGGTCGATGGTCGTCGTTGCGTCGTTCGAGACGCTTGCGCGATATGTCAATAGCAAAAACAAACCAAAGTCTCGAGGGACCAAAATTCCGAGAGATACACCCTGGCGGCTATTGGCCAAATTTCCTCTCTCCTTATTTTGTCCCCTTGTGTCCCATTCTTCATCTCGGACCGATCAAAACGACTTTTCTATGCTCAGCTACGACGGCAACGACAACGATCGGCACATGTAAAAATCGTTTACTTCGATGTGTCCCGTAAAACCCGACGTTTGTTAGTAAAGTATCGAGTAAAACGCGTCAAACGTACTCGATCACGTTCGCATATAGTTTTTTTTTTTTTTTTTAAGTCGCGTATACGTCTCTCGCGAGTTCCAATTTCTGTAACTGTTGTTAGAAACGATTGTTCACTGGTTGATGGGTTATTTTCTGTTTTTTAATTGTGTTTTTTTACTCGATCTTTCTATAATTTGTACTTTGAGTACAGTTTGGTAGAGTTAGCGTGGATTTTTCTTTGTACGTGATGAATTTTGAAACCGTAGGGTCTGCAATTCGTGGCTCTATACGTATCTGTAAAACGGACGTTTCGTCATTCTCCCGTAAGGACATTTTTTTTTTTTTTTTTTTTTTAGAATGTCCAATTTCTTCCGATCTGTCTACCTCGAGTCTTGCAGGATAATTGCGAAAAATTGGACAATGTGAAAGGCTCGATTAGAAATTTGTCATAGATTGTTTTTCTTCTTTCATCTGGCAATTAATTTTTTTTTATTACTCGTGCGTTTGTTTCTTTCCGTCTTGTACGCGATTTTATTTCGGCGACCGTTATCGACGTTTGCTCGAGATACAAAATGAAGAAAAAACGAGGGAAGCAAAGAAATTAAACGCGACGGGTCGTGGACTCGGTTCGCTTAGATTCGGAAAATTGTTAAAAAGTGGAAATTTGTCGTTTCTTTTTTCTCTGGTTTCGAATAATACTGAGAATTATAATCGAAACTTTAGAGTCGCGACAGTGTCAAATATTACAAACACTGGCTGATGTGTACGAGTCGTGTGTTTGTGTTTATTTTTTGTTTTTGTTTTCTTGTTTTCTCCACCGCGATAGTTGTGCGATAATCAATATGATTGCAATATTATTTGTACTACACGCGAAAGTGGCAGATTACATTGTTGATGCAACAATGGCCTGGGCTATTAAATTGCGACAAACGTTTAAATCCTCCCGAGCTTTTGTGTACACATAATATCGTCGTATCGTGAAAAAAAAACATTTCACAGCTCGATTATATTGTTTACTTTTTGTTTTTTCCCCTAACAAACAGGATTAACGCATCGCAAGAATGGTGAAGATCGGTGCTCGTCGAGCTGATATTAGAAGGAAATAGACATTACTCGCTACGATCGTCTCGTTTCGTCGCTTTTCCCCTCTAGCGTTATATTCGCCTGGGCCACGCAAAAGTCAACGTATATTTTTCTCCTCTCTTCCTTCCTCCCTCCCTCCCTCCCTCCCTCCCAAACTCATCGATATATTCAAACAGAATCACACGTACTGACATTCGATCGTTCGCAATCATCACGCTTTTAAATCCATAATCTTTTTCTTTTTTCGCCTCGTTTCAATCGTCTAATTATAATTTAAATTTTTATCCAATTTTTTTCGAGATCACTCGTTACGTTTTTTGTCAGTCTATCCGATCTTAAAATCTATTCATCGAATCGTTCGTCGAAAAATGTTTTTCTACAATCGTACGTGTACAACGTTCAAACGATATTCGCACTTTGGCAGACATTCGCGGATCGACCAAATTTTCGTTACTTTGAAACAATTATCGCTCGCACGTTGCTCCAATTATTTACTTTCTTTCGGATGGGTTTTTTTTTCGTTACAGACGTTTTCCTTTCGTTTTTTTCCTTTTGCTTACATTTTTTGGTCGTGACATTTTGTAAAATAATGTTTTTGGTTTTTTGTTCTCGTAGTGAAAACGAGTTTGAACTTTCGTTTTTAAGCGGTATTGGTCGATTTCGTGGATGAAATTGAGCTGGACGAACGATAGAGCTGCATTTTTTTCAATGTAACGAAAACGAATAAATGGTCGACTCTCAGATCGCACTCGTTAATCACACAGGCCAATATTCTCTCGAACCATTCGGATCTATCGCGTTACAAATTCATACAACTGACTCCTATACAGCAGAAAAAAGCACCGCCGCCAAATACTTTGTGTACGTTTTCTTTTTCATCGATTCGTTTCTTCTCTTCTTTCTCAGCGGGAGATGTGTGATACAGGGACTTACAGAATTTGTACTCTTTGAATGTGTATAAGACGACGAAACGTGTGTTTGTGTTTATTCGTTTGGTAGCATACTTTTTTTTCTTCTTGTCTCGTCTTTTCGGAAACGCGATCGACATTCACGAAAGAAAAGAGCGCCTATTGAAATGAATTTGTTTTTACCATTCTTTTTGCGTTCTTGTATTTCGATCATTATTACGTAATAATGGTTAAAAGTGCGACGTGTGGGTCTTCGTGTGTTTGTGTGTGTGTGTCTGTGTCTGTGTATCGTTCATGAGGACAGCGTCCCTGTTTCATAAATATATGTACGTCCATCGTGTGTTAGTTTTTCTGTTCTCGACTGTGGAAGTAATTAGCGGTAATTAACAGTAGTAGTTATTTGTAAATCCTTCGACAGCAGCTGCATGTCTCTCTCTCTCTCTTCCTCTCTCTCTCGTTCTCTTCTCTACACCGAGAGACGAGGACTTTCTTTATCACACACTGCACGATAATTATCCATCGTGCTCGCAGTTCGTAAGCTTTTCCTCGTCCAATCTTTTCTCGATCGTGACACGCACTTCCGTCATTCGTAAAAAAAAAAAAAAAAAAACAGAAAAAGAATCACGATTTTTGTAAACGTCGAAACAAACTCGCCAACCACTAAACGTTCCTCTAAAAGTTAATGTTACTTGTATGTTATTATTTTGTTTTCATGTACCTTGGTTTCTTGTTTGCTCAAAAATGATGTTTACTTTTTTTTAATTCTCGTTACGTGTGTTTCCTCTCGCTTTATGATTCATTTTGTGACGTAAAGGGAATTCGTACGTTTCGCACTTTGCTTTTGTTGTACATAGAGGCTTAATCTACGAGTCGTTACTTCTTTTTTTTTTTTAACGACGCTCGCGTATTATTTTCCGAAGCTTAGCAAAGTCGGTCACTCGTAAGGAGGAAAGAGTCGAAAAACAGAGGAAGTGGGAGAGAGAGAGAGAGAGACTCGGATACGGATTCGTTCTTATCTTCGTCGTTTATCTCGCCAGGCAAATAATTTTCAAATTTGGAAAAAAAAGGATCTCTTCGACTTTTCTCTTAAAAACTTCTTATCTCGAAAATCGCATCGCCAGAGCAAACGTTTTAAAAATAAATAAATACAAATAAGCCGTTCTTTTTTCTTTTTTTTTTTGGTAAATTAAAAGTTTTCTTTTCTCCTCGTTTGCAACTGCGAGCGAATATTTCGCAAAGAAAAACAAGTTGAAAGATCGAGTCGAAGAGTGAATCAACAGAGAAACGAAGCTCGTGTTCATTGCGCATTTCTCGTTCGTGAAAATGTTTTTTTTTGTTCTCTCAATGTACAAAAGCGAAGCGGCGAGCGAGTAATAAAGTCGGAAGTTAAACGCCAACCATTTTTCACTGCTCTTTCCTGCACGTCAATGGCGCAAAAGCGAGCTTTTCGCTCGTCTCTCTTGATTTTTTTTCCTCCGCGTATTTCGACATGTACATTTTATTTTTCCTCGTACATCCTTTGTCTTCTTGTCTTATTGTTGTTCCTCCCTCGCTCTTTCTCTCTCTCTCTCTCTTAGACACACTCACTTCCCCGGACGAGAGACTCGGACTTCTCTTTTGCTCCATAAAATTTAAGGATCGTCGTTTTTTTTAAAATTATATGTCTCGTTTCATTCGCGATCCTCGCACATCCTCCACCAAGCCCCTATCTAAGCTGACTTTGACTGCGTGTGTCTATCATCGACTTCTATTAATCTGTGACTCTAATCCTCGTTTCTCGATCATTCCGCATGCATAATGGCGCTCGTAACAATTTCTCTCGCATCTTTATCTCTCTCTCTCTCTCTCTCTCTCTCTCTCTCTCTATCTTGCTATCGCTTTCTCTAGCCGTCCGTCTTCACTAAGTCATACCAAAACAAATCTCGATTCGACGCCTTCGTTAAAAATATGTACAATACTTTTACATCGACATTCAATAATTTACAGATAACGCTTCGCAGAGGTCCCTCACCGAATTATCTCTCGCACGCTTAATCTTTTCTTCGTCGTTTTTCTTCAACGCTTTTCTCTTCTTCCTCGCCATGGTTCTCGCATCTCGTTCTCGCAACGTCGCGGACATTTATTCATTTTCTAAACATTCCCCTTTTTTCTTGTTTTTCTTTCTTTCTTTCTTTTCTTTTCTCGTGTTCGTTCTTCGCGATAACAAAGTATCAACGCATGGTAATTTCTTCTCATTTCTTTAACGCTAACTTGTTTTTATCGTTTCTGTTTTTTTTTTGCGTTTTCTTCTCACGCACACGCACACATACACTCACGCAAGACATACTCGATCGTTACTCGGAACGATAACTTTTGAGCACATATGTTTCATCGTCTGCGGGATCCCAAGCACGTCACGATAGAATCATTCTCGTTGTGGCCCCCAGCGAGATATCGCTGATTTCTTTCGTTCCAACACTGGATGATGTTTTGCGAGAAAAATTGTATGAAAAATGTATCCACGTACCATCGTCGTTAAAATTGTTACTTTTCACGGATTTTCACATCCTTTTACTTTTTTCTCTCCTCGCTCGTTATTGACGAACATTCGACGTTTGTCGCTCGCGTTTATTCTTCGCTCTTCCAACTTTTTCTCTCGGCCACTCTCTCCATCCTCATCGACATTTTCTTCTTTTCCTCGTTCTTTTTCTTCTTTCTCGTCCACCTCCGCGTCACCTTCATCTTCAACTTTTTGTTCGCCATTTTTCGTCGCCCACGTAATGCCTCTTCATCTGCTCCGGCGTACGGTGAGTAACGAAACAGGAGTAATGAAACAGAAGAAGAATAAAAAAAAACATCATCAGCATATATTGTGACTTATCGTGGGTGAAATTGCTCGTTACGATATTTTCATAAGGAATTCTATTCACAAGGGACGTAATGATGAGAAGTAATGAGGACAATTGGCTGGCAAACATTTCCTAACGCTTTTTATTTCTTGTTTTTTCTTCCTCAAAATATAAATTGGCAGGTTATCTTCAACGTGATTGTTCGACTCATAGTGAAATGAAAGGTTACAATTTTACTTGTCTTCCCAATGAATTTTTACGTTTCGTCGCGAGATCGTTACTGATTGTACCGACAATAAAAAAACGACACCCTCCCTCATATTTCTCGACGACCTTCTCCCCCGTCGTATCCCCCGCGATCAGCTTCCAATTCTTCATTCGCCAAGAACCACCCTTCTTTCATCAGGCGTTCGAAGTCAACGTGCTCAAGTGGCGAACAACTCGCGTGGGTTGAAGCACGAACAAAAAACAGGGTGATGGGGGAAGAAAAATTCAAATACCGAAGGATATTTTACTATAGAAAATCGTCTTATTTATTCCTTTTAATTTTTCCTCCCTCTTTTCATCGCGCTCTACATCAAAGTCGAGTGAAATTTTTACTTTATAGCTTCTGGTTGGTCGTTGGAATGTTTTTATCAGTTTCCACTCGAGGACGAATTCAGTGATTTTTTCTCGCAGGATTTATAATAAGCAAATGAGGCGATAAAAGAAAATGTACCTAGAGATTGTCCATCATTTCGGAGAGGGTCAATCTGGAGGTGGACATGGCTACGCCACTGTCGCTGCTGCTCTGGACACTGCTGTGGTCGTCCGTGTCCGACTGGTTGCTCGTATAACCGATCACGTCCACCTCGTCTGTAACAACAACAATAAAAAACGACGTAAATACAAAATATACTCCACATCGATAAATATCGATAGAACCTCGCGTGTCCGATATACGGTGACTTTTCAAAATTTCCACGTACGTTCGAAATTCGAGTTATTTAGTCGGATAACGTGCACGGATATCGTAAAACCTCCCTCTTTCTCTCTGTGACTCGTAACACGGATTACAATCATAGAACACAATGAATGGTAAAAAATGAAGTCGTAAGTTCCGCTTGGATTTTGATCTCTGCCCATTAACTTTCGTCTTCTACCCTAAAAGTGAACGAAAGGAGGGGAGGATATTCGATTCTCGTAAACAGCGTATAACAACCCCGTTGGCTGTGCGAGATTTTCTCAGCACTGGTGGTCTTCTTGTTCGTGGGTTAGTTCGAACTCTCGGGAATTGTCGAATTTCATGAGAAATCGATATCGAGTCTAGGCGACTATCGTCGCACGTGGCACTACACGCAAGTGCGTATCATGCGCGACGTTTCGTATGTGCGACCACGTGCGACGATGTATCGACTCTGTCGTACATGCCATACCTATATATATTCCTTTACGTTCCTTTCTATATATATGGGTATATATATATAATCATTGAAGTAGGAACGGGGGTGAGATATGTATACTCCCTTTTATTCCAGCTGGACGGGCAGTCTCGCGCCCTATATTTGCGTAGTTGCAACGTAAACCGTTCTCGCAAACGACAGCACCTACGAAATAAACTTTCCCGTCAGAAGCGAAGAAACTATCGACGTTTCGATAAACCCTGAAAGACCTTTTCACCCTCCCTGCGTGCGCCCCTGTAAAACCGAAGGTTAAGCGTACTCGTTGTCCCGTTTTCGCAGCTGACGCGACAAAATCGATTTTTCAACGTGCGTGTATATTACGATATCGCGTCTCCCTGTGACATCCTAGATAACAAACTTTCGTACGTCTCGTTCAAATAATCGCTATCTCTCTTTAGATACGTCTTTCCACTCGAGAGAATTCGTTTTTGAAAGTTTTCATTGATTTTTCTATTTTTGTTTTTATATTAATTTATTTAATTTATTGTGGTCTTTGGGGAATTTGTTTATTTAATTAATTCATTTGTTTAAACTCGCGTCGGTCGATCGACGTGTAATTTATGACGAACGATGTGAAAATTTTGTTGGGATTTCGGTTCTTGGTTCTGTTTCTGAGGGGTCGCAACGTACGGCCCCGCAAAGCGGAGATTTCTCTCGTCCCTGCTAATATCTCTCTCAGTCTCGCGATTCCATCAGCACCACGGTACCAGCGAACTGTACGTCCCGCCAGAATATTGTTAACGAACCGCACGAATGATTATTTCTAGCCTGTGCGTGGCATACTTACCCACATGTTGACCTTTTTTTTTTTTTTTGTTTTTAACACAACGTTGGAGCTTTTCGCGAGATGCTGCCCTCGCTCGTTGCGGGATTATCATTTGTGCAACTCAACGATAACGAGTCTCGGAAGTAACGCGTCAGCCTCGACGAGACTGCGAAACTTTGTCAAAAAACAAAATTCTTCGTCGACGAATAAAATACAAATTTATAAAGTTATCTTGAAAAATTTAACCTTTTAAAAATCATTTAGATATTAAGCAAAATAACATTAATTTGTATAATTGTTGTAAAGAGGAATGAGATTGTACGGTTCGTTGTAAGAAAAAATAAAAATGAATGTGGATAATACGTGGAAATTTCTAATTATCAAAATGACTTTTTATTCGAAACGTGGAACGTGTTTCATTATCATTCGCAAGCAAATGATAATCCGGGTGCATTGTAACGCCTGTTTTTACGTACACGTTACGTTTCCCAATTCGTTCGTTGCAAGTGGAGAGAATTAACCCTTGTTCGGGCGAGAAGAAGTTTTGCAAGAGCTTTCGTCCGGTGGTTCATTATACTGCATACATATATTATGCTCGTTGGCTATAGAGAGAGAGAGAGAGAGAGAAAGAGAAAGATAGCTAGAAGGTGGAGAGAGCGTAGAGTATTTTCTGTGAGTGAACGGGCGAGTGCAGTACAGGGCATCCATCGTCGAGAGACAATAGACGTACGGGGGTACATTGTAAACTTGGTGCTCTCGGTACCGGGTAATCTCGACGGCAGATATACTACTACCTACTACGTGTTAGTACGAGAGACAGAAAGAGAGAGAGGGCGAGAGAGAGAGAGAGAAAGAGTACGAGTTTAGGGAGAAGGTGAAGTTGCGAAGGTACGTAGGTATGGAGACCAACGTTGAGAGGGTGAATGCGAGAGAGAGAGAGAGAGAGAGAAAGAGAGAAGTGAGACGAGGCGGAATTCGAGGCGAGCATGTATTTTGCCTTCGAATAATTAAACTTTACGATCTCGCCGGTTAATTAGAGCCAACAGAGGCAACCTCGGCTGTGGATAATGGTTAATTCCGTTTTAATGAGCCCTTTAGTTCCGTCACATTTTCCTCCATTCTCTCTCTCTCTCTTTCACTCTTCGTCTTTGTCGTACGGTTACAAAATTCTGTTACATCCTGGGACGGTCCGAGTGACCGAACAAGTGTTACAGAGGGGTTAACACGATTCGAAGGAAACAAACCATTCTCGCTCGTCCATAAACTAAATTTACAAATTTGTTTCATGTTTTCGAATATTGATATATATTTTTTTAAATTAATTATTTATAGTTTTTTCTTGCACCGAGTAACCTGCAGAGTATAGCACGAAAGGTGTACGCAGAAGAGAAAAGAGCTTTTTCGATCAAACAGCAAAAACAATATGACCGAAAACGAGGATAATCAATCATCGATCCGTACGTGTGCAACGCTCGTGTGAGGGGGCGAGATGGGGGATGGTGGAAGGCCTAGTCCGGAAGTAAAGCGTAAAAGTGCGAGGGTGGGTGTGCGAGGGCGAATGAGAATGAATGCGCGACGATATTAGGAAGAACGGGACTGCGAGAGAGCGAGCGACGACCGCGACCACTCCTCCGAAACACACATTCATCAATGTCTCTTTCCCCGTACGTTAATTTCGCTAATTGTGCGTGTATATATATATATACACGAGGACAACAATATACGATAATGCAGAGGGAGTTTGGACGGTCGTTCTCTTGCGTTACGAACGATTTCTCTCATTATATCGTCACGCTTTTATCACGTCTATACACGCTTCATTCGTGCAATTATTTTAAGTACGTATGAAAACAAATGTCTCGCTCAACGACAATTTCGTTAATACGACGAAAATTTCGATATACGCAAAGTCAACGAGAATCGGAGGGTATCTTTCATTTTCAATTAAACGAATAGCAATTTGTATCGATCGTGTAGAAAATATTGAAATCGGTAATGAATATTTGGAGAAAGAAAATCATGGTGACAGAAAGAAAATGATGAAATTTAATTTATTTGTAAATCGTTATCATCAAGTCGTCGCGACATGTTAACGACACACGCGCGACCGTCATTTTGCAGAGCTTATTATCTAAAGAGCCGAGAGAAATCGTTAAGGATAAGAGGATACAATGGATAATATATTCACTGTGGAAAGTTAACCGCGAATTCTCCGCGGACACTTATCGCGAGTAATCTCTCTCCCACTCCCTCTCTCTCTCTCTCTCGAATCTCCGTGTCGTTCTAAATTTCTATATAACCCTCCCTCTTGTGTCTCTTACCGTATAACGTTTCCTCTTTCTCTCGGGTTCTTGATCGGGTTAGTTGAGCAGTCCGGGGAATCCCCCGAAGAGCCTCTCTCGGCACTCGCTAGGAGCGCTCGCGCTACGACCAACATTATTACCTCCGTATCAGTATGACCACTACCGAGCGGCCGACATTCGGAGCGCTTATAATGGTACCTCGAAACACACGCGGAAGCGCGTGCGATGCGAATGAAATCCCGGGCTCGTTTGTATGCAAATTCGCTTACCCTCCGCACCCCCATCCTTCCAGCACTCGCGAGACCGACCGAAGAGACTCTCGACCCAAAGCCTGCTCGAGCATAAGCTTCACCAGCAGCCTATATGTACACAGGGTGTTCCATCTCGACGAACTTGGATCTAACCAATTGTAATTTTATCAGGTTCGATCGTGGATTTATTTAATTACAGAGAGGGATGATTGTTCGTCTTATATGAAAATTAAATCGTGCCTTTTGAAAAATAATATTTTTATTTACTGGAGGGATGAAATGAGAATTTACGAGTCGAGTCAGCATGGAACGCCCGATGTAAAGGTAATCACGGCCGCTTCTTCGGCCCCCCTCTCTCATCCTCTCACCACCTCGCTCATTCCATTTTCTTTTCTTTTTCCACCGGCAGTTTCGCGAATCCTCTCTACATCCCCTCGTCCTCTTATCCCTTTCCTCGGTTTTCTCGTTCGGTAGCCAGAGAGAACGGAGCGAGAGAGAGAGGAAAAGCACACAAACTTCTATCCAGGAATTTTCTCCCCTTTTCCTCGTTCCTTCACAATTCTCTTTCACTCGACCTCTATGCACGACCTCCTCTCTTTTACTCCCTCTCTATAGGGATAGACCTTCTCTCTCTCTCTCTCTTTCTCTCTCTTTCCCTCCCTCTCTTACTTTCTTTCTCATCTACAATTCCCCCGTATTATTCGCTCGCGTTCCCCTGGCAATTAAGCGTCGCTAAGAGGTTTTCGCATTTTAGTAATCCCGCACCCTCCACCGGCGTCTGGGCTTCCGGCTTTAATTGTTGTTTATCGAGCGAGCATCGCTGCTGCTGCTGGTGCGCTTCTCTCTATCTCTCATACCGGCCACCCTCTCTCGCATCCGGAAGCAGCCCTTCACTCACTCGATCCTCTCGTCACACACAACACCATACGTAGCGATACACAAAAGCGCGTGCAAACAGATTTTTCTCTCTCTCCCTCTCTCCCGTGTAGAATAATTGGCGAAAATATGCGAATACGCTATTGAGAAAGAGCCACGAATTTACTCGGCCGACAATCACCTTCGTTCGTGACGTTGGAGCTATTGTCATTATTATTATCGCTGTAGTCTGCTTTACGTAACGTTTCACTCGAGAGGTAAAAATAAAACGATGGATCTAAAACATTCGATGTTCGAAAATACAAGAGATTAGTACAATAAGAACGAAGGAAAAGCCAGAAGTTGTGAGGATTTAGCCCCGCGCTTATTCCGATCTCGCTCGAACGTCGGGTGGGTGGGTGGGGGATCACTATAATCGCGGCTTTTTTGCTTCCCAAAGTTGAACTTTTCCGCATTTGCAACTGCGAACGGGTGACTGCGGTATGGGCGGGATTAGCCACCTAGAGAACTTTCTCATTCCTCCTCTCGCGTTGTTCTTAGAACTCGCGAGTAAGATCCGGGAATAAATTTTCGCGACGGACCGCGAGATCGCGAGAACGAGAGTTCGAGTCGAGGATTTGCCCGTTGCGAAATATCGTCTTTTATACCTACGTTACGTCTAGATTTTTAAGTTCTTTCTTGCGTATCTGTAGATCAAGGGGGGCTTTTTTATCCGTTGCCAATCGCGAGAACAAAAAATGATAACGAGATTAAAAGCGATGAAAAAAAGTGAGTAACTTTTTATGCGCGGTGGAAGGGGATAAAAAAAGCTGTTTCGATCGAAAGATTAAGGTGGAATAAAAGCCAGCTAGGTACACGAATTGTGCACTCAGGTATGTAAGCTGACATATGCGTGTGCTCGTAGATACGAACGGGACGAACGTTTCGGTTTATTGTGTCGATGCCAGGAGAGGGTGGCACGCGTATAGTGCGCCCATTCGCGATGTTAAGTTATTCCGGAGACTGGCATAGGGCCAAATAACGTTCCTCGTTTTATGTACAATATATGTGCCATCTTTCTCCACTCTTTCTCGGTCTCTTTTCTCCTCCTTCTCTCTTTCTCTCTCTCTCTCTCGTTTCTCCCGGTCTATAACACGCGCTCGTGTTCCATCGAGGGAAGCAATTCCTCGCACCTCGTGTCCCGCATCCGTTTTCTTCAGCATCCGTTTTCATCATATTTTCCCGAATCGGTTTTATTATTTTGTTATTCCATCGCTCTCCCCTCCCTCCCCTTGCATTGATGATTTATACGCATACAGTAAAGTCCGATGCAGAGATGTTCTCACCGTACGAATTGAATAAACGTTTCGAACGTATCTCTATAGGAATATCATTTTTCATGATTTATTTACGTTCGAAAAAACATGCGTATAATATTGAGAAATATTTTGATATCGATCGTGGTAAAAGTTGGAATGCGATTGATTCGTTAAGCGTGGTTTCAACGCGACCACTTTCATATAGGTATTTGCGTTGCTCTTAAAATTCGTATATCTATATACACAGGTAGAAAGTGGCTCTACTTTGCGAGTTTGCAGTCTTCGTACAGTTGCCAAATTGACGTCTTCGAGCGGTCTATACATTCAACATCGAGTATAGAAATGATGAAAAGGGGATCTCGATTGAGTAGGGAGAAGGGCTGTCTCTCTCGAGTTTCAACCTTTACAGCCTTGTCCTCGGTATAAAGTTTGCGTTTGCCCTGAATGATTTACCATATAGGTACCTGCTACTATGAGGTGAAAGAGAGAGAGAGAGAGAGAGAGAGAGAGAAAGAGAGAGAGCCAAAAAGCGAAACTTGGCCTCAGCCCTTTCCTCATCCTACACATCACTTTCCTTCTCCGCTCGTCATCCTTCTCCACGACGAACTTCTCGCTAAAAGCCAATCCGGATGAGAGTGCGATTAGCGTGACCGGGAGAAACTGGCGATGACGCCGAGAGGAGACTACGTCGCGAACTTCCTAGATAGATAATACTCCCGGGGGAAGGAAAGCGAGCGGTGTGTCCGTTGGCCAAGTTTTGGAAAGCTGCAGGGAGCGAAGCACAGAGAGAGAGAGAGAGAGAGAGAGAAACCGAATCCCTCAATCTTCCTCATTTTGCATCTCCGTGAACGTCTCGAGGGGGCATGTTCTCTATAGGGTGGACAGATCGGAGAAAGCAACGACTCGACGGAAATACAAACACCCCTGTAAACGTTGAATCCCCTACGATTTTGTATTATTTATCAATAAGTATTCAACTAAAATTATTATTCTCCACATTTTTTATTATAACCCGATGGACCGAAGAAAGTAATGTCTCGAGTGACGTTGAATAAGACTCATCTGGAAGATATGCTCGTCGTTTTCGCCTTCCTATACTGAACGTTCCCTTTATCTCCCCCCCCCCCCCCCCCCCACTCCTCACCACCCATCATGTTTCCCTTAGCGTCCGATACCACCGCCTTACTCAGGTACTTACGTCCCGCCGACATTAATTAATCTTGCATGATAAATGCTAAGCCGTCTGCCAAGTTCGAAGATGCGAGTAGTATAGCGCTGGGGCCAGCTGTGCATCTCGGCCGAATCGTCGTCGTCGTCGTAGTCGTCTACGACGACAACGACGATGGCGAGCTTGCCACCGACGTCGCGCACTCCGTTCTCCATGTAGTAACCAAGAGCGACAGATGCAACCGCCCATATAACAGTACGATGTATATATATATAGTAAAATACAGGGAGAGTCGAGAGCTAACAGTCCCCAAAGTGGTAGTAGTATAACACGGATTATGGCAGACGGAATTCCGCCAGGTTGCGCGGTGGGAAGTGATCGCGCGCGAGGCAGAGGCAGAGAACGAGAGATTTGGCTCGCGATTCTCATCTCATCCGAGAACGAATACACACGCACGCATACGTTATAAACGAAGAGTCTAAGATTTCGAACGATGATAGAATAATCGATTTCGTGGAAAAGATACGTTAGAAACGAAAAAAGGAAATAAATTAATGTGAAATATGAAAGACTGGAATTGGATTGTGGGGCGGGGGGTGGGTTCTCTTTTCTTTTGGTTAAATTATACGATACGTTAATACCCCTTTATATACGACGACAGTTATATTTTTCAATTTAATAAAAAAAAATAAAAAATGTTCTTCATTATTTCGTCGCCGTATCTCTCCCGTACGAAAATATTACGAGCAGACGACACACGAACCTGTGTGTTTCGGTGCACTTCTTCGTTTTTTGTTGTCGTTGTTTTTTTTTATTTCGTGCAACATGCGACGTAGGGAAATACGATTTTTTCCCGTATAATAACAAAGCGAAGCATATTCGTCCCCGGTGCACCCTTATCATGCGCGCGGGCTTTTGCCACCGACCCTCTTGCGGCAGGATACACATTTTTCCAGGATATGAAGAAAAAAAACTGCTCGATACGTAATAGTATACGTATATGTATATATGCATATGGCATATCCCAGCGAAACGTGCCACATGGTCCGGGTAAGGTCATCATCCCGGGGATTTTCGTGGATGCCAGGCGCGCAAAGTAACCGAACACGAGAATACGAACGCGCTCGTATTATACGAACGTGAACATCTACACGAGCGTTATGGGGTTGTGAGCGTAGTAGGAATACATTGAAATAGGTAATGTCTGGAAAGAGAAGGAACGAGGGTGTGTTTGTGTCAGTGTATGTGTGTGTGAGAGAAAGAGAGAGAGAGAGAGAGAGAGAGACGAAGGGAGCGAATAGGATTTATGTCCAGTGACCCAGGATCGAGCCATCCCATGCTAAATCATCCCCCTGTCACCTATGCCACCCCCTCGCTTGCCAGCGAAAGGACTACGAAAGCCTGGGTGCAGTATGCATAGTAGGAATCCGCGATGCTGCCTCTTCACCCTCTCCTTGCCACCCCTTGCTCTCTCAAACGAATTGAATGTTTTCTGGAAAGAGTTGGGACGGCACCGGAGCTTGCGCCTTTGGACTTTGCACTGCAGCTGGGACTCTTCCCTTATTTTTATCATTCGCATACATATCTATGCATTTACGTTTATCCATTCGCGTACGAACATGACGTATAGCGTGAATACAAAATCGCGAAAACCGCACAATATCGTATATAAAAGACGCGTAACGTTCGCAAACGTCGAAACTCTTTTTGAATTTATACAAATTTTATAGCAACGTTGCAAGTATTTTTTTTTGCTTTGTTTATGGCAAAAAAAGTACTCGCGATTTTTGTACATTGAAGTAAAACGTAACGTGTACATGTGCAGTGGTAAACGATCCGTGCATACAGGAGCACGAGGCAGACAGAGAGAGAGAGGGAGAGAGAGAGAGAGAGATCGTTTAATAATCTCGCATATCCGTCCTTGATGCGCGGGCTATAGCATAGCAAACGCGGCTGGCCAAATTAAGGAATGCAATAAAAGCGGCAAAGTCACATCGCGCTTGGATATAACGTACGTGTACGCATATATTCGCGTAAAATGCGAAGGGTTTACCGAGGAGAGAGAGCGAGAGAGCGAGAGAGAATGAGGATACATAGAGGACTTCGAAATGGGAGGGTATGAGCATTAATTATATAGAAAGGTACATGGAAAGCCGTGGCAAAGAACGAGAATATGTTCGACCATCCAACCCGAGAGACTCGCTTTCGTAATATATTCATCGTATGAATGTACTCGTTTAATTAATTCTTGCCAAATTAATGATATTGCTCTGTATCTTTGCGCGAACGAGGATGTCGAGATGAAGCAACAAAAGGTGAAATATGTATGTACATTTTTTTTTCATACCGTACGACCGATGATTATATTGAACGAAAAAGCTGGACGTTTGTGAATAAGATGAACGAACGTATAGAGACAAGAATTAAATCTTTTTATACGCCGAATCAAAAATGAAAAAAAAAACGCGATTGAATTATTTTTATTCTTTCGTAATAAAATTGTGCAAAATAAAGTAATTGTCAGAGTCGATTTAAAGCTCACTAATTATCTTTAGTATTCGTAATGTTCTTCGTGCCTTGAGATTCGATATTATTATTCGATTTGAGGAAATTGAACGTATAAAAGGATGAAAATTAATTGAAAAAATTGAATATCGTCGACGTGCTTGCATTGGATATAGACTCGAATGAATAGAACGAAAGTTTTGACATAGTGGCTGCGAATATTCATATTCAGAGCTCTTGCATATTCTCGTTGTGAGAAAGTAACGAAGAGGAGAGGAGTTTGTGAATCATGGCTGCTATTTCGCTCGCGAGAGACCCTTTTTTGATGATCTTCCCTGCGTAAGCGTCCACCGCGATACATTCGTTTTATCTCGTAAAGACGACGTAAATATACGCGTAATACCGTCGTATATAACGGCACACATACACATATATATATACATATATATATATATATCAACGTGGTTTTTGCGGTGCTGAGCAAAAGACCATGTGAAAAACATGATTTATTCGCGACGTTAGCCATGAGTATCCCATTTGACGTCATTTATGCTCTCGTAATGTTGCGCTGAGCGAAAATTTCACGTCGTTCGTATATACCAAGTGGAAAACTGTGTTTCTCCCGGTATACTACGTATGTGGTGGTAATATTCATTCTCGGCATAGATTACCTGAACACAATGCGAACGAGAGAGAGAAAGAGAGAGGCAGAAAAAGAGAGGAAGACAAACAGAGAGAAAGAAAATGTAAGAATGGAGGAAGAGAGAGAGAGAGAGAGAGAGAGAGGGAGAGAGAAGGGGTGAAAAACGTTTTCCGGAATTAACGCACGATAGTCGAAGGCTTTCAGAAAAATTGCCGGTGAACGAGAACGACACGTAACAGGGCGGTGAGCCGAGCTCGAGGGTTGAAAGGGGTGGAATGAAACGACTTTGAGTGGTCAGGGGTACTTTGTACCCTCTCGTATACGTACTTACGTGTAATACATATATATATATATATATATACATATACATATGTGAGAAGCTGAGCCTGCATGCTGAAGCGAACTAAGAGATGAGCCGGAAGGTAAGGTAGAATTACATAGACCGATTTATTCGCCGTAACTACGTTGCCTATATATATGTACTCATCGAACGAGATATCTCGCCAATTTCACGTGCAATCCGCCATCGTAACGTCGAAGGCAAGATTCTCTCGATATACGTGACGGATGCATATATTGTGAACGAGAGAAGCCAAAATTGGCGTCGACGAGAGAACACGGAAATTTCTAGTCACGAAGAGGAAGTGTGCAAGAGTTTCGCGGCTACGTAGACTCGTCGCTTTGTTCGCGGGTCGATAGATGCGTCGCTGCCGTTGAGGAGCGAGCTTTAGTGCGGAAAGTGAGAAAGAGGGCGGGGGTTGGGGGGGGGGGGGAGAATATCTCGAGAGATCCTTTAGTCGTTGCTACGATTTGCCTCTTTTATATCTTCTCGTTCTTCCTTATTCGTACTTCTTCATTCATTCTTTTATCTCGCTCTCTTTCTCCCTTTCTCTCCCTCTCTTTCTTTCTCCCTCCCTTCTTTATTCCGTTTCATTACTCTCGGTCTCGGTTGCGTATTGTTCCTCGAGACTCATGGCTCTCGTACATACACTTTGCACCGTACTTCAACTCTTTTCCTTTCTTCCCCTCTTCAGCCGCCGCCCCCCCCCCCCACCCCCACCCATCCGCTTCTTTTACTCGTTGGCGAAAAGTGTCTTCCACCGAACGAGAGTTTCGCACTCAGTGTGCGCTATTTGTCACATACGTGTAACGACCCTACTGTCGTTCGTGTGTTTCTTCCCCCTGCCCCCTCTCCAACCCCCCTCTCCACCCACTCACCGCTTTCATTTCCTTTTTTCTCGTACATGAGATGAATTTACTCTCACGTCATGTACCTACGTACAACGCGTAAAAACTGAGAAAATGGAAACAGACACACGGAATAAAATTCTCCGCTCGGATCCCGACCGGGATTGATTTCTTAATCGAATTACACGAACGCTTGTTACGCGGTGTGATTGAAAGGCACTCGATCGTGTCGGGTTCTGTTCGAGGAACGTGATGTGTGCCGAGAGCGTACGAGCAGATCCTCGAGACTTTACAGCCAGCGATATTACGCCGTTTCGTTCGGGAATCCTCTCGTACGGGAGAAGGTACGTACATCGAATCGTTCTCGAGCTTCGCTCTTACGGAAAGGGAGGAAAACACCTGACGTGGAAGCCGAGGTTCGTCTATATGCGCGTATGGGGCGTTCTACGTCAACTCGACGAACGATCCTCGTTATTTCG
Organism: Netelia inedita; assembly: GCA_964017225.1. Lineage (NCBI taxonomy): Eukaryota > Metazoa > Arthropoda > Insecta > Hymenoptera > Ichneumonidae > Netelia > Netelia inedita. Next base: position 26,354,090 of record OZ024922.1, on the reverse strand, counting down.
ATATTTTCCGGATTTTGTTTACAATTTTTCATATTTACTTTCTCATCTATAAAAATTCTACCGTAATATTGACAAATGATTTTATTTCACCGGTTATTATTCGATCGTAATTTTAATAATGAAATCTGATAAAAATTCCATTTCTTATTTAATCCGGGGAAAAGTACGAGGTAACATCGTGTCGGAAGGACATTGACATTTTTTTCTTCACGTCGCTTTAATATTAATAATATTAGTTTGTTTGTCAATAGTTTTTCGAATTATCGAAGAATTTTCGGTTTCCGGGTCGATATGGAACGGCCTATGCATACCGACTTGTAAATGTGGGAAAGAGTGAGGGAGAGAGGGGTAGAAGAGAGAAAGAGAGAGAGAGAGAGAGAGGAGATTGTTTCTCTGCTGAGCGTGGTATTTCGGCGAGGGGAGGAGATAATTCGAGAATTATCGCTGGTGCCTCGAGTCGGCTACCGGATGCGAGCGGTTAAGGGATAATGAAGATTAAGGGAGTCGAGTAGTAAGCGCGGTTTTCCAACCCACTCCCTTATTGTCTATCCTTGTCTTCGCTTCCACTCTACTCTATTTCGACTCTCTGTACAAGTACACGTGTTATATATACATAGAAACGTTACTAACCCGCGTTCTCTCTCTCTCTCTCTCTCTCTCCCTCTCTCCCTCTCGATGTCTGCACTACTCCTTTCTCCGTTTTCTACATGACTCAACGCTTCTTATCTTCCCTCAACCGGCAAGATTATACCACAGCGATGCTAAATACGTGCGCGTATCATCATTCTTATCAATCATTTTAAATCCTTTATCAATAATTAATAAATATCAATTACTAATACTCCGTTATTACAAAAAAAAAAAAAAAAATAATGGTAAAAGCTAGATGAGCAATTTTTATTGCTGCGGTGATTAACGAAGGGATAATTTTCCAGCTTGATATAATAAACGGTGATGATATCTTTACACTCAATTGGAATAATGTCGAGAGGAAACGCGTTTTGCGGTAGTACCTACTCGATAATGGCTTATTCGAAGATGTACCTATAACGTATCACGTGCGTGTGAATATATCTATACATAATACACATACACACACACCACACGCGCGACAGTGTGAAAAGCTTGCGAACTTGTATATCTTTCGTTTTATCTACGTATGCCGCGTATACGCTATTTCGCTATTATGACGTCAACAAAGAGGCCGAGAGGGAGGGATTGAAGGTGCGCGAAGGGTGAGCAATCACCGTGTAGGAGGAAAAGGTGGTCTCCGAGTGAATGGCATATGCAAATGGAGAGAGACACGGTAGTACGAAAGCGAGAAAAGAGAACGAGGAAGAGAGAAAGAGAGAGAGAAAACGAGTGGAGCGATGTACGTGTAAGGGAGAGAAAAATGGTAATGGGGGGAGGGTGCGTGTGAGCTCTCTCGACTCGGGAGGGTAGGTACGTATATGCCTATATAATACATATAAATTGCACATGTGAGAGTCGCGCGGAGGAGAGAAGCACGGTGAGTCGTACGGTACGAGTGCTAGTGGCAGGCAGACACAGACTGGTGTATAGTTAGCCATGACACCGAGTTCTCGCTGAGTCGGGGGTTTGAAAGCATTGCCAGGGGGTCGTAGGGGTTTGCCGCTTGTACATACACGTCCCTTCCTCCCCGCCCACGTATCTCTATATATCTCGGGTTCCAACGGTGGCCTACCACCACCATCGCGAGAACGGCAACTATAGACCTCTCTTCCAGTCCCCAAGTCCCCCTTCTCGTCCTCTCGCACTCTCTTTCTCTCTCTCTCCACCCCGCCATCCTACACGGGACCCCGGTATTTTTCCATAATCAATAACATGCCTCTATTCTCGTCACACCGAGTGCGCCAACGAAACCTCGTCGCTCTCACCCTGTATCCACAACCTGTGCAGGTGACAGTGGTTCTCTCCCACCACCTCACCCTTTCTCTCTTTCTCTTCCCTCTATCAACCTCACCCTCTTACTGTTTTATTCACGTGGCATATATCTATTACTTCGTCCGGCTATATCCGTCTACCTATATCATGAATATTTTCGAAAGTGGTTTGTTTCTTTTCTTGATTGTTTCAGCCAACGTCACGAGTGCCTGTCTCCGGCGAGACCTCTACACGAAAAGCAACCACGACGCACCCCGTTCGAAAAAACAAATATTTTTTAATTTTCCTCGATAATCCTCGAGGATTTTTGCATGGTTTACGAGTCCCACTTCGAAGTCTCTTCGAAGGAGTAGCTATGTTTTATCAGGTCATACGAGTCGAGAGGCAATTAAGTAATTAATCAAAACATTTAATCGGCGACATTTAAACAAATCTCGTCTTAATAGATTCGTCAGTCCACGATAAGTAAATTGTTTGTGTCGAGTATCTGTTTATAGAAGAGAGGTCGTTCGCATCTCCTATTGGCATTGAACTCACGTATCGGTAAGTAACAGAGACAGGAGAGTTTCGCTCGCGAGGACTCATTGTTTCACCGTCTAATACCGCGCGCATTTATAATGCTTTCGCTATTTACGTACACCCTGGGTATGCGGCGAATTTAATTCCGATCTTTCGCCTCTGTCGACACTTCCTTCTACTCGATAAGAACCGCGATATTAACAATGATAATAATCACTGTAATTACGAAGACGAATGAAAAAATTACAGCGGAGACATACAAGCTACGTAGTTAAAGACAATGAGACAATGGAGATGCTCTTTGTACGTAAATATACATATATATTTATCGAGAAAATGTACGTGACGCGGGCGATCGACCCCCGCTTTATCGAGACACAAGAATGAGCTTGACATTCCGATACGAAGGTCGTACATAATTTAATAGCACGATAAACAATATTAATACAGACACGATTTTCTTTTAGGACAAACGGATCGATAATTATTATCGTTATTAACATTCGTTTTTTTCTATCGATGTGCGTCAATTTCAGCCGTTGAGATTGTCAATTATTAACCCGAGGAGGATCATCTATTCATTATACCGGCAATTATTCGTTTCGAGATTCGAGATAACGAAACAAAAAATGAGCAGTACGTTTCGACACGTGTATTTGAATACTCGAACGAAAATGTATAAAAAAAGGGGCCAAGTTTGCATTGGTACGGATCTTACCTATATACTTATAGTGAATCTATAGTGTATAGGAAAACGTAGCGATACGACGAGCGACCTCGGTGGTGGAGAATCGATCGATCCGTCAGGGAGAGTTGAGAACCCCGAGTTAAAGCGGCGGTTTAAGGGTGGCACGAGTGGCGGGTGAAAGAGTTCATTAAAACCAGCACCGTCTACGTCCCGGTGCGCGCCGCGGTATTGGATGGCTCGGCGCGCTCGTACCTCGCCCTCTCTCCACACCCCTCGACGAATCAGCCCATCGCGCCCGCAGCGATTCGGGCACAACCCCGAGAGGTTTGGTGCAGTATTATGATGTCAGGAAGAAAAAAAAAAGAAAAAAACAACGAACGCGAAAATGGTGCAAAATAATTTTTGAGAGACCAAGCGGTTTACCCCAGAGCACGCGCTAGAAGCAGGGGTAAAACACTGGAAGCGGTCAGAGCTAATCCCAAAGTCAATCCGCGAGGATCTCTAACATCGTACGTGTTACACGAGAAACGCTACGTGGATAATTGGTGAGCACCAGGCCTAAGAAGAAACGTAGATAATATTTGTCTGGCAAAATATAATCATGAATAATACAATATATTTGGATTTTCTGGTAAAAACATCGTTGTTGCGCACATAGCTGTTGTTTATGACAGGAAAAACAATAGCGATTTTATTTATTCAACCCTTATTATTCGCCGATACATTGTCATAAAATTGTCGTTAATTATTTACGTCCAGGGGGATCGGCGGACGCAAAATATGTTCGCATAGAAACGGAGAGACAGGGGGATGAAGGAATTCTGGTCGTCTACAGTTTCGAGGCATAGTTATACCCCTGCTGGCTTTCTTTCTCCTGCCTTAACTTTTCTCCTCTCCGTAGTCGTGCAACGAGAGACGCTCCGTTCTTCAACGGTTTGCGCGCATATACCTATGTTTCGTTATAAGCCACCGAGTACGCCAACCGAAAGACAGAGGAGAATGACGAGAAAAAAAAGAAAAAAGAAGAAAGAGTAAAAAAAGGATAAGAGCCAAGCAAACAATAAACCTTTGCCAGCGACAGGTGCGAGTCTTCCGGCGACGCTTTCATTCCCTCTTTCCTCTCTCTCTCTCTCTCTTCTTCCAACTTTTTTGCCCTTAGCGCGAGAAAGCAGCTCCCCGCGTTTGCGGAGCTGTTATTTTTTTGTTTTTTTTTTCTCTTTAAATTCCACGGTAACAGATGCAAGGTAAAGTTTGTCTTTTTCAAAAAAAAAAAAGAAAAAAGAAATTCCGTCATCGTTTTTGGAAATGCGAACATTCCTAAGACCGCGTTAGCGACGATGTCTTGACATTCGATAAAAATGAAAATTAATTGAAATTATGAAAATCTGAATCAAAGTCGTGCGAACGCGTGGGCCAATTTGTGCGTATACATGTGCACATTACACGGTGTGCGGCGCAGACGTGAAGAACCCGCTGTTTCACTGTTTCGAGAGGGAGTTCGAGAGAAACAGACCGGCCATTACCGCTAGTTATGAGCGGCAAGTCCGTCGACTCTGTACCGAACAATTAATTCCCTCTCTACTTCAGCCACACGTATATGTATATAGCGAGACAGAGTTCTATAAAGCAGCGGGCTTGCTCGTGAGCCCGATGTGAACTTGTACATACAGAAATGCTTGCTAATGTTCGGTTTGTCTAGCTGTGCAGCGGAGCAAGAGAGGGGGGGGGGTGGGTTAGTGGAGGCTGGGGAGGGAGGGATGGAAAGAGTGAGAGAGGAAGAGAGAGGGAGAGAGAAAAGCACGTGAGCTTGCACGTAGGCACTACACGTTCTGCTTGGCCGTGTCGTAGCTCTTCTCGTATGCATACACAGCATCCACGGTACGTGTGTATATAAATGTATATACACACGTACAGTCTGAATAATAGTTTTGACACGGGGCCACGCACACTAAACTCACTCACTCCCTCATTCCCTCTCTCTCTCTCACTCCCTCTCTCTGGCTATAAAGGTGAATCTTCGCGGCGCCAGTAGTTTCCCAGTCGTAACATGATTTACCGACGATGTTGGGCGACCGCATCCCTTCCTACTCCCTACTCGCCCTCAAACCCCACCTCTCGTCCACCTCACCGCATCCGTTTGGTGCCGCGAGACCTCTATAGGTACTCTGATTCTCGCACACTCCGCTCAATCCTCCCCACCCCTCGCCACTCTGCTTCAGCCCCCACCACCCCTCCTACAATCCGACGTGGGGTATAAAAGCACAAGTGTTGACAAATAGTATTTCCTGTCTCTCCTGCTGTTTAAATATACGAAATGGAGGCGAGCGTGAGAATACGAAGGACTGAGGTACATACGGAATATGCACCGAACGTCTATATATAGGTATGTTGATAGGTACTATATAAAGTTATAGGAAGGGACGATAGATAGACGCGGCGAGGTGGTGGTTATATAAATATGTATATAAGAAAAAAGGGACTCGCTGACTTTTAAAGCTTCACCTTGAACGTCCTTTCGATATCTCGCGCTCATGGCTTTCTATAACTATATATCCCTTCGTGTTCCAACATCTCGTCTATAGACGCGCAGCGCATAGGGCTCTATGAGGTGGAAGCTTTCGACTATGGTGGAGTATGGGACGTATATATATACGTATGCATAGAAAATTCACATAGATATTTGCGGTAACCGCAAATATCTATGTGCTGGAGACACCTCTGTTGCTTTGTAACACCCCCGACACCCTCGTTTTCTCTCTAATATTGTTTCAGTACCGATGCATTTCATCGCGTGTATGTGGTTCCGTTTCTCTTTCGATTTTTCAGCTCGGTTGAGAATACGTTCGAGATTCGTTGTATCTACGGTGTTGACGAGAAACGTTTCTTTCTACGATCTTCGTAATACCCCGAAGACGCTTTGATTTTTACACCGTTGAGTTTTATCGAGGGTTCTTCGCTGTTACGTCTCCACGTACGATATATCAGCGTTATCAGTGAACCCTCAGAGCGTTCTGCTTTTTTCGTCTTCTTGTCCTATCCGGTCGTGGCTTAGAGGACGTACGAAGGTTAACAATGGATCTGTCCATGTGAAGAGATTTCCAGTCGTTAGTGGGTTTAGGAAAGGGGACAGAGGGCGCCAGAATCGCGCGAATATAGGGGAGTCGATTACAAGGAGGACGCTGATGATGATGATGATGATGATGATGATGCGGTGGTGGTGGTGGTGGTGGTGGTGATGGTGGTTGTTGTTTCGATCCAACCCTTAGCGAGTGTTACACCCTCGGAGACCGGGTCTCCCGTGTTTTTCAACGAATCAAGCTAAGATGTGCATAGGAAACGGTTGAGCGTAAAAACCAAATCGGCTTTACCGATCTCTCACCGTCAACAACCACCCATGGCAATCTCTCCTTCGCTCGTTCACCGTTTTCACCCCCTTCGCTCTTTACTCGTTCCACTCTCCTTTCTCTTTCTCTTCCCACTCGACTCGGTTCTCGTCGCGCCTCCACCACCCCCCGTCGTCTCAAGCTCGTCGATCCCGGAAAAAAGCTGTTGAAACTCCGTAATTAACGAACTTTGCAATTTCCCATTCGGCGGGCGAACGGGCACACGAGGCTAGCTCGACCACGGCCGTTATACACCTAGCGAAGAGAAGCTTATAGCCGAGATGAGAGAGTGTAACGGAGAGGTGATTGTAAGCGGTACAACGGTAGAAGAACGAAAGAGAGAGAGAGAGAGAAAGAGCCACGCGCGGCAATAGCGAGCGCGCGTATTGTTTGGCAAGCTGAAATTTTTTTCCTCGCAGACGATCAAAGGCCACGTATATAGAAGAGATGAAGGAGAGGAGGAAGAGAAAGAGAGGGAGAGAGAGAGAGAGAGAGAAAAGCTCGTCTATCTGCCCCTTTTATATTTCCCTTCTCGCCGCGAATTCGCCTCTTTACTCTTTTCTCGTTTCACCCTTCCGCCACCCCGCCCGGTCTCTCTATCATCTACCACCCCTGCCAAGCCCCCTGCCGCCGCCCTCTCGTCATTTCCCCTTACTCTCTGTCCGTACAGCGGAGTTTTTCCCCAGAGGTCGACAGAGAAAAAGAGGTCGCGAGACTTTGCTGTACATTGTACGGTCCCGCGGTTTATATATATATTACGCTGTATAATCTCGACGAAGCTCCATTCGGTTCTCGGCCGCGAGTCGGCTCTCAGCCGAGAATATTCGGTCGAGACATTTGCCCACGAGGCCAGACAGGAGCAGACCTCGCTGGAGATACGAGAAAAAAAAAGAAACGAAAGCCGGTAATACTTTCGTGGCAAACTGAAAGATTGAAAAAACGCGGGGGATACAGATAGATAATAAAATTGAATTAATAATTAAGCTCGTGATATTTATCGTTTGAATTTCAAGTTCTCGAGTTTGATTCGATATTTTGTCGACTAGTTATTTTACATTAAAGGTCTCGTATACGTATCGCGATGGTTGAAGGGGAGGGTGGGGTGCGGTATACAGTGAATGGGGGAATCATCCCCCGCGAATGAGATCGAGAAGACGAAATAGCGTAGACGCCCTAGACGTACATAGACACGGTGTTGTACGTGATCGCGACAAGTTCCCTCGCTCGCTCCGTAATCGAGCCGGCATATCGCTCTAGCCTGCGAGCTGCAGCACCCGACGCCGTTTGCCGTTGGTTGCCCCTGGGCACGAGATTGACATTCCCGAGCATCGAAGCGAACAAGAGCTAGAGGTGGCGCGGTACGTCGGCCCCTGACACGGCGGAGGGATACGTTTCGAATTTACCGTGCTAAAGCATGGCAAAGCAGTGCCCCGTACTGTCGGATCGCAGATTGACATTTTAGACAGAGGAGAGAGAGAGAGTGTGAGAGAGAAGGAATCAAACAGACAGAAAAGGAGGGTGGTTAGATTAGAAGCGCGCTTTTATTCTACCTCCAGTATCAAAGAAAGCTCATCACCACGCGTCGGGAAAAAGGACAAAATCGTTCTTATAAAATTATCGTTCGATCAAAAATCATCGTAATTCTACGAAATAAATATTAATATTATTCGGATTAAATTTATTTAAGATCAAGCCTAATTTACTTGGTTCATCAAGAAATATTTCCTACACTCTGTTTGACTCGAGCACGTCGCGAATGCCTCGAAGCAACGAAATTCCAACGGCGCGGTACGCGCGAACAACGACGTGAGAGAAGTCGGTTAACCCGAGGCATATACGGATAAACGTATATACATATATACACAAAGGTTATACGAGAAAACTGCAGCAAGTACAGAGAGAATGAGCGACGCTCCGGGATAGGGCAGGGGGCAGGGGTGATATCCGCGAGAAAAACGTCGATATACGGAGTTGTCAAGATTTCCCCAGTGTGCCAGGCGCATTACCACTTTCTCTAACAACGAGACTCCCCGATAAACCATTTTCTCTTGGCTCGATATACGTACGTATACGTACACACGCGTCTCGCCAGCTTTTCCTCGAGTTTTGTACACGTGTTTGTTATTTACGCTCGGGAGAAATTCGCTCCGCTATCCAACACGTGCGGAAACATCCGTAAAACTCTCCGCGCAGACGGACGATATCTCCGTCGTTGTAGTTGACTTTTTAGGAGGGTGGGTAAGGGCAGGGAGGAAAAATGGAGAAAAATAAAAGATTAAGGGGATGAAGAGAGAAGTCGAGAAAAAAATACAGCATACGAGCCAATGGGTGCGAAAGAAGAAGAGAACTTTGAAGACAAATTCATTAGGACATCTCACTTTGGTTGAAGGAGCCTTTACTGGTTTGCGATTTGGCCCGACGCTTGGTAATTATCTCCTTCGCGTGGGCGACGCACGAGACAGTTGGCTGGATCGCTCGTGGGTGTTCCACGTAACTATACGTGTCTCGTTCACGAAAATAACGTAGCCAGAAGCAACGATGGGGGTTTGGGACTGGTAGAGGGGATGGGTGGCTGGGGGAGGCTTTGCACGACGATGCTGTGGGTTCGTAGGATATACAGTACCGATTGCTGGTCCCTCGCGTGCGCTCCGAACCGACGATGTATCACCTTTTATTAAACGATAAATCGACGTAACGAAGCCTCCTATAGAGACGTATAATTCGACGGAGTGACCGTATCGTCGCGTGTGTGCGCGCTGAACCCACGCCCGCTCTTTTCCTTTTTTTGTTCGTCCACTCGGTGTGCTCGACGACCCTGAGACAGGGCGAGCGCCGAGTCTCCCAATCGTACATTCCGTGTCGTTTCGACCAATTTCAAAACGCACGCGATCTTAAATCCCACTCTTCTTCGCCAATATGGCCGGTTACGTGTTTTATAATTATTTCAATTTATATGATTCGATAATTACGATTTTATCGCTAGGTTAATTTTTTTTTATTGTTCGGGTGAAAGAATTATTTCTCGTTTGAACGATGTCGTTCGAGAGACGCAAAGACGGATGTAATTTGAAACACGAGACGCGTTTCATTTTTCCATAGGGATTAAGGGCCGACTCGAGATATCAGAACTTGGATGATTATTAAAAAAAAATTAATAATTTAATTAATAGCGAATTATAAAAGGTCATTTAAGGATGATGAGGATTATACAATATATACCTACGAATTAAATTAAACAATTGTGAGATTCAGATATTGCTCGAGTCCGAACGGAACGACCCGTGTATATGTGTACGAGGTAAGTTGTATATCAAGGAAGAAGCTATATGCACGGTACATAGTAAAGGATATAGTAGCAGCGTAAAAGGAGTATGAGGATTTTGGGGAAAGAGGACCGGCACTGTGGCGCATGGACAGTTCGCTCATGCGAAGTTACGTAGCGAAAGAGAGAGAGAGAGAGAGAGAGAGAGAGAGAGAGAGAGAGAGAGAGAGAGAGAGAGAGAGAGAGAATGAAGGAAAAAGAACGCGCGAGACAGATAGGGCGAGTTAGAGAGGCGAAGGAGACGGGGTTGAAAAGAGAAGAAAAGCGTAGAAGAAAGAGGCGGAGGTGGAGGCCGAAGGGCGAAATATATCGTACGGTCCTTTGTACTTCCGCACCCGCTCGTTATTTCGAGCGGGTGCGGGGGTGGTCGCACACCGACGAGAGAGAAAAGGGCGACTAGAAAGACTGGGAGGGCCCCCGGTGCTTGCTCGTGCTCGCTAAAGATACTCGAGCAAAAGAAAGACAAAAAAAACTGTTCCATGGTAGTGGTGTCACGGTAGTCGCAGCAGTATCGAGGCGACGCGCGCGAGTTTCCCAATGTGGCAAAAAATGGAGGCGAAGCACGCGAGAGAAGCTCGTGCGCGTTTTATTACGCTGGCGAAAACACGAAATAGCATCGCGACAGTCGTGTATATATAGTCGTAATGTAATAGTCGCGAAAAAAACGAGAATGAAGACCGCGAGAGTTTTATATTTGAGATAAAGAAATATTGAGCTGCATAGAAGGGGGGGGAGGAGTATTTATTGGATTGGCGTTACTAAATATACAAAAGTGAGAAACTAATAAAATAAGACCCAAAACCTCTCTTTTTACAACATTTTTTCTACTCAAGGTAACTCGAGAATGAAGTTATAATGCATCGTGTACCTAATATTGTTATTCATCGATGTTTCATCCACGATATTATTTCGTAAGAGATAAAAACCTTTGGTTAAATAAAAATTAGTAAAAATCTCATTGAAAACATAAACGTTCGATGTAATTCGAGTGAATTTTTTCAGTACGTTGTTATTCCAAGAAAATTAATTCCATGTTATTACGTTTCAGATTTTTCCACCAATTTTCAAATATTCCGAATCCCAGACAATTTTGTAGCGTTACGGATATTCCAATAAAGTTATTTTTCAACGGTTATTAATTGTGTACAGCGTTTAATAACGGCGAGGAGTACCTACACGGTGAGGGGGAGAGGGGCGCTCATATACGTATTCTGTGTATCGATGTACATATTCCCGTGCGTGTTTCTGAACGTTCTGTTTGTGTACGATGCGTACATGGACATATATATACACCATTACGAGTACCTGGTGGTTTGATTAATATCGATATATCTGGCCCATCCCCTTGCCATGGCTGTGTAATTACAAAATAGCGCGGCAATGCCGGCAGCAAAGGACGTCGAGATAGCCAAGGCAGAGTGGGCTTTGGATGCGCGCATATCTATATACGCGTATGTATCGCTACGCAATAGATACATGGTGTATATATCTACGTATATGTATATATATATATATAAAAGATTACAGTGCAATGTATATATAGGCTCGAGCGAAATATCCGCTATAATATAGGCGGGTGAGACCTCTACCCGCCCCACATCATGTTACCGTCGAGAAAGAAACATGCCATCCAGCAAAAGCTTCGATTAAAGTTTCACCGTGCGTGTGAGGTAGAATAGGGAATAGCCTATAGATATAACGAGCGAGTAGCTAGGCGCGAGCAGGTGCGTGACACCGAATGCGAAATAGCGCTCCGTTGTCATTACCTCACGTCTTTGTCATTAACGAGAGAAAGATAGAGAGAGAGAGAGCGAGAGAGAGATAGAGGGAGAGAGAAAAAGAGAACCTATATAATCGCTCGTGCGCGCTTGATGAGTCTCGCGATATGACCTCTCGCTGTTCTATGGCCAAACTCTCTCTATCTCTGTCTATCGTACGTACTCTCTGCTTCGATCATTGGCTGCGTGTGCACCGATCATAGCCCCTGCCTTGGTGATGATCCACCCAACCACGTGAATCGAGTCTGCAACGTTGCACAATAATGGCTACGTGTATGCATATATATATATATATATGCGTGATAGGGCAGGCTTCATTGGCCGGGTCACGTGGCTGCGGTGAAACCAGTACCAGCGAATATTCATACGTTTCTCCACTTTGTAAGTTTGACAGGGAGTGATATAGGGTCGAACCTCGATCGTGTGTACACGTTTACTTAGCCGTGACGTCAATCTTTGTACTGTCAATTAGAGATATAGACCAAACGCTCGATACACCCTCACCTATACGCTTTGATTTTTTTACTTTAGCGAAGTGGAAGGGTACACGTGTGGGCGAAAAAAAAACGTGGACACGGGAAGAATGCGAGGAGCGCAGCGCATACCGAATCCGCAATACCCTCTGCCGCGCGATGCTTTGTTTTATGTCCATTTTGGAAAACACCATCGCATTCGTATGATCGGATTGGAACAGAGAGAGAGAGAGAGAGAGGAACACAGAGAGAGAGAAATGCGCGATACCTGCGAAGCGTCCATTCGCGAGGACACTTCCAACCGTGTTTTCCTGCGGGGGTAGCACGTGAAGAAAAAAAAAAGTTTAAAAAAATAAGGGAGAATTCAGAGAGTAACTGTATATGGCGAGAGATAGAGGGACATAGATAAAAAAGCTATATATAAAAGAACGAGATAATCTTCAATATTGCTCGGAACTCTGACGGGATTTGAGGGATAGTAAAAATAAAACAGAGAAGAATAAAAGAGAACGAAGAAAAGGAAAATATGTGAAAAATCTTATACTGCGCTGTTCGCTATAAAGAAAATTTTGTTCCGCGTTCTCTCGCATCCAGCGGAAAGACGAAAGATTGCTTTTACCACGCTAAATTTGACATTCGATAATCGAATTATAAAAATATGTCGACAAATCAATGGCGAACAAACTTGACAATGCGGTTAACTAATTGCATTGACAATCAACATGTATGTAGCGACGTGTACCTTCGGTGTGTACAGTTTGCGAAGTAGAGAGAGAGAGAGAGAGAGAGAGAAAAGACCGAGGCAACAACTCATTGTCGCATTTAGCGAACTGTAATTCCCTCGAGCAAACTCCATATATACCTATTTACATTTATTCTAGTTTGTCCGGCTCAAATTTGATATCTATTTGTGCGATTGTACGTACTTAATTTCAAAATTTCGCCGTAGCCCCCGGAGTAAACGCGTACACACATAAACACCCCCATTCTGTCTCTGCCACTGTCTCTGTCACGGATTTTCCCCATGGAATTCTCTATTACCTATATTAGGGCGGTTATGCGCTCGAATACATGCTCGTGTCGTGTTATATCATATAAAAATAGTCCATTGTAATGCGGTTATCGATGTACGCTATTTCGGTAAAGAGCCTATTGTCTATTACTTGAACCTGAAATTATGCAACCGCTTATACATTTATTTGCGTACGACCCATCTATATTTAACGATTCGTGTATAATTAGCTTTTTCATCTGTCGTAGGGAATGAACAGTATGGACCGGTTACATAAATGGAGTTAAGGGTGGAAAGTTTGTGCGTACAAGGTTGAAACGATCGGCGTTCCGTCCTCTCGAATATTCTTATTCATAATAAATACCCATGGTAAATATAAATATAATTAACAGGTACATAATTATTCACTGAAAACGTTGAGTGGTTAATGTGTATTCGGCCAATTTACATATTTATGTGCCGTAGGTTGTACGATGTATTCCGCGTATCGTATAAAGTGATTTTTCGGCACTGGGAACGTTTCGTATCCGCATAATTTGTCTAAACACAAACATTCGTTTAAAGTTTAACGAGGAGTTCGTTTCGTTCGTTACAATGTTATATAGCTCGCGTTACCGCAGCGGATGTGACTAATGATCGCGAGCTATGGTGGAGGGAAAATGCGAACGAGTCTCGTACGAGTCGTACGTACATAGATGTATATATATATATATATATTGTGTACAGTGCTTTTTCATCGGAGGGACACGAGAAGGAAGAGTGTAACCACGGGGATAGGTATAAAAAGAAACGGTGAGATTGAGAAAACGCGTGCGAAGAAACCGCGACGAGTGCCACGGCGCTAATGTTATTTGCCGATATATATAGACCGACAAAAAGGAGAATCGTAGTACGAACGAATCCTTCTACTTTACCAATTCCACTAGCTCGTCCGCCGTTCGCCAAGGAGTTAATAGAGCGAGGAATTGTTTCGAAAAAGCACGAGCCAAATGGATTTATCCCGTCTCAATCTTCAATCCTTCTACCTCCTTTTTGCCAGTGAAAACAGGAAAGATAAGAGAACCGCGGGAACGAGAGAAAAAAAATAAAGTTCCACCGTCGTGGCAGAAATCTATAGAGGAAAGAACGTGCGCAAAGAGGGAGGAAGATGTATTGCTCTGGCGATGATGAGACGCGCGAGCAGCTAATCGATCTTCCACCGCGTTTCAGCCGGTTGTCCTCGGCGAGAGACTGTACGTCGTAGAAATGAAAGAGGAAATGTGAGAGGGCGAGGATGGAAAAAGAAACGTATATCTGGTGTGAGAACTCTGCCGAAGAGAACGAGAGAGAAAGCGAGACGTCACTGCGAGCCGAGTTTATATCCCGCAGGAGATGAAAACTTTGCTGATATCGAGGCTGTCTCCGACTCTACGACAACGAGGCTGGAATGACGTATTTTCGTCTTATATTCCCATAGGAAAAAGAGTCCGCCGCGAAACTGCCAATGGAGAAAATATATAAAACTCTCAATCGGTAGAATCGGAATTTTCACACGACACATACGTTCCTTCGAAAATCGTTCATTGTTTCTCCTAAATAATCGATATCGAATGAATAGGTAAGAGGGTTTGGCGACGTAACGAACACTAGTCGTTTCTGGCACCGTGATTTTCAAAAGATTTTTCAAAGCCTTTTAAAAATCGGTTAGAGGCGCTGCGAGTTCGCGCACGAATTCACCCTCGTACTATCGTGAGTCACGGTATATCTTGAAAGTTGGTAGGGACACGTTGCAAAAAAGGAAGAATGAGCCGTCGACACGTGGTTCGGACAGGCATTGAAAGAGTTGAGCTACACATACACATACACGAATACACAGACATACGTATCAATGTATGTATATGTATATATAGTAAAAGCGGGAGAACTAGAGTTCGTGAGCTTTTACTATATGTACGTACGTGCTCGGTTTCCCTCCGGCCCGTACAACACGGGTTGCGTATATATGCGCGTGTATTTTCCAGGGAAAAGTTCCAGCAGGCGAGGGAGACTTGCCCAAACGGTAGCGAGAGTGTCGATCGCCACGTACGAGAACCGGGGCTCTCGAAGCGAGGAGGGCCACCCTGTGGCGGATGTGAAAGAAGGGGGCGAGGGTGAGCGGACGGCGAATGCATGCTTCGGCACGAGACGAACGAAGAAAGGGAGTTTCGTACATAGAATCAAGAAATAGTACGAAATCCAGCAAAGCATCCCAGAACCGTGAAGAAGAATCCCACGGGCGTCCGGTGGCCGCGGAGATCGTTTCGAAATCGGTAGACCGTGAAACGGACACCGTGTCGAAACACACACCGCTCTATTTCTATCTCTCTCTCACAGGCACTGTTTTCTGGTCTTTCCTCGATTCACTCCGTACACCTCTCTTTCCTAGCGGACTTTCAACTTGTCCGTCTCGTCTACTTCTTGTCTTGTTTCGTTTACATGTAGAGTAGTTTCGGGTATTATGGCACACCATAAGCCTTCTTGGACATAAACTCCAAGTATATGAGATCGATCAGTCTTTATGTTTGTGTCATCAGTCGTTGAAGTTATCAATAATCAATAATTAGAACCTCACTTTAAAGAATAACTGAAAATAAAAGTTTTGGTCAAATTGAACAATCATTGAAATCTAAACATGGTAGGGTATTGTGGCCTAGGGACATATTGACCGTAAATGCCATATTGCCCACCGGGGAAACTATACAACCAATTAATCGCACGTTACTTCGCGGAGAAAAAATCACAGAAAAAGTGGCAGTTTTCACTCTTCAACATTCTTCGTGAGCCCATAGACATTGAAGATGACCCTCTACCTGGTGGGCCATATTGGCCGTAGGAACGTTTTTGACAAATAAGATCTAAACTAAAAACCAGTGAACAATTTGTATACATCATTGTCACCACACTATAGATTAAGGGTTTGCCTACAAAACTGTGCAGGAATAATATAAAAAAATTGAAACTTACCAAAAAATAACATGGAAATATAAATTTTGGATCACTGCCTGCAAAGGACTCGCGCGATTTCGCCCCATAGTACAAACTGCTTGAGGAGATGAAGGGTAGAGTTGTACAAACGTGACAGGTACATGTAACGCTAATGTTGATCAGTTTCGGAAATATAGCAGAAGGCCATATTGGCAAACTAGGCCATAATACACGAAACTACTCTATACGTAGGTATATAGAAACGTCACGCTCCGTCCACTTGTCTCTCGTCGCCCATCCCTCGTACTCTGGAAGAATTGATTTCACATACGGAGAACAGAGAGACGGTGAACCGAGCGTGTTTCGGAATAGAATCGTATAAATCATAGGTACTAGGATACTACGTGTGTCGAAACGCCGGACGATCGAAAAACGTAAGGTAGGTATACTAGCGGGCAGATGGAGAGAATAGAAACATTTCGATCGAAACTGTCGGCTCTCTGGAACAGCAGCGACTTGATAGGGTATCCACGTTGTTCTCTCCGTGCATTTCTCTCCATTCCGCATTCTCATTTTCCTTTTTACGGTCCGAGCAATTTTTTACACTCTCTATCTATCGCATACGTCGGGCCGATGTCCAGCGGACGAAATCCCACGGGCATTTGCGGTGGTCGATCGAAAGCGTGGCCGCGGGACACCACGTGTGCGGTGGGCTCTTCGTGCGCGAATGAGAGTAGGAAAATCGTGAAAGGGAAAAGCCGAAGCTAGGATGCGCGACGGCTGCGGACTGAAAGAGAGTGGGTGAGTGAGAGAGAGAGAGAGAGAGATGGAAGGAGAAAGCAAGATACGAGCTATATTGGTGAAAACGAACGGAAACCGGAGGTGGAAGGGTGCTAGCCGTTCCCTGTTTTTAATCACTTTGCACGCGCAGCCAATGGCGCGGAATTGTAGCCGCGGTGTTCGAGGGAGAAAAAAGGGTACGCGCGCATCGGATCCCGCAATAGGGTTATATAGGAAAGCACACACGTGGCGAACGGGATTTTGCCGAACACTATGAAATAGAGAGAGAGAAAGAGAGAGAGAGAGGGACCGAGATAGAGAGAAGAGGGTGAGTTTTGTGGATATGTGGTACAGGCGAAGAGGGGTGGTTACACCCTCGCGTAGGCCACGGACACGTCGATGGCAGATACCGGGCGAAAACCCGGAGGACCCGGTGATGCAGACACCGGCAAGCTCTTCGCTGAGCTAGTGGATAGGATATGCTCCGCTGCTACTACTGGTACCCTCTGCGTGGCTCGAGGATACGGTGAAGTGTTGGAAGGGAGAAATGGGACCATGTACTCCGAACACGCATATACCATTCGTGCGAAGCTATGTGTACATCAACGTGTGGAAGTTTGCGATGGGCGATGGACGTACTGGATGCTAACGGATGGAATACACGCATGCAGATTGATCGCCGTACACCGGCTGCTGGGGGTGAGACAGAGAGAGAGAGAAAGAGGGAGAGGACGGGGCTATACCGTAAGCTCTCTCTCTCTCCCTCGATGAGTCGAGGGTATAGGTATACAGTCGGTATCGCTACGATGGATGATGGTCAACATCACTACTGGAAACTCCGGGCTTCTCGTCTATTTCGTCGATGGTATATTGGTCGAAATAACCCAGCGGCCGATAGAAACTACCAACGGTGCAAGGATGCGGGAATCGTTTAGGAAGAGAACCGAGAGATCGAGAGAGAGAGAGAGAGAGAGAGATGTTGGTTGTATCGCACGGCACGGCGATGTGCTCGTGAATGGAATGGAAATGTACCCGGTGAACGGAGACCCACACGATCGGACTCGATTGCTGGAAATATTTGCGTAAAAAGTTGCCAGCGTGTAAAGTAGAAAGGTTCCAGATTGAAAGAGTCTAGGGAACTTTTTCTACTGGATTAAAAACGAAAGGTTAATATTTAAAGATTGCAATGCGTTTGCGAGAGCGACGGGTCCAGGAGTCACGGATTTTTAGTCGAGGGGTGACAATGTCGAAATGGCAGAGCGAACCACGGAACATGATCATCATGATGGGAGACGAGACAGACGGAAACGAACAGAGATGAGCTTCAAAAACGATAACGCATGTATTACCAACTAAACGGTTGTGTTTGTGCTGCGCACACGATACCCGTGAAAGAAATTAGTAGGGCAGCCCTGAAAACGATCGGGGCCCAAAAGGGTTTGAATATGGATTCCCTACTAGGGATTTTCACAACACAATCCGACTAGGCCCCGACAGGGAAATAACAGGGTTGCCTTATTTATTTAAAAAAGGTCGTAGCGAGGTAAATGATAAAGGGCCTAATCGGGATTCATCAGGGCAGTAGTTATTAC
Source organism: Netelia inedita (assembly GCA_964017225.1). Taxonomy (NCBI): domain Eukaryota; kingdom Metazoa; phylum Arthropoda; class Insecta; order Hymenoptera; family Ichneumonidae; genus Netelia; species Netelia inedita. The sequence goes on along the minus strand of OZ024922.1, from coordinate 26,335,695 downwards.
AGAGCATACAATATTTGCAAAGTTATTTACACCAATGTCTAGTTTTTATACTTATTTTCCATAGATGTGATGTACATATAAAGTTAATTTAAGCTTTTTAAGCGTTAATTTTACCTGCACGCATGAATATTATTAAAAAAAACTTTTTTTATATTGTGAAATTTATTTTCCAAATTTTCTCAATGTTTATAGAATAGAAATTTTACTATAGATAATTTGTATTCTATTATGAATATTATTATCTGTAGTAAAATTCTCAAATTATCTGTAGTAAAATTTGCATTCTATAAATATTTAGAATGTTTGGAAAATAAATTTCACAATATAAAAATAGTTTTTTTAAAAATAATATTCATGCGTGCAGGAATGACAGCACATATACCTACGTACAACACCGTTTGGTTGTTGTATGTGCTCACCGCGCGACGAGTATGTAGTTCCGCCAGCGGCCGATGGGCGGCGCATGGCCGAGCGCTTTCTCGCACGCGTAGTCGTCGCCCGCTGGCATTATAAAGCGGCAAGCTGACCGATAATTTAACTCATTATCAATCTATGGATGTGTAACGAAAGTTTAGATACAAACATTGATTATAGAGGAATTCTATAAACAAAGGCACTAACTTTACATTTTTCACCATTTTTACTTATAAATTACACCCGGGCGAAGCCGGGCCGGGTGGATAGTAATAAATAACCCTTTACCCGCAGAAAATTGTTTTCATTATTGCAAAACATCTCGCTTGATATGTATCTACTATTATTATTATTATTTGGTAGTTTTATTTGCACATCCTTGTCGCAAGGATTTTTACAAACTGATATGTATCCACTAATAAAGCTGGTAATTATAGGGCAGTAATAGGGTTGCTTCACGGCTTCGATTCGGTTCTGGCAGGGTTCTGTTGAGGCAACCAGCCGGGCCCTGATTTATAGGCCTCTTTAGGTCCTCACTGACAAAGTGTGACCGGCCACCAAGGGACCTAGTCAGGTGCCCTGTTAGGGCCTTTGTAAAGTGAGGGAAAAATAATCGGGACCTAGTCTAAGCCCTGGCAGAATTCTTACTTGGGTATACGAATGCTGCTGGTAGCAAAACCGGCCATTAAATTCGAACAACGCGTCGCGCAATTGTACCGAAACGTCATTTCCCGGTTCGACAATCGTTCGAATGTCCTGGCCAACGATAAAACACGTTTTATATCCTCCATCATGTCCAGATTTCAGTTAGTGACGGTCAGAACGAACGACAAAGCGCGAATCGTCCCTTCATCGAGAGTCGCAAAAAGAGTTGAAAATACTTTTTTCATATATGAAAAATTAGTCTACCATGGGATAGCGTTGCACGCGCCCTGAGGGGCATTTAGTTGTTTAATTAGTAATATCAACGAGCGGAGGGTCACTGCCTGCGGGAACGAAGAGAGGCGAGGATGAGAAAGAGAGAGAGAGTGAGTGAGAGGGAGAGCGACGTTGAAAAATACGTTTGAAAAACGCAAAATAGCGCACGGTGGTTTCGTTCAAAGAATTCATCCCTGAATCACCCGTAGCTTCCCTTCATACACATCATGTCATACGCCTCTCGTGAAGTTCTTGATACGGAAAACTGTCTGACGATCGCTGTGGCTCGCGGTCCAACGGCGCGTGACGCTTTAAAAAATTTCCGACGCTCCCTTCTTTCATACTCTATATACATCCTCTTCCTCGTCATATTCTAAATCTAGTCGAGTTCCCGTATTTCTGAAAGGTGAGAGGTGAATAAGTGGAGATGAAAAACTGGCGCAGAGACCGGTACTTTTTTCTCTCCAAAGGATGGTTCTCTAAGGCTAGAGGAGGTTTTGTACGTATACGTTCGCAACGACACTTGCACACATTCCGTAGACCTGTACTCCAATAATACCTGATATAGCGTAACCTAGCTTATACTGGAAACGAGAGAGAGAGAGAGAGAGAGAGAGAGAGAGAGAGAGAGAGAGAGAGAGAGAGAGAAAGGGTGTGCGCGTGCGAGGTCCGGCACGTGAAATCGAAGCGATTATGCTTCAAAGCGAGGCAAGCGGTATGATGAGACCGAGGGAGGGCCAGAACACCGTGCGGGTTATGGGTCTCTTGCGCGCACACACACACACACGCGACGCGTATATACCGACACGCACGCACGCAGGTGGAGAGATCGAATCGATAGTGCAACCCTCTCTGTACGCTTTCTATGTACGGCCCACCCCCTCATCAAGCCACCCGTTCTCCTTCTCTCCCTCTCGGTCCCTCTTTCACCCCCTAGCAAAACCGGCCGCCGCCACCGTTGCTACCATAGAACGGTGTCTACATCTACCTAATCCTATAATTGCACTGATTAACCGATCCTCCGCGTCTCTGCCTCGCGCAACCCCACCCACTCCCCCACAACCCTCGTACCACCCCTGTTTCCTCCACTTCGACGGGATACAGTCAGAGATGAAACACGCGCCTATGTATTCTCGATTTTCTCCGCGTAATTTGTGTGCCAATTTAAAAACGTACATTTGTCTCGAAATTTAACGAGATAATAATTTGGGGAACACTGTGGTAAACATATCGATCAAAGGGTCGATTTCTTGTTTCATAGAATTCGTCGGAGCCCAAGATGTTGAATGATGGTTAATTTGTCATTGGTTCTGTTATATATGCTCGGGAAATTGTGTTTTCAACGTGCGAGGCTCGAGACATTAACGAGACGAAGAAATTGAGCGATTCGTCAATTATCCCGCGTATCGTATATACGTTTGTACGAAATACAGGCGTACGTGTCGAGGTCACGCCGGAAACCGCGAGACTTCTTTCACAGTCGACAAGAGCCTTTTTATATTCCGCCGCGCTACCGGAAGATCACCGCGGCGAGAACGACCGTGCTGCGACCAAAAAAACAAATAGCAAAAGTACGAAGAGCTCAGGGACAAAAAAAAGTAGTTGGGCCAAAAGAGAGATTGCGCGATATAGAAAAGGAGGTGGTGAGGCGCCGTGACGATGAATACACCGTGAGGCAACGAGGGAGCGAACGAAGGAGGAGAGAGTCTCGTGAGAGGGAAATAGAGAGAGAGAGAAAAAGTGAGAAGGCAAGAAGCGAAGAAACGGAAAAGATCCTTCGCACTTGGGATATCTGTGCTTCGGGCTTGGTGTGGTGTGCCGGCGATTCTACGAGGTTATATAGCGCGGACAAGAACAGAGGGGGGTGGGGGCAGGGGGCGGTTGCAAACAATGGCGGACGTTTCCGTGGCGTTGAGAGACGGGGATGAGAAGACGAACGGGAAAGAACGGCGAAGATCACGGATGAGCTTGGTGAAAGTCACTTGGCGCTGGACGAGAGTGGACTGAGAAGCCAGGCACGAGAGAGAGAGAGAAAGAGAAAGAGAAAGGGTAGAAAGCTCGGGGGTGATTTTAGTTGGCCCGGGGAGAAAAGCCATGAGATAGACGCGGAGATAGAGATAGGTACACTAGAGGAGGAGTCTGCTGATAAGAAGAGTGGAAAGAAGACGTGGAAGAGAAGTGTGGAGGGGCTTGAGACGAAACAGGGGTAAAAAGAGGGTGCAATGGACGAGGGGAAGGGGTACGGAAGACAATAGCTTTTGGAGTAGTTTTAATCGACCTGACGGAAAAAGAAGAGGTGAGAGTGTGTGTGTGTGTGTGTGTCTGAGAGCGAGAGGGAGGCGGAGAAAGAGAAAGAGAGAGAGAGAGAGAGGAGGGGCAATGAAACGTAGCGGATTCTGTACTACACGTGGATGAGGGCGACTGTTTTTTTTGTTTTCTCGACTCATTTTTGTTTCCTGATACGGGCGATGCATGATCCTGATGGAGCTAAAAGACTATAGTCATTCTACGAGGATACGCTTTTGCGTATTCATGAAAACAGTCAAAAATCAATTCAGTGAACAACGGGGGGGGGGGGGGGGTCTCCTCGTGCTATTCGGATTTTTCATCACTTTTCCGTCCAACCCTTCGGGGGATTCGAGAACCCTCTCGAGCATCCGCCGGAAGGAGATGTACAAGAGCAGTGCGGGGAGAGGAGATACGGGAAGACATCGCACGAGGAGGTCGACGGTTCGAATGGTGGAGAGCGGTGGAAAAGTGGAGTGGGAAGGCGGGGGGGGGGGGCAAGAGAGTCTTGCGGCTAGTCGGTTGGGCCAACCGGGTAAACCTCACCGCACTTGGCTCCTCGCTCTTTCGCCTTCTCTCTCCCACGCTAGTCCACCGCTTGGCAGAGAACGGCTTCCGCGACTGTCCCCCGGCCTGTGCCGTCGTTGCTACTCACCGTGGTTTCTAACTTCGAGACACCCCACCGCCCCCGCCAACGTCACCCTTCCTCCTCCTCCTCCACGCCGTCAGAGTTTCGAAAGCAATTTATTAAACAGACAGCGAACCTCGAGAGCACCGGTACTACCAACCAACGTCGTATAGGTACCGCCGCGCCGCGGTAGAAGCGAGACATCGCGATAGACGCTGAGAGGGCGAAAGTGTGTGTGTGTGGGTGTGTGTGCGTCTGTGAGAGAAAGAGAGAGGAGATGGTTGTGGAACGGCGGGGGTGGTCGTCGTCGTCGCCGTCTCAAGGCGCAGCAGCGTATCGTATTAGAATAATTTCATAAGCGTTGAGCGACAGCTCAACGCTATCCCGACGCTCTTCGTACTTCACCCCCGTAACACCACCCTTACTACTCTTTCATATAGAGACATATAGGTATATGTACATTCGTGTACAATACACACGCACGTACGTCTCACTTCGCTCGGCCCGATTCTCCCGTCGACTCCGTGACACCCGGGCCACAATCCTTCGGATTATAACTTCGGGACTTCCGGTCGCCCTCGGATCTCTCTCAGTCACGCGCGACAAATTATTACTCGCGATGCGCCTAGTCGTGCGCATATCTGTCACGTGGTGTAACCTTGTTTGTCTACCTATTTTGATACGCGACAAAGTCCTCGCTCGTCGATCGTTTTAACGTTTCAACCGATTCTTGTATAATTGACGATATTCCCATAAAACCATCCCTCTGCACATTATTATATCTCATCGATGTTCGCGTCCCGCGGTTCGATTGCACGTTGTCTTTAAGGCGAATCAGGTCGGAACAGTTGCAGAAAAAAAAGATGCAGATACAGCCGGAGAGGTCAACGTGTAGGGGTGCACTCACCCCCAGTGCTTTACCCTCTTGACCAGAAGCGTTACACGTGGCTCGCTTTACGGCGTCTCCATTTTTTGACAGGCTTCGACCAGAGGCGCGCTTGCTTGGCTTCGTTGGTTTAGGCGAGAGACACGGCGGGTGTCGTCACACGCGAGATCCCACATCGCGCATACGCTTAGGAAAAGCACAGACGGGACAGACATTTGCCGAAAAAAGAGAAGAGACGAGGAGGCGGGAGGGGGGGGGGGCAAGGGCACGAGGCCTGCAACTAATCCGATTAAGATACGCGCAGCGCTCCTCAGGAGCGAATTGCCTACGCGGGGATTCCGAAATTGAATCTGTATTATCGAACGTGCGGTTTTTAACAAAACAGCACCGTATTCCGTTGATACGTACGTGTATCGAGTTATTCGCGGTAAAACGAGAGAGAGGGCGCGAGACATATTTACTCGTAGAGACGCAACAAGAAATGAGATATGGCGAGAGGGGTTTGGGGCGGTGAAAAGAGAGGAAGAAAAGGGCAATGGGATCTAAGCTCTGTTTAAGGGGGTGAGTTATAAGTTACATCCCGAGGATACGAGAGCAGCATCACGAATCACCCCGGGGAGCTATTTCACCGGTCCCGCTACATACTTCACTGCGCGATTCTCCGAACACTATCTTTTGTTGTATATATATATATATATATATATATATATGTGTGTGTGTGTGTATGTATATATGTACGAAGTTACAGCTCGAAAAAAGAAGTAGGGGGAGAACGGAGCAGGGGGCAAAAGAGTTAAAAGAGAAGAGAATACGGGAGGCATTATTGTACCGACAATGTCTAAAGCCATCTTCTTCGTCGCTCGGTCAGAGTTCTTGGAAAATTATTTTATATTGTCCCCACGCAGCCACGGTACGGCCAACTTTTCCACTTTTCGCTTCATCATCTTTCGGATGAGAAGAGAAAGATAGGAGGAGAAATGGAGAAGTAAGGGGAAGGGGGGATTGTTAAGAGTGACGCCGTCCGTGTGCCATCGTGGTACTCGGAAAGCTCTCTCGCAACGTAGCTCGAGAGTCAACGAGGGAACGTTGGGTTGGCTTTAATTTGTGTTGGTATTACGGGCGGAATACGCGCCTTTCTCCAGTTCCATAATTTTGTCTCTGTTTCAAATTGCGAATGTTCGAAATACAGTTGTAGTCGTTGCCTGTTATATCTTCGTATCTCAAATCCACGGGACTCAATTGTTTCTTTCCAAACTATTTCTCACCCTCTGCGCATTAACAAACGATATTTCCCTCAGGAATTTCCATACCGCCTCTCGTACGAGAGATCGTAAGAGAGCGTACAATCTGTCTGTATATGTATGTATGAACCTTGTGTCGTTCCTCCATGTTGTTTGTTGTTTTATTCGATTATTCTTTTATCATTTGGCTGATTTATTATATTACTGATACAGGGTGGGCCATCTGTTGGTACGTTTTTGAATTTCGTCGTATGACAACGGCAAACGAGCTACAGACCCGAAATTTTTACAGTTCATTAGCCATACTGTCCGCGGCACGAAACAACATGTTTTCTCTTGAAGAGCGTTTTGAAATTTTAAAAACTTATTTTCAAAGTCAGTGCTGTGTCGCCGAAACTGTGCGAATTTTGAAACGAAATATGGGTCGTGATAAAGCACCCATCGAATGCGCTATACGCAATTTGGTGAAGAAAGTTCGTGAGAAAAGGATGTTAGTGGATGACAGAAGTGGTTCCAGAGCTCGGACAGTGCGCACACCCGAGAATATTGAGGCTGTGGCCCAAAGTGTGAGACAGAATCCGACGACCTCAACTCGACGCCGATCGCAGCAACTGAGCATTAGTCGCACCAGCCTGAGGAGAATACTGCACAAAGACCTCGGATTATTCGCCTACAAGATCCAGATGACTCAGGAGTTGAAAGCAAATGACCATCCGCTTCGATATCAGTTCGCTGTGTGGGCCATAGACCAGCTCAATAATGACGTCGATTTTGGTCGAAAAATCATCTTTTCGGACGAAGCGCATTTCCATCTCGGCAGATATGTGAACAAGCAAAACTGCCGGATTTGGGGTTCGGAACAGCCACACGCAATCGTAGAGAGACCAATGCATCCTCCAAGAGTCACAGTTTGGTGTGGATTTTGGAGTGGTGGCATAATTGGCCCATTTTTCTTCGTAAATGATGCTGGCAACGCCGTTACCGTCAATGGCGAACGCTACAGAGCCATGTTGACCAACTTTTTATGGCCTAAAATCGACGCTATGAATGTGGACGACCTTTGGTTTCAACAAGATGGCGCCACATGCCATACAAGCCGACTTACGATCGACCTTCTGCGCACCAAGTTTAACAACCGCATAATCAGCCGTTCAGGAGATGTCAATTGGCCTGCGCGTAACTGCGATTTGACACCGCTGGTCTTCTTCCTGTGGGGTGCCGTTAAAGACCGATGTTATGCGGATAATCCAGAGACAATTCCAGCTTTGAAAAACAACATTACGACTGTTTTGAGTGAAATTGGCGCCGAGGTAGTTCAAAATGTCATCACTAATTGGGGTGACCGAATGGCATACTGTAAGGCCAGTAGAGGGAGCCACATGAACGAAATCGTTTTTCATTCTTGACGGGGATACTTTTAGCTTTACAACAACAACAAAATTAATAAAAAATATCAATGCATACTCTTTTGATCGCATTTTTAAAAACGTACCAATAGATGGCCCACCCTGTATATTCACTGCTCGACTTGCCCCTACTGCTACGTTATACCTACTGCGTTAAGGATTTTGAAATAAAAGGATGATTATAATTATTTTATTTATTTCGCGCACTCATTTTAAATGAAAAATAAATTCTTTATGTAGGCATATTGCGTAATAAAGATCTAATTAAAGAGTTTTCCGGTAACAGGTTCGGATTAAGCTAAAATACGAGTACGAAATAGACATTTTCGACCTATCCGAATTCCGAGACGTCGATCGCTATGTTGGACCATCGACACCTTAAGAGGATCCGAATTTTGTTACTCAAAATTATTTTATAGAGACGTGGATTCAAAAACTTCTCGTACAACACGAATATTACATTGTTATTATCAATTCGTCGATAAAAAGTTGGAAAAACATGAAAATTCACTCTTTCCAGCTTTCGACCGTACAAAATACTCGAATTTGAAGAAAACGCTCCGGCCCGCTCGCCAATTTCAACCGTTTTGACTCATAGGTATATATTTTTTATACGATACCGTTGGGAATTCTTGGGAACTCGCACGCGTGATATATATATATAAAGTGGAAATTCTTTCTTTTCTCTCCGGTCGATTGATGGTTTCGCTCCATCCACCAGGCCTCTCGTCTTGGACACGTTATCGCACACGTAAGTATTATACGAGACTCGAGTCGAGATATGGTATAGGTGAGGTAAAAATGCTACGAAGAATGTCGACCTATAGCGATGCAGGAAAGAAATTCCATGTGTTCGAAGAAGTAAAAGCCGCGTTCAAAAATTCTCGATCGACCACCCTTAAAATAAAAATAAAAAATAAAAAGAAGAACGAAAAGATCGTACGAGTAAAAACGTAGCGAATAGTGTTTTCCTCCTCTCTCTTTCTCCTAAAAATCGTCGTTTTCTCGACATTATCTTCGATCGTTGATTTAAAAAAACAGACCTGCGAACGGCCGAAGCGAAAAAGCGACGATAACGACGGTATCGAAGATACGCCGAGCTCTCGTTTCGCTATCTCTCACCCCAACCCCCATTCGACCCTACCCCCGGTCTCCTTCCGCTTTCTTTTTCGATCCTTGTATCGGTTCTCTGAGTCGTTGCTATTTCTCGTGGGTTCTTTTGCGCCCCCCCCCCCCCCCCCGACAATGGCGGACATAGAGAGAAAAGAGAGAGAGAGAGAGAGAGAGAGAGACGGAGATTGAATGATCATGTCGATCTTCCAAGGCGCCGAAACGCCCGAGAGCTTTCAGCTTCTTCGACGCTCTTTCTCTCTCTCTCCATCTTTCTCTTCGTCACTCTCTGAACCCATCGTCCTTTCCAATAATATAATATCCAATAGCTTTCGCAGTGGAGATCCGATCGCGCGAAAATCAATGCGCGTCGACAACTGTACAGAAACGCGGCTGAACCTGGTGACGTTTATACGTTCATATAGATATAAACATCTATCTTTAAAGCAGTGACGATGATTCCCAGAGTTACGTACAGCGGTAGGTACGAGACGATGGGGTCGGTGAATCCCGAGTAGGATGGGAAATGGGGGTTGCCGCGCGATGGCGTCGATTCAATAGCCGTCGAAGAAATAATAATTCGTCTTGGCAGCTTTGAAAATGCTCGGCTTTCCTCTACCAATTGGCCAAACGGTCGTCGTCATAATCGTTTGTCTAGCTCTATATCTTTAGCCTTCTCTCTCTCCCTCGCTCTCTCTCACCCACTCGCCTATATTCAGCAGTCAACGTCTCGTTTTCATCGCTCGGGCTGAAATACCGGCGCGCGCGCAGTATATCCAATGTCGGATGACTTACGACGAGAAAGACCTCGCGAAACTCGTATATAGCTTCGAGAAATATAATGCGCCAGCCGGCCCGAACGCCACCGGAATTTCCGGAAGCCGTTTCGAAGATAACGCTCGTCAGTTCTGACGATCATCAATTTTTGCCCTGCTCCGACTCTTTTCATCCTTCTTCTCTCATCTTCCTCCCTCTACTCTCGCAACCTCATCGCCTTGTAGCTTCAGTGCTGTCACTGCACGTTCTTTATTCGAGGACGAACCTTTTCCTCGTTGCTATCGCGTACGTGTAGTGAAACGGGGTAAAATGGCACGGAATAGACGGACGAGTGGTGAAAATTTTACAGAATTTTCATTTTTAAGGCTCGAAATTATGATCGAAGAATAATTCCGCGGGTTAGTTTGAAAATTTTTGCGATTCGTAAAACGCGCGGGAAGTTTAGTATAGAAACGAGTTTAAGAAATGAAAAATCGTTGGCGAGTTAACGAATGAACCGAGAAACTCGATGACGTCACAGTCCCATTTTGCCCCGGTCTACCCTATACAACGTCACTACTACCCCGCTACACGTTTCCGGTGGGCGGGGAGAAACCGTGACTCTCTTCGTCTTCTTTATTCCCGACGATACACGTCGACGTATATCCACGACGTGGCGCACGATCGTACACTTTTCTACTATATACCTACTAGCTACGAGTAGAAGGCGATACTAAAAAGAAAAGCAAAAAAAAAACGAACTAGATATACATCCGTACGATATCGCGTTCGTATCGCGAGAGGTTGTACAAGCTGCGCTCTATACAAGGATCTGTGTATTTACGATCGAGGGGGTCTGGAAGACGCGATATATCGGAGGGCGCAGCATCCGCGACACGTTATTTTGTATTTTTGGGCAACCGGAAGAAATAAAGATTATCGTGAAAGAAAAATTCCACTTTTATACTAAATCGACACGCAAAATTGTTCGTAAATGACAAATGATGTCTCGCAACGAATGAAATTAAATTTTAAGTTTTAATCGAAACGAACCGATTAATATATTTATTCCCACGTCGAATCGTTGTAAATAACGAGCTGTAAAAATATCAATCGAGAAATGGTGAAAGATAAATAGAGAGAAAATTATAAAATAGACGAGATAAATTAATGAGAAAAACAAAAGTAGACTCACCGGACTCGGAGACGCAAGGGCTGCCAGCAGACCTGTCGGAGTTTCTAGAGCTGGCGGTTGAACTCGTGGAGAACGCCGTTGCTACCGAGCATTCGGAGACGCTTCGCCTCTTGGATAGGAGAGCGGCTGTTGCAGCAGCGGCTGCAGCGGCAGCGGCAGCCGCCGATCCGCAGGACGAGCCGGTAGGTGCACTAGAGCTCAGACCGTGCAAGCCCGCGTGCAAGCCATGATGTAGACCCGTCTGGGTCGTTAGCTGCTCCAGCCGACGCTTCAGGAACCTGTGCTCCCGCGACAGCTGTTCCTTGTGCACCGCTTGTTTTCGCTCTCGCTCCTCCAAACTCTACCGATAAACAAACAAACAAACATAAGGGACCTGCGGTTAAGTTTGGCAAATTATCGCGACGAGGGGCTTATAATACCATATTGCGTCGTACCTTACAAGACGCGATATAATCATCGTCCCACGTATACGTACAATAGATATAAAAAATCAAATAATTGCTCTCTCAATAATTCCAAGTTCGTGGGTATAATGACAAAATTAACAAAAATACTTGACCTTTACTTATTTTGTTCAAAGTAGGTATAATAACTATAGTAAGAAGCTATGTATCAAGCGAGAGGAGAGGGAGTTCATGGGTTAACGCGCGCAAACGGAAGGAGACGAAGAAGGAAAGCAAATAGACGCAACGAGGGGATGAACACGAGAGACAGAAACACAGAGAGAGAGAGAGAGAGAGAGAGAGAGAGAGAGAGAGTATCGCCAAAGGCCGTTGAATCGATTGACCTGGCCTCTCCTCCGCACAGCTATTGCCGCGATGCTTTTGCTCTTTGGGAAAGTAACTTCTGGCTGTATGGCTCTCGTTTGGCAACGCGCGCGGCGCGGCCGAAACTTACTTGCTAACTCGGCGAAGCGTGAGAGGCTCGACGTGAGAGTATCGTGGGGGATGAAGCTTTCCCATTCAACTTCTTCGTCGCCTCCTTCGATCTTCTTGCATATCCTGTATCTTTCGTCTTTTCTCTCTCTCTCTCTCTTTTCGTCTCACTCGTTCGCTCTGTTGCTTTTACGCTTACTGCTCCCTGCTCGCTTTATCGCCGGATTATTAATACGTTCACGTTGCCCAACCGCCTTCCTTTAAGATCCTTCTATTTATAAACCGAGACTCGAGAACCAGGATGAGAACAGAAGGATGAAGTAAGAGAGAGAGAGAGACAGAGATAATAGGGAGATAGAGGGAGAGAGAGAGGAAGAAGGTTGAGTTAAAGGGTGCAAGATCGGTGCAGATCGTTGGATATTCGAGGTACGCCGTATAAACAGGAGAGAAGGTGAGAAAAGCCGGAGTCGAAAGTAAAATATAAGAAAGTATCGACGAAGAATATTGGAAGAGGATGAGGGGGAGGAAGCGAAGACGAAGTATTGAAAACACATGGTTGGTGTATTCACCTTATACCTGCAACTCTCTCTCTCTCTCCCACACACCCTCTGGCATCAACAACAACCCCGCTGCTTTCGGAACAAAGCACCTCGTAGCTGGTGCTGCCACCAGTAGCGACAGCGAAAAGTTGCGACGGAGCTTTCGACGGCAAAAGGGTGCGATGGCACGAGGAAATCCACAGGCCCGATTTATCGGAAGAAAATTAATCTTGAACGGGCCCTTCAACTGCGTTCGAGATCGGTACATCGTGTTCACCAACACAAACATACACACCCCATCGGCCTTCTCTCACACGAAAATTTACGAACTATTATTGATAAATTCCTCGCATCGTGTAAAAACGTATATTTGTGAATTACCTCAGTGCAAATATGAACGAGCTTTGAAATTCTCGTGTTTGCAAACGGTTTACGTCGAGTATCGTGTTTTCTCAGTTACGAACCCAAAACTGTCGTTCGTGATAATTTACAAAAAAAAAAAGTAAACTTCTCGCACGACCGGAGAGATCGAGTTACCTCGAACAAAGAGTAATTTTCTAAAACTGTAACGCGTGAGAAATTCACGCGACTACCCGATCTTGTTATTCGTCGACACGACATGGGAATTATCTCGAAAGAGTACACGCGAACGATAATTGTTTTCCTTGCGATTGCGTAGGCGCCATTGAGCAGAATGGAACATTTCGATAGTCTAATAAAAGTCGAACACCTACTAGAAAGAAACTCAGTGTTCGTTCTCCTCGAAACCATAAAACTTTTCTAGGAAACTTTTCTTTCCCTATGAATTAACTTTCTCGACTTATTTCCATCGATAAATTAAAATTAGACATCTTGTATATATGTACAGTAAAATTATCTTGGTCACGACTGTTTTTGTATTTATACAACCACCACTATATCTCCCCCTCCCCTTTACTCAACAATTGAAAAGCGCAGTGAGCGAGAAAGATAGAGAGAGAGAGAGAGAGAGAGGGCCCGTACAACCGAGAAGTGACGAAGTGAGTAAACGTGTTTATCGCGCAGAATCGTTGTTGAGCGATTAAAGTTCTATATCCGAATTCCCATTACTCGATTTCCTGTGTGTCGTTTCCGAGGTAATGCTACACCAACGATCCGGCACATATATAAATAAATACAGATATAGGGGATGTTAAGGATGGGTCGTGCCACGTGCTCTTTTACTCCACGTGGATCATCCGGGTTTACGCGTGTATACGAAAGACCGGATATATCGCACAGTAAAACGTGAATACGGAGGGAGCAAGTTTTCCTTCGGAGGAAGGGTAGGGAGGGGTGGAACGGAGTTGGATGATACTGTCGATGCTTACGTTGCACGAATTTACGTACCTCTCGCGAATACACATATCTGGTAAGATAACCGTATAGAGGTATATATATGGCTCATATCCGCATACGCATTCGAAGGAGTTTTGACTACGGTTATATATATATATATATATACATTGCTGGATTCGTTGAAAAGTTCTCGCGCGCCATCTTTACCCCGTACGACGACGCTTCTGGCTCGATATGAGTTTACAACGAAGATAAGGGTATTAAAGCGACTGAATCCTATACTCTATGTGCATTTGCGATATACGTATATGCGTGTGTATATAACGTATATATATATATATACATACACGTTTGCTCGCACATAAAGGAAACGCCTCGTAAACTTCTTCCGCAGCTAGTATTTTTCTCTCACTCTCACCAAGTTAAGCTCTTCTCTCCGCTTATTTTCTTTCTACTCTTACGTTCACTCGCTCTCTCTCTCTCTCTCTTTTCTTATTTCATTCGTGCACCGAGAGAGGAAAGATTAATCGAGGAGCGGTATCGCCAGAGCAGTCTCCCAGCGAAAGAGACGAGGGCTTTATACCAACCAACCATCCTTGCTCTGCTTCGACCCCCCCCCCCCCCCCCCCCCCCCCCCGCCGTCTTCTTGCGCTTCTCGGTTATGGACATGACGTGGGCAGGAAAGAAATAAAAATGTTTGTCGAAGACAACACACGCTAGATTTTCTTCGTGCGACGAAAGGAAGAGAGAGAGTGAAACTCGCGTTTGCAGAATAAAGCTTTTTCTCCCGAGAGGATGAGAGAAATTCGAATCAATCGAGAAGAGCCTTAGGTAGAATATACGTTAGTTTTGCTCTTTTTTTTATGACTGCACTTAGATAATACACTCGGTATATCACGTGAATTCAGTACTCTCAGTGAAGTTTCAATTTATCCGTATCCACCCCCGCGACCACCAAACATTATAACTCACGGTATTAAAGCCACGTGGAATAAGTATATGTTCCACGTAACACGCCCGGAAAACTTATTCAATTTGTTCGTTGCATTCGTCGATCATACTACGTGTACGATCGTTAAAAATTTATCATCGCGTATGTGGGCGCAAGGGACGGACACGAGTTACGAAAGTACAAGATCGAATAACCAAAAAGTCCGTGGGACACGGAGTGAGAAACTACCCTCTCCTTCAGAATCGGTTGTAATAAAACCCGATCTAAGGGCTTTATGCGCGTAGCGTAATCGTACTCGAGACACGAGAGGGACGAGAGCATGGACGAAAAAGCATGCCACGAGGACCTCGCGCGGGGCACTGTGCCAAAGTCGATCCTCCCTCTTGCTCCCTCCATCACACCCTCGTTCTCTCTCTGTCGGTCATAAACTGACGTGTCACCTATGCATGTCTGTGATATAACGTTCGTGTACTATATATACCACCAGGTGTCCGACGAACGCCATCGGTCCTCCGTCATATCCGTGTACTCTCGCTCTCATCCCCGAGGGGGTGAGTTACGATCGATCGACGCACCCTTCCTTTGCTCTAAGCACGACGTATAGGACGTTTAATTATACCGGCCGTATAAACGCGAGCCCGAGAGTTTTACGAGTTCTCGGGTGATATCGCAGTCGAGAAGTCCGCCGGGTCGAACACGATTTCCACCCCTGCCGCGTCATCATCTATATAGAACCTCCCATTCGCAGGTTTCTTTATTCGAAAAAATGATCGAAAAAAGTATAAACTCACACTCCGATTCGTGTTAAATCTTTGGATTCATTCGTAACGATGAAAAGTATGCACCTACAACTTGTCAGTAAACTGTGCATACGATACAACGTCCTATAGTCACACCAGAAAATAGACACGACCAAGCCGGAAACTGTGAAAGCGCCCTGAAACATCTCGTCGAGGGGAAACTTTTCGTGTATTTTCGAGGTAGTTAGATACATAGTCGGGAAATGTTTGAAGCGTGCATACTTATTTTCAGCCACTGTCCAAATGCTGTATATTATGTCGTATCGTACCGTGGCAAAAGAGATGCGGAAGGAAGCGAACGAATAGGAGAATGATGATAAAGTTAATTCCCGACTGATGCAAAACTGTACGGTAAAGGAGAGGGTGCGAAAATGTTATTATACTCTGTTCGTGGGGCGAAAGGTGCGAGGCTACGTTTATCTAAATGAACATATATAAATATATATGTGTGTGATGGTGTAACTTGCCGCTGAAACGCAGGGAGCCAGAGGTGAAAAGTTTCGTTTCGGAGTATTTACTCGAGGGAACGCGGAGAATATACGGTACAGGGAAGGATAAGGTGTTGCAGCAAACATAGATGGCCAGAGACAGAGACGAAGACAGAGAGATGGATATATATAGGGAGAGAGGGAGAGAGAGAGAGAGAGGGAGAAAGCCGTATATAACGCGGAGCATACAATAGATGTACAGTTAGTAAATTACAGACTGTCCGAACAATGGTGTGTGCGGGAGCGCAGACAATGCCGAGTGAATTGAAGAGGACGAGGAGAGAGAGAGAGAGGGAGAGAAGGTGAGCGTGTAAGGGGCGGGAGGGAGTCGTGGGAGGGGGGAGCCGTATACGCAAGTTTATATCTATATACATATCTATAGATATGGCCCGTGTACCATGGCAAGTTGCAGTGTGCAACCATGCGAATTTACCGTTCGTCTCTCTCTCTCTCTCTCTCTCTCTCTCTCCCTCACCCTCTCTCTGTCTCGCCCTTACTCCGTGGAGAGCCCACACGCTTACGGCATATTGTAAACTCAACCCGGAGACAACGTGTCGCGCGAGTATAACGCACACGGTGAATCCATCGCTGGTATAACGCGGCGTGCGCGGATACGGTAGATATTCTAGGTGCATGGAAATATCGTATACGCGCGATGTATAAGCCAACGTATTGTACGACGTGCAAGTTACTGTCCCGATATATGTCCAGGTAGCTCGTTGGTAGTATCGCACAAATTGATGAAAGCGTATGTTCGTCATTGATGTCTGAAAACTCGCGAGTTTTGCTCGCTGTTGTTCTTAGAGCTATATATGGGACAAATTGCGAATTTGACGGATTATACCGAGGGAAGAAATACGAGCGAATAATTTGGCAAATGTTGATGAAACAAAAAGACTTTAATTTCGGGGAATTACTATAAGGGAGGAATGTAGGGCTAAAGGACGAAATTTAACATTGTCGGGGTAAGCCATTGATCCAAGAGTAGCCTGGAATTTCATGTATGTAGACATCTATTATACGGTTCTTTGGGCAATTACACCGAGTGGCGCGGTGAGAAATTGGTGCGCGACCCGGAGAGCATTCGGTCCGGGTAAAATGGACGGGGGAATGCAGATGCGTATACAAATGTGCGAGATACGTCTAATGTACGGTAAAATGTCTCTCGACGCGAGACGTCGACGCGAATAGAAGGATAGAAAATGTCCGACGTGAATGGATAAAATAGAGTACGGGACGGTGTCGCCCCGTGAAAGAGAATCAGTATAAAAGCGAGACCGGGAGATGGAGGGTTGAAAGAGGGGAAGCGGAGTTAAAATTTTTCAGGAAAAAGATTGAAGATGGAAAAAAGGTGTACGTATACACATATGTATATACATACACAATGGGACTTTGGACGATGGCGAAAGATGGGGTTGCGAACGCGTCGTACGTATAAGAGGGTGCGCGATGCAACTGCAAACCTTTTCCCGACGATGAAAGACCGTGCGGCGTCTCACCCCACGGTTCTCACATTCCCTTTTCTTCTCGTATATTTTTCAAGCGTCTTCCTCTCTCCCTCTCTCTTGCGCGCGCGTGGCAAGAGCGTCGCGCCCGAGAAGGAACAGGGGAGACAGTGGGCGGAAACAGGGGATGAAAAAGAAAAAGGGTGACTTTTAGCCCGTTCCACGGTTATTCGCGCGTCGCGGGAGCGCGGATGGTAATCTTTCATTTGTCCGCCCGTTGCGGATCTTTCGGTCGACGACGACGACGGCTCGAGCCCAGTTATACACCCGAGAAATTTTTCTTTCATACGGAGAATATTCGTCGTGTACGGCAAGAGAAAGAGCAAGGCCAGTTGCTACGGGGAGACATCTTTTCCGCCATCTTTCTCGCTAATTATCCGACCCGTTTTTCAACGGTCCTCGAAAACGTTGAACGCGTCTTCTCGTGCCCGTCTTGCTAACCCGGCTCTTCACGTATTTCATCCCTCTCGTTTCGCGCGCCACTCGGCGCCCTTTTGCTCTCTCTCCTCCCCTCTCTATCTCTCATCGTCGTCACGTCACACCTTTTCTCGCGGGTCTTAAACTCGTCCTGCAACTCGACGTCAATGTATTCCTTTTCTCTTCCTCTTTACTTGAAGTCTCTCAACGAATAGAAGGCATTTTACTTTATCATCGCTATCACTGTACGTATTTCGAATATATATATGTATCTATAACTATATACCGGCTGGTATAACAAGTATATAGCGCATGGAATAGCGAGTACGAGAGGATTGTCCGCGTTCGCGCAAACGACATGAAATATTCAAGCGACCGGGTTTCAGCTTCATGGTTTCGTTCTCTCTTTCTGAAATCTCCATTCAACTTCTTCCATGTCTCGTATCATAGGCGTGTATATATATATATATATACGATGCACACACTATGACGAGGTGTAAAAATGGGCAAAGCAGAGAACGAAAAAGAGAGGATTGTTTCTCTTTGTCACTCTCGTCGTATATTCGCTCGACCTTACCCCCCGCCCCCAGCCCCTTTATGTTCCGTTTATTCCCTCCTATGGAAAATTCCATCGGGTATATACGAAATTTTTTGGCGAGATAGCCTTGAGCTATATATAATCTACATGTCTTCGTATCGGCGAACAGGGGATGTGAAAGGAGGGTGAAACGTATAACGCTTTCGATGGAATAAGTTCGCGATATTTTCTTAACGGTTGTCGATGCGATTTGAAGAACAAAAATGACAAAATTCACGAAACGTCCGTAAGTTTATGACAAAATCGCGCGTAATCGAGGGTATTTTTCGTGCAACTCAAAATCACGATTGTAAGATTGTTTCAATCTATTTGATCGAACGTATCTGATATTATGGAGACAAATAGACAGCGATAAGGACGTACCTTGATAAAACGTTTGGCCTTGGTCAGGAGACCGAGAGTCGTGTGCCTCGAGGTTTCAGGGCCGAGCGGTACCAGCACTTTCAGCTTTTCGAGGCAGTTCCTGAGGTGCGCTCTCCTGCAATCATAAAATTTGATTTCGTCGATTAGAAACTCGAATAATCGAGAGATAAAATAAAGAGATGAAAATATTTTCGTCGAAATAACGTCGGATATACAAATTTCGTTTTACTTTACGAATAAACGGGCGTATTTCGCAGCTGGTTATTTCATAGTCACCACGTGTGTTTTGAAAATATTGCCGTTATGGAATATTCGTGACGGGAAAACGGTGTGAGCTTATACGAACCGGATATATAGTCGCGCACGCGAGACTCGAACGAGGGAAAGAGTTTTCTCCCCCCGGTGAGTCTCGTGTGCTGAGTTATAAATGAGAAAGCATGCAGTCTCCGAGGGTTGGAGAGTGGGGCCTAACGCTCGAGGCCTTAATATCTTGACGGACGATAAACTTTGCCCGAGCCTCCCATCCCACCTTCACGTTCAGTTCGAATCATACCCTCTTGCCCACCTCCTTGTACCCACCCCGATATCGACGATATTCCTATATCGACCCTATACCTATCCGTACACGTATTCCAACTCGCACTTGGCCCTTCAACCATATATTCGATCAGGACGAGCATACCTTTTTGCGCTATATCCGCTGGCGCTCGGGAGACCGTAGATTAGTCTACGAGACTTTCAACACATCCCCTAGCCTTCCCGCCCTTCTTTCTCACCTCTTACGATCTCATACAGACGCGAGGATGCTCGGCGAATAATTCCCACTGATGCAAAGTAATGCGGAGCTTATATTGCAAAAAGAAGACAAAGAAAGCTTCTAAGAGACGAGAATAAGCTTCAGAGAAAAAGAAAACAGATTTTTAAATATTTCATTGGTGAGTTACAAAAAGAATCGAGAATAAGAATATAACGTTTGTAATCAGTGGGAAAGCTTCGATTAAAATGGAGTCGTTTAGTAGAAAAGAAAGAAAACAACAGAAATTCCACCCTATTCCGAAGTGAACATTGAACTTTTTCAAATGTCGTTGTGGAGTATGGATCGGTGATTATACGGCGAAAACATTCTCTCTCGCAACAAAAGGCTCGTTGGCCATCGTTGGGAACGCTAGACTACGCGGTCGAATAACCTTCGCACATAGCCTCATCGTTTTCGCTCTTGGATTCAAATTTCTCGTCAAGTTCGGTCGCTGGAAAGGAAGAGGGAAAAGGGCTCTCTGAATTCCAGAGTGATTCAAGCAGCTAGCCAGGCGGAGGCGGAAGGATAGAGAGTTACAAGCTTCTACTATAGTGAGAATGTACAACGGAAGCAAAAGAGGGAATCAAAGAGAGTGTGTGTGAGAGAGAGAGAGAGAGAGAGAGAGAGAGAGAGAGAGAGAGAGAGAGAGAGAGAGAGAGAGAGAGAGAGAGAGAGAGAGAGAGAGAGGGAGAGAAGTCGAGTTTAAGGGGTCGGGGTCGGACTAGCGTCGAGGCTTTGCCACGAGGTATAGAGGAAAAGATGAAGGGGCAAGGATGAGGGGAGAAAACGAGAATCGCGGCGAGAGAGAGAGAGAGAGAGAGACAGGAAGAGAAAAAAGGAAAGACAGAGAGAGAAGGGCCAGGGGTGTGAAACGGTGCGAAAGCGACGCGCGAGAACCTTTACAAATTGTCTCTGGTCTCCCGGCTTCGCGGAATTTACAGCGTGGCAGCGATAGAGGAAGGAGATCGTCGTCGTCCTCCTCAATGGCTTCGCCAGTATCCACAGATTCGTGTGACTCCGTCTCTATACCATGTGCGACAGTCCAAGAGAGCTAACGCTTTGAACGGGAAACGTGCCATATCCACAAACCTCTCTTTGTCTATTCCCGACGCTTTTCCATTGCGCACTCGAGCGCTACGAGACTTTTGCCCTTTCTGCCCTTAACTCACGACAACTCCACCTGTTTAATTCCCAATTAATTTCTCATCGTTCGAAACGCGAACATTGCAACAATTTCCTAACTTACCACTTTACTCGCAAATTAAGATTTTTGCGTTCTTTCATAAAATTAACAGAAAAAAAGAAAGAATCAAATAGTAAAAAGCTCTTTTAAACAGAAATTCGTAAAATGTTGAAATGTCGTGTCCTTCGAGCCTTTAAAGTAGAAATAACTTCGTGATTCGATGTGCGAATGCAAGAGAGTCGTTCGCTGCAACCGGAGAGCGAGCAACGGGGTGGGTGAAGAAAAAGAGACGGGAGAGAGGATGAGAAGTTCACGGGAATAATTTCTAAATGATACCAGTGAACCAGGAGAAAGAGATGAGAGAGAGAGAGAGGGGGAGGAAGAGAGGATAGCATGGACAAGAGAAGCAGAGCTGGGAGAGACCTCCCATATTTCAGGGGTATTTATCGGAGGCCGCTGGCAGCGGGAAGCGAGAGCAGACCGCGAGGAGAAGTGCACGAGGGGAGCAGGAGGAGAAGGAGGAGGGGGGGCACGAGGTAGTCGGGAGTATTCACGCGCCTAATGGCCCGTGATCGCGTCGATAACCCCGTGGGATCGTATCGTTCTTCCGACGCTTTTCCCCGTCTCCCTCAGCCCGCCGTCCTGCCCTCCTGCCCCTTTCCTCCTCCTTCTCCTCGCCACACATCGTGCCCTGTTTCCTTCCTTCATTCCACCACACTAACCCTTGCCAAGGGTGCTAGCGGATGTCGAGTTCGTTTATCGATGATTCTCATCCTCCTTCGCTCTCTCACTCTCTCTCTCTCTCTTCTGGTTTCGTACTACGCGAGCATCTTTGGCTCCGGAGCCGACAACTCGTGAGCCACGACCCCCCCCCCCCCCCCCCCCCAATAGGGTGGACGGGATGCGAATATACGAGTCAGGTTTGTCTCACTCACGGTCCATAGAGCGACGGAGAGAGAGTTACACGGTCTTGAAATTTTGTATTACACCCGGCGAATCATCGTAAACCAAACTCAGGAGAATGTAAATCTCGAGGGATATGTAACGCGAATATTTGTAAGAAAAGACGCGCGTTTTCGCGAGATAAAATGAGATGAGAGTACGTTCTAAATTTTTTCATAACGCGACATATATCATGCTGAGAAAGATATTTTACATACAGTAAGATTACACGAGAGAGGGAGGGAGAGAGAGAGAGAGTTTGTCGAGAATTACAGGGCTAGAAAAAAATTACGTCGAAACGTAATATTTGGTAAAAATATATTAAAAAATGAATCAACCATCGAAAAATGGTTTTGTCTTGAAGAAGTGAAATTTTCGAATTTCGAGAAACCTTGGCGTCCGGTACAATTATAAATCGTCAACAATACAACGACAGTATAAATTCTAGCATAATTCTTGTTAAATATGTAAATCTCGCTGATGAAAAGAAACATCGCGAACGAGTGTAAAAGTCGAGAGAAATTCTCGTATGACCTCGGCGCCGCGAAGATCGCAGATATTTAATTTCAAGTTTACCGTCCGCATTTTATCGCCCGACAATTGCACGATGGAGAAACGAGACGCTATTTACAACGGGTAGCACCACGAGCGCGAGAACACATGCGCGTATAAAAAGCGACAAAGGGGCACGCGGGTCGAGAGATCTCGTCGGTCTGCGAGAAGAGTAAGGTCGAGTTAATGTTCGCGGCACATACGCACAAAATAGGATGGGCGCGTGCGGGATATCCATCAGTCCGCAGCGAGGCACATATTCGCGTCGGTAGACGATGAGTAGTACGACCCGGCTGGTTCGCATTCACCACGGTGCGGTGCGCGGTTCGCCCGGCATTGACGAGAGAAACGGGGAAACATGCGCACACGCCCCGAGAATCTTTTACGAGAAACAATGAGCCGGCTCCGGCTTAATGACGTCATCAACCGGCATTGTGCTTGTTAGCCATAGTCTGTCGAAGGGGGTTGAAACAACCCCCTCCCTTAGCCGCATATACACACACGAACAGACACATATACATATACGTAGCATGCGTCTGCCCATCGAAACGTGCAAATACGCATCGCCGATTCAAATTCATATCGCGGATACAG
Organism: Netelia inedita; assembly: GCA_964017225.1. NCBI lineage: Eukaryota > Metazoa > Arthropoda > Insecta > Hymenoptera > Ichneumonidae > Netelia > Netelia inedita. The sequence continues at coordinate 26,312,934 of OZ024922.1, read as the reverse complement.
CCAAGTATAAGTGTTGAAACTCGTCAGAATATTTGAAATGTCGAGTCGGGGACGTCGAGAGTTGCGCGAAACGAGCGGCGGAGCATCGCTCGAGTCGCGCCAGGAAATAGTTGAAAATTAGTCAGTAATTTGGCTTCTAACTTTCGATCGTGAACAAGTCGAAGGAAGGAAACTGCGAGCTGGAAACCTGCTTCGGAGGATAGAATGGAGGCTTTGAACCGTCGCGTCAAGATAGACGAGGGAAATATCGCGATGCGTTATTTCCAGCGACGACGGAACGATGACGAGAGAGCGAGAGAGAGAGCGAGCGAGAGAGAGAGAGAGAGAGAGAGAGAGAGAGAGAGAGAGAGAGAGAGAGAATCTTGAAGCTCGGCTATAGGTGTATAAAGGCCTCTGCTACGTAGAGCGTATAATATACTGTGCCGAGTGGAGTAGTGAAGTACAAAACGCGTCTGGCAATTCACCCCTATAACCGAGCGTAGAGAGTTCAGGATTTCGGTTTAGTCACGGGGGTTGATTAAGGGCGAGAATTTTCCAAGACAAGCGGCAGCCTCGCTGGATGGCGAAATGAGAGAGACGTGCAAAGTTGACTAAGTATGATATGTATAATAGGAATAACAGGAGGAGATACATATATGTATACGTATGACGGTATAACTTGACAGAACGTTCGCAAGATTCTGAAGCAGACTGAGTTACATCGCGTCGAGGAAAAGGAGAAGCAGGCCAAAACGGTTTTGGTGCGTTGGAGAAAGAGAGACATGAGGGAGAGAGATAGAGACTGAGGTCGAGAGGGAGAGAGACAGACAGAGAGAGAGAGAGAGAGAGAGAGAGAGAGAGAGAGAGAGAGAGAGAGAGAGAGAGGAACATAGCCAACAAAGTTCCATTCACGCATGCCCGCGCACCAGACAGAAATGAATCGAGAGAGTAAGGCACTAGTAGTAGAGAAGGGTTGGGCGGTTGGGTGATGGTGCGCACGATGCCACCAGCAGCGTTTCTGTGGTTCTGCGGCGGCAGAACTTGCGATGGTCGGCGGCTTTCAAGTTGCGGGCTAATATTGCAAACTCGACTAAGAAACCGGCATGGACGTTCACTCGCGGTGTATACTGCAACAAAGGGACATTATGCAGTAAACCCGAAAGGAAACTCTCCCCGTGACGAGTCGAGGCTTCGACGTAGGATACGCGGTAGATTTTCATGATAGAAAGAGACGATGGAAATTTGATGAAATAGCGAAGATCGAATAACGTAGCACGGATAAGTTTTCAACAACTAGAGAGACGATAAATAAGAAGAAAAGAAAATTCCGTATATCACGCAAGGGACGAAAAAAAGAGAGACGGAGTAAACGACACGAGGGTTGAATATTGCAGAGAATCGGAGACAGACGGTGCGAGAGATACGACGCGGCCTCGATACTCACCGAATCGTTGTGCGAAGGTTGAGCTCGCGGCATTTTGTTCCCCCGTGAACTATATGTCTATGTACAAAGGAGAAGGGATGGAAAAAGGAGGGCTTGCGGTGGTAGAAAAGAGCCTCTCCCAAATGAGATCAAAGCTCGAAGGAATTTTCGTGTTTCCGGGCCAGAAGTAAAAGAGAGGAAAGTAAATCGTGACCGTGCATGCCTGCTGATACGGTGTTCTTTTCTAGATAGAGCCGTTCATATACTATAACGTTGGAGTGAAAGAGAGGAACGAGCTTGTGTGTATATACATATATAAACCGGAGCTCTATGGCTCTCGCGCGCCGCCCGAGACTACGTGACGAGCGTATAAATATAAACTCGATTCCAGCCGATCTTCTTCTCGAAACGTGTACGTCCCATCGGACATGGCGCGCGTAGTCTCTTCTCGCTCTTCGTCTTCGTCGTCAAAATGCAATCCAAGTATCCGGTGGTCGGAAGATGGAGAGAGAAGAGCGCTGTTGGATGTTTCCCGCGAAGGTGTTCGGAAATTCACCCGCGAAGACGGACCAACGGAGCATGCGGTCCATATATAGGTATATACGTGTGTACCTACGGACTACTACCCGGTTGGTTGATTCGTAGGTACTACATAAGCATCGGTGCTCGAAGATGCAATCGAGGTGTCCGTAGGCTCCGTGTTCGGTGATCCGGGAACTCCGCGAGGGCTCTTCCCGCGAAATTCTGCGTTTCACCGCAATGTCCTTCTTCTCGTACCTCGCGAGCTCCGTACCATCTTCTGACCCTCTGAGGAGAGTCGTCGGAAACCTTAACTAACCCAATTTACCGCGGTGCGCATGCTGAAGTAGCCTTCTGTAGAGCATTCTACTCATTTCCTTGGCCTTAGTAGCCGATTCGGGAAATGCACGCGACGACTCTTGGCCTATTCGAGACTACGCGCGCATCACGTCGTTTTGAGGCACGAGATGAGAACTTGGCGAGTAGGGTGGATGCGCAGAAAACTGGTAGGTCGTCCAAAATGCGCATTACAAGTATTTTTGAGAATATGTGAGTGCCAACCGACGTCCCGACCGTCAACCAATCGTGGTCAGCCGGCTCGCTTCCGTGACGCCAATGTTCACAAGATAAAACAAAAACAGCGTTTTTTGCCGCTTTCGTTAAAAAAATTCGAAGTATACTAGTTCTGATTATTCGAGTATGTTGTAGAATGGGGTTTCCTATATTTTATGTTATGTTTTCATTAGTAATGTACTTCGTATCTTCACAAACTCGCGGCTCCATGCATTTTTATTTTCAGGTTATCATGATAAAAAATTAAAACGTGCTTTTGGACAAAATGGGTAGAGGCAAAAAGGGTGGTGAGAAGCAAACACGATTTGCCCTAGAATAGTCATATGGGTAGTTTGGGAGGTTCTTATTACTGTGATGTTTGTCAGAAATAACTTTCAATGTTTTCACGAATTAGAGATTATAATTATTTTTTATTATGGATAGAAGTTGATTTTAATTTTAGAGAACAATTAAAAACGCTTCCTTTATAATTAGTTGATTATTGTGAAGACTGATTAATGTTTAAAGAAGCCTGCACTTTTGCATAAAGTACAGATTTGTTAAATTAAGTTGATTGACCTCATTATTTAACCTTTATCTGTTTTGTCCAAACGCATCATCCGTTTGTTTTTTGATTTTCAAAACTTTTTTAGATGAGCGTTTCAATGAATAAAAATGGAAGTTTCATTTCGATTCTAAGCCTGTTTTTTTTCAACATCTTCCTTAACTTACTTGTTTTTGACGCATTTCGCCTACACGGACCTTGGAATAATGATGGGTTGGTCTATGTACGATGGGCGATGACGCAGAGTGTCGAACGAGGACGAAAGGATGGGAAAGAAGGAGGCTGAGAGACTGTCGGTCTACGTGAATCACGACAGAGGCTTACGGGACACTGCGTCTCGTGTATCTGCGACAGATGGGAGGAATGCCGTTAGTGGGACGGGAAAACGATGGAGGGGGGAGTACTAAAGGATTTTGCCAAGTTAAGTTACGAGGTTGTTTACAGGCTGCTGTTAAAACGATCTAACTCATGGTCGGCCAATGCACCCGAGCGTTGCCAAGCTGGGGCTGTGCGCGACACGATGCCGGGCATTGCACACACACCGCAAATACACGGGCAACGTGTGCCGACAACGGTGAAAACAACGATAGGTGACAGGGAGGATTGCGCGCCTTATATGGGCTGTCCTAGAAAACTCGTCTATTAATTTTTATCGTGTCTTCTATTTTTTTTATCTCATCAAGCTGGAAATCGTATCGACGAGGTCCAGTTCTCAATGTACATCGACACGTCTCCGTTTAATTAAATTCCTTTTTTATAATCTCATTCCTTTTTGTTAATATCATATATTTTGTTGATTTCATCCAAATTTATATCTTTCCTCCGAATATTTTCTCAAATTTCCGTTTTTGTTTCTCCAAATTTTGTTTCCATATCTTTTGTCGTATCCTATTTATGCGATTGAAATTTCATTAAAAGTTCGTAATACGATCCTCGAGCCGTAGAACGGTTTTTAAAGCGGGGGCATCGACCGTAAACAGGCGCGTGCGTCCAAGACCGAGGATTTATCAGAAAAGCTCTCCTCGTGAAAGCTCGGTATCCGCCTCAAGAATTCCCCCCGATCTACTGGGCGATATGTAACGAAGAGGTCAAGAGCCTCGTGCCGGATCCGCACTGCACTTTGTTTTTCTTTTTTTTTATATTTATTTTTCCTTTCGCCAGAGGGCACGGATGATTTAGTCGCTGATATTTCATAATTCACGACGATAAATCTTTCAGCTTTATTGCGTCGAATATGTATGTATGCTCGTACATACATAGGTATATATCCACATATTTATACCACACTGGCATAATATTATGATGCTTGTGGGGGGTGGAGAAGATATACGAAGACGAAGTGGTTGATTAGAGATTGTTTTTACTACCTCTTTGAGAAGAAAGAGACCGGAATCTCCGATGCCAACTCTCTCTCTCTCTCTCTCTCTCTCTCTCTCTCTCTATATATATATATATATAACACAAACACATTTACATCGAGAGAAACACGAGTAAGAGGAAACCTAAGAAAAAAAGCAAACTTCTTACAGATTTACCTTCAGGACACGAGTTCCCGGGAGACCGCGGCAGGAGGGGGGGGGGGGGGGTGAAAGAGGATTCTTGCGTGGAAAAGAAATAAGGGAGTGACGTCTTCAGGGGTTGAAAGAAAAAGTGGTTCGAACGCGAGAGAGCGAGAGAGACGACGATGTCTCTGGGAGCCGCATCCAGCTGACTTATGGTAAACAAAGGGGGGATCTCATCACACCTATAGCTCCATTGACTGTTGTGCTATGCCTTTGAAGAGAGGATAATACACGGCACGGTAGTGGTGGTGGGCTTCTGTAGCTGCAACCGGGTAAGTGGCGCAGCGGATACCCGAGAGGATTTATATCAAGCACTCATGTGTGTTCCTTGTGTGTTGTGGTCGAGAAACACAGACAGCGAGACTGAGCGAGGGTGGGATGGATGGGCAGGGGGAGGGGGTGAAAGGGGTATATAAGCGCGTTGCGCCGAAATTCTCCCAGGCATCGGTAATACCAAAGACCCTAAAAGACGGAGACCGGTTCATGGTTGGTTGAACGACAAATAGTGTCTCTCTGTCTCTCCCTCTAAGAGACAGTGAGCCCACCAACGGTTTTGACTTTATTATTGCGATACAGAAAGCCAAAACAGCGAAGAGACAAACTGTCCAGGATGGAATGAGAGGCACAGAGCACTGTGGACGAAGGCCAGTCTCGGATCGTATAGCAATGCTCGTCGAATAGTTTCGGAGAGTTGAATCGGAGAGTCAGACGATGGACCGACGGAGAGAGAGAAAGGGGGAGAGGGAGAGGAAGAGAGAGAGAGAGAGAGGGAGAGAGAGAGAGAGAGAGAGAGAGAGAGAGAGAGCAGTACGCGCACTTCTACAGCAGTGGATTCTCTTGTCGCTCCGTATTTAGTATTTGTATGAATGGATGTGCGCCAGAGCGGAGGCCAGGGACGAACGAAAACATGCGCGTGTACCTCGAATACGGATATATATACAGTTATACCGTAGGGGTTGGTTGAAAGAGCTGCGTGTACGAATGGGTGTGCGACCATACGCGCCTCGGCGCCTCGACTGCAGGCTCTATGTTTCATGCACATGTATTTGTATATTTGTATATATATATAGGAGAAAGGTATACTAAACCGTACTATAGCAGCGTATACCGCCCGGTTTCGCTTAATTAAACTATGTCTAGCTGGTGCAGCAGCGGACCGGTGAGCCCTAGACTTGCCCGTGTGCGAACCAGCCCCGCTGGATACGATGACGACGACAATGACAAAGGCATACCAGGAACAGCCAGCAGCGGCAGAGAGAACGAGAACTGTGAGAGAGTATGAGAGAGAGAACCGGGTGTGCGCGTGCCTTCATTAGGACTTGGTCGGTTCCTCTACGTACTCCAAAATAACGGGGGTGGCTTTGAGAGTATGAGATGGATGCAGAGCTACAGAGTTGAAATGGGAAAATTGTGTAGGAGCGAGGGAGAGAGAACTGTTTATTTCGTACTGCTGAGCCCCCTAAGAGTAGCGTGCCGATGGAATAGAGAGAAAGAGAAAGAGATAGAGAGAATGAGAGGGGGGTGGAGGATGAGAAGGAAAGCCAAGCTGAGGGTACGAAAGAGAGAAGGGGGCTAACTTCGTTTATAGCACTCGTGTGCTTGTACCCTCTCCGAGTCAGAGAGGAAAGCTTCGTCGGATGAGCTAGCAAAGCTCGAGGTTCTCTCTCGCCCCTCCCTTTTTTGTTGGGCCCTCGGGCATGCAACTCTCGTTCCAAAAAGCGCGGGAGTCATTCGTGAATCGAGAGAGAAAGAGGTAGAGGGGTTCACGAACTAGAGAAACGCCACGGCATTTCACCCGGAAGCTCGGAGAATTCGCCGGGCACGTATGCCGGAAACGCGAAAAGTTCCATCGTGACAATGGCCGACCAGTGCCACGGAGAGCTCCGCTCGCTTGCTCGCTCACTCAGATAACAGTCACCTATACCCTCCTTCTCTTGCCAAGCTCTATCGCCCTCTGTCCTTCTCTCTTTCTTTCTCTTCCTTTCAGTGTCACCAAACCTCTTACCCTCCGGTGTATATTGGTGTCGGAGTTGTATTTGCAGTGAGGAAGCATCACCAGCCACGATTCGTTCGACTTTCTTGCTTCTCCGGTACAGTTTTCCTTTTATTCCAACACTTTATATCCGATTTATTTTTGCTCTCGCGCTTATTCTTTCGAACCTCCCGGATCGTGTCCCCTCCGTGTACGTCAACTTTTCCATTTTTCCTGGTTCTATCATCGTTGACAAAATTTGCGTTCTATCATCGTTTATCGAACGTATTTTAAATTGGCCAAGAATTATGGTCGCAATTTATTTCTCCTGTATTACTCTTCTTCGATCGATTTGATGTGTAATGTGTCAATGTGCGTGTGTGTATGTTCGTCGGTGTGTGTATAGATAGATATAAATTCATACGAGAGGTCGTAGAGTTCGAATTCGACGCCAATTAATTGCTGCCACAAGCGAGAGATGGTGTTCAATTACGATTTAGCGAGAGACCCCTCAATCGTTCCTCTCTTCTCTCGTAATACTCGATGTATCGGTAGAGAGTATCGCTCGGAACTCTCTATGGCACGATTATATCGGTGTAACTACCATTCCGAGGTCTGCCACCCCACCCCTCTCTCCCTCACTGTCCCTACACCACCACCACCACCACCACCACCACCACCACCACCAACACCACCTCGTTCGGTCATTCCGATATTTATCGATACTGTCGATAGACGGGCGAACACGTCGCCATTAATCCGAGAATACTGAGTGGTCGGTTCGTTTCAAATATATATACGAAGCTATGTGCACGAGGAGATTTCGACATTTCTGGGTCCCGCGTGTGCGTGCAGTCGCGCGCAAGGGACACATGTACCGCTCGACCGCTCGGTAACGACCGAAAACGATAATAAAAAAGGCAACAAATCGATCGAAATGCACGCCGCGACGTAATTGTCCAGAGGCGAAATGAAAGCGAAGATATAATAAAAAATACACATTTTTTTTAACGTTGGATAAGCGAGTAAAAAAGAATTAAACGGAAATAGAAAATTGTCGGCGAACTTTGTGAAACTTCGGGTATAAAACGGCGAAGTTTTGAGCTGTAACGAGTACATCGCATGCAACAAAACGAGCGGCGAGTGCGTTGGCCGAAGTAGACGCAAGAGTCGCGCGGTGTGCTTTCACTCCGCTTACGAGGGAGAGCGAACCGCGCGCCAAAGTTCGATGAACTCCTCCGTCCTCTCTTGACGCTCGTCGCCGTATTGTGCAAATGATTCACGACGTGACTACACAACGTACGTAACGTAATGTCTTTCGTAAGAAGTTTATGTCGCAATTTCGTTTTTGCAAATTATTAATATTATAGAATTTTGTTTATTTTTTATTTTTTTATTTTTCATCAAAATTCGACAGTGTTGGTTTCTTTATATGCATATGCTTATGTACAAAAACTAATCTATCATATACCGAGAACGCTATGTGCGGCCGATACTGTTTATGTTTATATTACGCTATTAGGGCAAAGCGATAAGTACGGACCCAATAACCTATCCCTTAGTTCGGACTCTGCTATTCTTTAGTCTTGACTAATATATGCTAAGAGCCAGACGTGCCTTCCGTGTGTTCTATAAAGAATAAAGTCTAAACTCTATGAATATAGAACTAAGCATTACTTATTTCGTAACCTATTTAAACGGAGAAATTTAAAACACGATGCGTCTGTAAAGAAAAAGTGCGTATCGCTAATACGTTAAAAATCGCAAAATATCAAATATATCGCGACATTTACATAAATAAGGGGGGAGAAGGAAGGCAGGGATCATTAACGAGAAACAGAGAGAAGCAATTTCGAATCGTTCTCCCTATATTTGACGGCAGCTTTGATTCATCGCCTGGCATTAGGTGACTTTGCGGAGTTTCCTCATGAAAGCATTAATCGCCGGCGTCGAGAGAGGAGGAGGAGGAGGAGGGAAACGAAGAGTCGAGTCGAGAGGGCGAGAGGAGTGTACACAGTAAAACAGAGGAGAGGACAAATGTGTGCTGCTGCACCGAGGGGGGGGAGGTTTACTGAATTTCAGAATTTCACTGTGCTAGAGACACGTGTATGTCGCATCTCTCGTTCCCATTCTTGCAAGAACCGAGAGGAAGTAACAGAGAGAGAAAGAGAGCTCCATCTCGCGTTTAAGCTCTCGCGGAAACTCTGGGACAGACGGTTCTCTGTACCGAGAGAGCGGAGATTCGAGAAAACTATGTACACGAGAGCTACGAGAGAGAAGAAGAATGCGAGAGAGAGAAAGAGGGTTCTCCTCTCTCCTTCTCTCTTTCTCCATATCGCTTCGTTTCTCTCTCTGTGGATGTAACTGTCGGTGACCCACGCAACCGGCTTCTCCATTAATAATAAATTACGACCATAGGACATGATTTATCCCTTCTTCAATTATTCCTTCTATTAGTACAAATATTTATATAATATATATATGTATTTAAAGCTGTCGATAAATAATAAATCGATAAAGTATACGACGAATCGTTATTAGCGTATTAAGAAACGAGCCCAGCATCTCGACGCCGGGCAATTAAAAAGAAGTTTATGTACTCGAATCTATGTACCGAGTGTACCCATCACTATTATAATAAATAACGATATTGTATAAAAGAAAATTATGTTGTGCGGAGAGTGAGTTAACTGAATCTCTCCCGCATCATATATATATATATATATATTATAAGAACCTCAGTCGAGAAACGCGAAAGTCGTGGAAAAGTTTCAAGTTTTTTAGTGCACGAGAGCACGAGTTTTTTTGCAAAGTATACGGTGCGGGAGCGAGCGAGAGAGAGCGAGGGCGAGGTCGGAAGAGGGAGGGAGGGAGGGAGAGGGAGAGACAGAGCGTGGCAGTAAAGTGGATGATGAAGCGCGTTGGATAGAGCGGTAAACAAGGAGATCGGAAGCTCCGAAGGGAAAGTTCGGTATATGGGCAAACGAAGCGAGAGTGAGGGGGCGGGAGGGAGGAGGAGTGAGAGAGCGGAAGATGAGACAGCGGAGGATGAAGCGCAAAAGGGGCACGAGAGTGAAGTCGCGAGATCTTTGTTCGCGAGACGCGAAGGAAAAAAAAAACGATCTTTTCTCTTTCGGCCTTGTTATCTTTAAGAAGCGAATCGCGAGGAAACGTTTAAGTTATTCTTACGGTCGATAAAACACACGGGCTCACCCTCTCTTCAAGACCTTACCAGTGTGTGTGCGCAGCGTCGTTTTAAGGCTGATTTCGCGTGCCTATAAATTTGTCGTTTGACGCGAGATCGCGTGGAACGAAGTTCATTGGCGACGGGGCGATGAAAAAAAGAAACAAAAAAAAAGAAATGAAAAAAAATCGTCGCACGGTGTAAAAACGCATTGATAAGAATCGATCGGCTTTATAAAAGGGGCACGCGAATGCTTCGCAAAAGAAATTAAATGATACGTGAAAGCAATGTCCGAACGATTTCTGTCGTGGAACGTACAATGGTAAGAGAAGTGAGCGATGGGGTTCGCCAAGTCGAGAGAGAACGGGAGGAGTGAGATGAAGCACAAGATAGAAAAATAAAGAGGAAACGCGCGACGAGAGTGCAAAGAGTAAACGCGCGTAACGTGGACGCCGCGCTCGACTTTTCCGATCTACCATACTACGCGACCCATTGCGAGCGAGTCATCCAGTTGGACAAGATCGATGTGCATTTTCAGGGAGTTCAGCGATAGTCGTGGATGAGTGAAGGGGGATGGAGGTGGGGTGCTGGTCAACTCCCGGAAAAAGCGTATAACGCCGCGGGAATCGGCGTAGGTCGCACTAGTTTCGGGACACGACGCGCGCGCGCGACTCCCAACGACGATCAATTATCGACTATCGGATCGTACGTCGGTTTTGATCGGGTCGGGCATCAATCGCCTTGTCAGTCCCGAACGCGCGAGTACCGATCCGCGCCATTTTAACCCCCTCCTCGCCGCCCCTCTCTGTTCACCCCTTCATCGCCAGACTCCGTCCGACGTGCCATCATGCAAATTATAAAAAATATGTATCACCTTTGTTTTTCTCTTCCCATTCTTTTACGTTTGGGTTACGCTGGTTACCGTAACCCCGAAACGGGACAACTCCGCATCGTGCTGACAGCCACGAAATTTTACCCGTATACGGTGGTGAGTTTGTGTGCGCGCGCGTGTGTGTGTACGAGTATAATGGATGTACCGCGCGTGGAACTGCCGAAAAAGGGAAAAATACGGCGGAAACGAAATATGAGAAACAAAAACGCGAGACTATACAAGAGTTATATGCGCGTGCTTTCTCGTTCACTCCCTGCCTCCCTCCCTCCCTCTCGCTCTCCCTTGCTACGGTTTTTCACGACTTTTTGAGAGACCGAGAATCTACACCTCTGTTGTCCTTTCTCCCTCCCTCTCGCCCTACTTTCTGTTATACAGGGTGTCCCATTTTAATCTTACACCTGATTTTTCTCGGAAAATACTGCTCCGATCAAAAATTGTGTATAATGAAACTTTTAGGGTTCGAAGGGGGACGTTCAAAAAAAATTTTTTTTTTGTATCATAATTCAAAATGGCGGTTGTAAGATGGCCGACATATTTTTTTTAAATAGAAACCGGCCATTTCTTTGTTACTAAAAAATTTGTCGGATCAAAACTAACAACTTTTATAGGAACATTTTTTTGATAAAGTCCATAATTTTTGGAGTAGAACACCATTTTTGACTATTTTAGCGTTATCCAGGATGTACCACGAGGAGGTAAAGTCTTTAACATCCCAAGTGTAAGTGTGTGTGTGTGTGTGTGTGTATGTGTGTGTTTGCGCGCGTGTGAGTGTGAGTGTGAGTGTGTGAAACACTCACAAGGATTAGGTCTCTGCGGCTCGTCACTTCCGCAGTATTTACCGACTCCAAAACCACCTCCTTATGAGTGTTCTCTGAACTCTTAAAGGTGTTCGAAGATTCCCTCATTCATGTTTAAGCATGCCCGAACTCTCCTCTCAAAACCATCGACTGTTCGCAAGAGAACAACTCTCGGGATTGCACGGCAGGCAGCTCAAATGATATGGGGTACCATGAAAATTTTCTCTGGAATGTGTCGCTGTTGAAATTTTTCTGTTAACTGGATACGGCAGGACAATACGAATTTTCATGGTACCCCATATCATTTGAGCGTTTCAAGTTCGCTTCGCTTCTGATCGAAATAAGAAAACGAAATCTCACGTTGAACGCCTACAATAGACGCGGATTTGTTAACCGTTTACTGACGGCAATTCAACAATGGCTGATTTCAGTCCCAACGAAATCGTTGATATGCTCCTTATTTTAGGGAGATGCCGGGGCAATTATTTACGAGCAGAAAATTTGTATCGACGCGAATATCCTGATCGTCGTCATCCATCGCGGCAGACAATCCGAACCCTCGAGAGGAGAGCGAGGGCAGACCGAATAACCCGCCACCGCCAACGTCGCCAAAACGTGAACAATGATTTTGGTGGCCCGCATGAGGCTCGAAACATGGCTATTTTAGCGATGATAGCAATCGATCCTCATTTGAGTATTCGAGTGATCTCGGAGCGACTGGGGTTTCCCGGATCCACAGTGCACCGAGTACTGAGAGGTGCAAGGCTCCACCCGTACAGGATACAATTCCACCAAGATACGCCTAATCCTGATCCGTTGCGAAGGATGGCGTTTTGTCGGTGGGCATTGAGACGAATCGAGCAATTCCCAATTTTTTTTAGGTTTGTTATGTTCAGTGATGAATCCACATTCAACAACCGAGGTCAGGTAAAGCGATGGAACTTTCGGTATTGGACTGATCAGAATCCACGATGGGTGCGACAGATCGATCACCAGCATCGGTGGAGTTTGAATGTTTGGTGTGGAATCATTAACGGGCAATTAATAGGTCCTCACTTCTTCGAGGGAACTGTGACGGGAGCCCGTTATTTTGACTTTCTGCAAAATGAATTGCCGCTTTTGATGGAAGACATTGATTTGGTTACACGTCAACAGATGTGGTTTCAGCAAGACGGTGCACCCGCTCACTGGGCTCGTGTTGTTCGAAATCACCTGGACGCAACATTCGGTCAAAGGTGGATCGGACGAGATGGACCTGTCCATTGGCCTCCAAGATCACCTGATCTTACCTCTCCCGACTTTTTCTTGTGGGGTTATCTTAAAGACGCTGTCTACCGTCAAGCTCCAACCACACAAGAGGATATGAGGGTGCGGATAAGAGCTGCCTGCCGTGCAATCCCGAGAGTTGTTCTCTTGCGAACAGTCGATGGTTTTGAGAGGAGAGTTCGGGCAAGCTTAAACATGAATGGGGGAATCTTCGAACACCTTTAAGAGTTCGAGAACACTCATAAGGAGGTGGTTTTGAAGTCGAAAAATACTGCGGATGTGACGAGCCGCAGAGACCTAATCCTTGTGAGTGTTTCTCACACTCACACTCACACTCACACTTACACTCACACTCACAAGGAGGGTTTGGAGTCGGTAAATACTGCGGAAGTGACGAGTCGCAGAGACCTAATCCTTGTGAGTGTTTCACACACTCACTCACACTCACACTCACACTCACACGCGCGCAAACACACACATACACACACACACACACACACTTACACTTGGGATGTTAAAGACTTTACCTCCTCGTGGTACATCCTGGATAACGCTAAAATAGTCAAAAATGGTGTTCTACTCCAAAAATTATGGACTTTATCAAAAAAATGTTCCTATAAAAGTTGTTAGTTTTGATCCGACAAATTTTTTAGTAACAAAGAAATGGCCTGTTTCTATTTAAAAAAACATGTCGGCCATCTTACAGCCGCCATTTTGAATTATGATACAAAAAAAAAAATTTTTTGAACGTCCCCCTTCGAACCCTAAAAGTTTCATTATACACAATTTTTGATCGGAGCAGTATTTTCCGAGAAAAATCAGGTGTAAGATTAAAATGGGACACCCTGTATATATATACGTAAGTGCCATTACACATGCTAGAAAAGATTTTTTTTCGCTTCCAAGACGACCCGCCGAAGCATCGGAATAGCGAATTTTCCATATTTTCTTAGTACAGTCACACGTATCTTCTCGTCGAGAAATCTTTTGGCACTGAGAAAAATTCGAGTCTCGCGATGTGCCAAAAGCTCGTGTTCTCATTCGTGCCACATGTATATTCTCGCGCATTCGTACGAATGAAAAACGCAACGTTCGATTGAATATTTTCGTAAAATAAGTTCCGGATGATTGTCACGACCGCTATAATAATAATCGTCGGGTATACGGTGGACGTATAACGTATAGGAGTAAAGTCTCGCTCGTACCAACGGTTATTCGCGTCTGGTAATTTCGAATTTTGCACGATTGGAGAAATTGGGAGAATTCCAAGAGGGAACGCGAATGCATCGCTTCTCGATAAGGCGCGTTATTCGACGATCGATTGGATATTGGATAAATAAGGAATGAAAATTAAAACGAAGAAGTACCTACGTAGGAAGTTGGGATACGATTCGACTTCGATGCATTCGGAAGATGATTTCAAAAGGGCCAAAACATATTCGAACCCAGACGCCGGAAGCGTTACAAGTGTGCAAAAGAGCGGCTTTGTGAAGTTGCATCCCGGGGAAAACGACGATAATTGAATTGAAGCAGAGCGATCGATACAGCCTGGCTGAAGAAAAGTTCCCTAAACTCGAGATCTCTTCCGTACAGGGTTCTCTCGTAGATACGTTTTTGCAACAGTAATCCGGGTACTTTGGTACGTATCGTTCTCGAGGAAATACGAGAAAGAGAGGATGAAAAAAATACAATGAAACGTAAAACATACAGCGGGGGAAATCGAGTTTTGCAAATTGAACAAAGCATAAAGGCATGGAATCGCAGAATTTCGTTTGGTTATCAGTAATTCACGGTTAGGTCACGATATGAACTCTCGAAACGTGCAATAGTGGTTGGTGAGAGATGTAACGCGAAAGGAGAGAGGGTGAAAGACCGAGGAGAGGCGAACGGAGCACTGAGCTATCGCTTATACATCTCGTCAAAATTTCCGCACGTTCGGCGAAACCAGAAAGACGTATATACGTTACCTATATATAACTATAGATCGTAGCATGTAGGAAGAGAACGGACCACTTATACATACACGTAACAGCCATCTGTGTGGAAGTTTCGTGTTACAGGCTTGCTTCATACTGTGTTCTCTACGTCGGTGGCTCACATTCATATTTAAATTCAATTTCGTCTAGACGTACGTGTGGTGCAACGCGGGACTCTCTCCTCCGTCGTACACTCTCGCGGGCGCACGCGCCTCGCAGTGGTTATCACACACACGGGAAAACGACTAATTATATATTTATGTTTGTGCGTTAGTGTGCGCGTGCGTGGGTCTGTGTATGTGTGTATATATAAGAACATATATAATATACATATTTATACAGATTCGTATATAACAAGATAGAGCTTACATATACTTCTCCCTGTAAGATATATACGTACGTAGCGTAGTCGAGGTTGGGCCACGATACAGCCAGTGAAATAGATGAAGCAACGAGTGGCGAGTGATGCAAGATTTACTCGTACAGAAAGAAATAACGAGGAGATTCGCCGCGTACCGGGAGTATAACGTATAAAGGATGGAAGGAGTCTGGGCGATCTGTAGCGTTGAGATTTGAAGCACAACAGTGGAACGATCGCAGTGCTAATGAAAGAAAGAGAGGGAGGGAGAGTAAGAGTGAGAGAGAGAAAGAGAGAGAAAAGATCGAGATGGAGCAATCGTCGAGTTATGAATTTCCATGAAGTTCGCAAATTGGACTTGTCCTACATCTCTCTCCGGTGGCCTTTAATAATCAAAGTTATACACAGAGGGAAAGAGAAAGAAAGGAAGGGAGAGAAGGTGGGAGGGAGAACTGAGTGAATGCTCTCTCGGCGTTTTCATAAACCCATTTCTTGACAGAAAGAGGGCAATTTCGACTACACGAGAACGGGCAACGAAGCCATACTGAACAAACGACATTAGCCGGACAATAGTAGAAAGAACGAGAAAGCCAAGTGGGGAGGGATGGACAAAAAACGACGAAGAAACGAGAGAGCCCGGGGAAACGCGAGAAAGAGAGAGAGAGAGAGAGAGAGAGAGAGAGGGTGGGAGAGAGAGTGAATAAGGAGTGTATAAAACGAGAAAAGTTTTTCCACGCGGAGCGACAGCGCGCAGAGCGGCAAATATTTCCATTGACCAGAACGAATGGGTCTGTAAAGTTCATGGCTCCTGTATGTTTACCCTAGCGGGCGCGGGCTAAACCACCCCCGTATCTTTCTCCCATCCTCGCGTACTCGATCTTACTCGTGTATTTGGGACAATCCTCCCCACCTCACTCTCTCTTTCTCTTTCGCTCTTCATCCCTTCTACTCCTTTGTGCCCCTTGTGCCCCTCCCGCCCACTTCTCCATTATATCGCACGTGTCCGGGGTCGCACTTCCGTGACTACTTACGTGGAAGCTCCTTGGGAGAGGCAAATGTCCTCCGCTCGTAGATATACGAGGTTGCGGGGTATACGTGGCACGTGGAAAGTCCCGAAACAAATATGGTCCTGTAAATAGGGGTAGGTATACAACCCTCGTTTGGAGAACGTGTAAGTACACGTACGTTTATATTATACGTGTGCGCGCGCGCGCACGAGCACACCCACACACACGCACACATAAACACATACATCCAGGAACAGCCACGTATACCGAGGAAGCAGCTAGCTCGTTTGTAACTCCGAGGTAAAGCTCCTTGGTAAAATGTGTACGCAACGAGAGGCGAAAGACGACGGCGAGGCAGAGGGATATCGAAGTAGGATGCGGCGAGTAAGGGTAGACGCGCGACCTCCCTCCTCTCCTCGTCCTCCTACTCCTCCTCCGACTCGACAAGATGTTTCGTCCTTGTCAGATAGCGGCTATATTTGTTGTCCGTAAAGCACACGAAGAGACTACAGTTCGTAACCACGAGCAGGCTCTCGGGAAAGGCTTCTTTCGCTTCGTGCCTGTACACACTCTCTCTCTCTCTCTCTCTCTCTCTCTCTCTCTCTCTCTCTCTCTCACGCGAACCCCCAAAGAACCCCGAGAGTTCGAAACAACTTTCCCCGTTGCGTCTTCTCTCTCTTTCCGCGTAACATTACCTTTGCGGTATACTTTATAATGAAAAAATATACGTACTAAAGAGAGATCGAGGGAACTGAAGAAAAAAAAACGGAACGAAAATGGAAAGGATAGGGGGGAAGAAAAGCTTCGGCGAAGGAAAAGCCCAGGGAGGACGCGAAAAACTACGTCGCCTCACCGTGTGCTTTTCTCGTTCCAACGTTGGCCTTCCCCCCCCCCCACCCCGCGCCAGTGAACGTTACTAATTTATTGCAAGATCTATCGTTGCCCTCGGTTCGCCCAGCTTCTCGCAATGTGTCACCGAAGTACCGACTGTATATCTCCGGGGATAGTTGCCAGTGGCCTCGGCAACGTTATAACATTACCGATAGTAGGGTAGTAAGGGAACAATCGGGAAGGGGAGCTTGGTACTGGAACGCTTTCCGCGAGCGTTTCTACAGGTTATACGTTTTACCCCGGGCAACCTCGGACCCACCCTATTCCCCCTCCCACCCCACCCCGCCAATCTTCCCCAAAGCAGCAATATCACCAGAAGGGCTCCTGCGGTTCGCCGCGCTCGACACACACGATGATAGACTCGCGAAACTACCAATAATGAATGGGCAATAACGATATAACGTCGGGAGTAATAAAGTTCAAATAAGCGATGGCATTATGGCGTATACTATTTCTATACACTATATATATATTTACGAAGCTTGGACGCTACAGGGTATAAATGCCATGGCGAAAGCGATATAGCGTCGGAAGCGGAACGCGAGCGAGAATGCGACAGAGTCGGGGCTTGGTCACACACAGGGGTTCAACCCCGTTCCGCAAAGTGCCTCCTTAAATCAGCCCTCGATTCGGGCTTCCGGATGGAAAATGGCTCTACCCGCGGGACACCTCTCTCCATCTCGCTTTTTGAATTTCACCCTCGTGTATACGTCTGTTTGTATATATATATATATAGTCTCCTTTTTTTCAGAGGCAAAGACGCGAAGGAGAGACAGGACGCAAGTTGTGTTCCGTGCTCTGTGAAACTATGAGGAAGTGGGTGAGAGAGAGGTGAGGAGGGGGAGGAGCGCACATCTTGGCCGCCCGTGAGAATCCATAATGTCATAACGAAGTGGCCACTTTGGCCGAAGAGATACGGGCTGGCCGGGAAAAACGACGATCTACTGTGAGAAAGGGAGAGTCGGAGGGGGGGGAGAGCAACAGCGGGGAGAGAAACACGGAAGGAGACAATTCTTCACCGTAAGCGAAGAAAACGATATACACATATACACATATATATATATACATTACAACACGTATAAAGAAAGATAGAAGGAAAAATATTTCGTCCTGGGATTTCCGCTCCCGGACGGACGGACGAAAATAGAATACGAGCAACGAAGGCGAATAAGTTTTGATCGCGGGGCGACCGATAATGTAGAAAAGAGAGTAAGAGAGAGAGAGAGAGAGAGAGAGAGAGAGAGAGAAAGGGACGATAGACGCCGGGTACAAAAGGAGAAAAGGAGTTCCGTGCTGCAGGACACACACGCGAAGGTTTGCAAGACATTTTGTCATGGAATTGGAGCGGCGAATAACGCGCGGCTGACTCGTTCGAGCGGAAGTCACTCGATCGAGGATCGTCCGTAGTGCTCGGAAATATACCAAGGAAAGAAAAGAAAATCGAGAGAGAGAGCGAGAAAGATGGAGAAGAGTGTGTAACTGTCTAGCCGGCGGACATCGATGTGGCAAAGTCGTTCGTTCGTATAATGCCGGTTACTTCGACTGTACACGGCTACAGGCGGTTGATCATATTTCTTCGGGCAGTTTAAATACACATTGTATAAATTGAAAAACAGTAAATCATATTTGTTTTTTTTTGCAACACGTTCGATAAACGGAGTGATAGACAATGTTGCGCTGAATTTACGGACGACCGATGCAATTTACCGCCTGAATATTTTTTTTACCAACCCCATAAAATTCACCGAAGTGAAGTAAAGCAGCGCAAACTCGTAAATGACCTCGGTAGTAGGGAAAACTTATTGTAGTTTATTTTTTGGTACGAATATAAAAAAATATAAAAAATAATCCAATTCATCGTAACTCTATACTTACGTACGACAAAGTCGAACGCAAAAAGCCTGTTAAAAAGTCGTCGCACGTACGTCGTACGTTCGCGTACGGTGGGCGAGGTACGTGCGATAAGCGTGGCTCACGGGGAATTAGCCTCGCTCGAGGCACTCTCCCGTGTCGCGGTCACTTTGCAAACGTTGTTCGATACCAACGTATCCTCCGCACTTGGTGTTGTAATACGTTACGTAACGTCGTTTAAGGTATACACACAGGAGTCGTCGCGCGGTGTTCGAAACGCCCCGAGAGTCTCCGAATCGTACGGTCGCGTCGTATCTGTCCGCAAACACGAGCGTGTTCCGACTACGTTGTAAAATTCATCTATGAAACTGTGGGATAGGACAGAGAGAGAGAGAGAGAGAGAGAGAGAGAGAGAGTTTGGCGATATAGTAACCTACCCTTCCACCTGACCCTTTTAGGATGTTTACAAGCGAATCTCGTAATAGTAAAAGCTATCGAGTGTCCGGACAGCAAAACTTTACGATTATTGCCAGGCAAGGGATTGTTTGAGTGCGCGGGCTGCGCTTGATGGCCCAGGACGACTTTAGTCACCGAGGATCTCTTTCTCTCCCTCCTCGCTTGTCGCCCGATCGTAGTCGTCGTCGTTGTCGTCATCGTCGACGAACGCGACGTATATATACCTCGCGCTTTGGCGTAACTACTTCGAGAGAGTTTTGCGACACCTCCCTATCTCTTCACCCCCTCTCCTGATGCACTCGCTTCCTTCTATCCTTCGTTCCCACACCTACCGTTCACCCAAGTCCGCGACATCTCAACCGCGAGAGATGGAGTCCCAATCGTAAAGTTAAACGATTCGTAGAAGCAATTAGGAAATCGCTCGCTCTTTCGCCTTCCGAACAATCCCGAGAGTCTCCTTCATTCACCGCGCTCATCTCGTTATTAGAGCGAAGGAGGGTTATATAGAGTCCGTAATAGAGAAGTTTCCATCGCTATCGGATCGGTGAAGAGATTGAAGTTTTTTCTCGAATGCGTCAATCGTCCCACCGAGCAGCGAAAGAGTTCCTTTTCCCCCTCCCTTTGTCCATCGGAGACATGTTCTATAGGCGCGTATTTCGGACTGTACACTCCGGTGGATAGGAGAAAAACGAGTGAGAAGACATCTCTCGGCCATTTTTCGATTAAATGTACAATCCTACTTCGGTCGAGGAGACCGCGAAGGAAACGGTCGAAGAGACGTTAAAAAAGGTATAACCGGTCGTCGTCGTTGCAGGTATACACGAGAAACGCGGTTTTATTCTTTTCGATTAAAGGAAATTACTATCGCCGTAGTCATCGTCGTCGTCGTCGGGCTCGTTACGAACGAAACCACCGAGGAAAAGCGAGTAATTTAATTCCCGCTACTTTTGAGAGGGTTGATCAAAAGAATTATTCTTTTTTTTCTTCCTTTTCTCGTGTTTTTTAAAAATGTAAATATAAATATAAATATTGGTTTAACAAATTGACGACGAAGATAGGAATGTTTCTTGGAAAACGGAAGATAAAAAACTTGGCTATTATCTTGGTATCGGAGGGAAGGGCGATCCCATTAAGGATTTGAGTCACCCACGTGGCTTGTTTATGTATACTTATCTATAGATACGGCTTATTATGCGAAGCTTGATTCACCGTTAAGAACGGCTGTGCTACGCCTGTGCTATATAAGTATAATCTGTTATTACGCCAAAAGCTCCCGGTGGCTCCATCTCGCGTGAGCGGCCGAAGCTTAGTAGTCGGTCTCGTATTCCTCGCTCTCCATCTCTCTCTCTCTTTCTCTCTCTTTTCCACCCTCGTGCTATCGCGGTCTGAGTCTCGCTCGCTTCTTATCTTAACGGTCTAGACGTCTTGTTTTCTCGTGCGGATAAGAGTCGTTGGCCGCCTGTTGGCCTATTCCAGCAGACCCGAATGTAACGGGAGAGAGAGAGAGAGAGAGAGAGAGAGAGAGAGAGAGAGAGAGAGATGGAGAGACAATCGGGACAGAGAGTCGAGAAGTCTGCAGTGAGAAAAAGAGCGAGAGAGAGACAGGATGTGCATGTTGCTTGTCCGTGCGAAAGCAGAAAGAAGTTCTTTTTTTTTCAAGCAAAGATCGAGGTGCATGTAGTACGACATCATAAAACCGGAAGTAGGGTGGAAAGAGATTGGGCAAGGTGCGGGTGGTAACGCGCTTGCTCGTTGGGTGGAAGCGAAGGGTTATATAGGAAAATGGAACAAGAGGGAGAAAGAGTACTTTTCCGTGCGAACTGTACAACATAGTGGTCGGTATATAGTCGTATTTCTTTCTTTCTTTCTTTCTTTCTTTCTTTCTTTCTTTCTTTCTTTCTTTCTCTCTCTCTCTCTCTCTCTCTTTCTCTCGAAAACCGTGTTTGGCCGTTGGCCAAAAACTACCGAGGAGCGACAACGCGTATCGCACTTATTTATTTTAATTTGCAAAGTGGACGGGCAATCCTTCCAGATTGCGTTTATTCCGGTGATTATTTCGCTGCGCGGGACATTGCGAGAAAAATAATGATTAGAGTGAGAGATTATACCCGATATATACCCTTCGCCTCGTAAATTGTAGCGATCTATGTAGACGATAATACCAATTTATACAACCCTTCGCTGTAAATATCTTTTAGAAAAGCGACAATAAAAATGAATAAAAAATCAGATATTAAAATTATTATTATTATGAATGAAAAGGAACATTATTATTTATTTTTTCGCGAAGTTATTGATATGTTATTTTTTTAATCTCCGTGACGATAACGCGAAGTACTAAATACGACGTTGAGTTTGCGAGAGTTTCGAGAACCAATCTAAACGGGAAAAAAGAAAGTGTCGACACGCGAATAATGGACGAAGAAGTAAGCGCGAAGGAGAAAGCGACATAGAGAGAGAGAGAGAGAGAGAGAGAGAGAGAGAGAGAGAGAGAGAGAGAGAGAGAGAGAGAGAGAGAGAGAGAGAGAGAGAGAGAGAGAGAGAGAGAGAGAGAGAGAGAGAGAGAGAGAGAGAGAGAGAGAGAGAGAGAGAGAGAGAGAGAGAGAGAGAGAGAGAGAAGAAAAAGAAAGAATAGCAACCGGAAGTACACGTCGGTCACCCGGACATGTTCCCGGCAAGAGGCGAAAACGGGACGAATGACGCGAGAACGGACGATGACTAGACGAGAGAAGAAAGCACGTGAGGGAAAAAGAGAGAGACAGAGAGGGAATGAAAGCTCTGCCAAAGGCGCAAAGGACTAGAAAGATCTCTCGCGGCGTTTTCCACGAAACGATAAACGACGAAGGACGAGAAGGAGAGATAGAGAGACAAGAGGCGAGTTCCGGGGTAGAGTCGCCAACTTTAATTGGATTCGAGAGCGTCGCCGAGATCGAGAAAAGCATAAGAGAAAGAAAGAAATCCCAACTGCCTTGTAGAAACTAAAGGGAAACGAAAGATAGAGCGATAAAGAAAGACGTGCGTGCGTTTGTGTGTCTCACGATGGAAGATTCTCAGCATCGATGAATCCCCTTCGCGCGGAAAGGTGTGACAATTTTCTATCTTTCTCGCGGGAGACGGAGGAAAGAGCAGAATGGAGAAACATTTGGCAAGAACGTGGTGAAACACGACGAAGACAAAGAATAAATGCAAAAAAGAAGAGAAAAAAATGGAGAGCGCACAGTGAGACAGTGGAATAAGTGAAACGAGACTTTGGTACGAGGAAGACGCGAAAAGCGAGAGAAAGGTATGGACGGCCGAGAGCGAGGACGCGGTGAAAGAAACGCCCCGAGGACGTACCTGTGCAGTCGAACAAGAGAGAAAGAGAGAGAAGACCTCTTCACTCGAAAGCCCAATTTGTAAAGCGAAATTTATCGGAGGACGAACTTATGTACCCGCGACGGCCTTCTCGGTGAGAATCAAGGAAAGAGGGTTGTTGGGCGCCATAGGAACGGGAGGGGCGACGCGTTAAGAACGGAGAGGATACGGAACGCGTGGAACGAAGAGAAATTTTAGCGAGGTCTGTATTCGTAGAGAACCGTGTCACATCGAGTATATATATATAAGAAGAATATATATATATATATATATATATATATATATATATATATATATCCTGTTTTCTATATATTTCTATATACTATATATAGTCCTTTTTTCATACCCCAAGGCAAGCTTATTCTACGTCGATACATATATATATGTATCGAGGTAGAATAAGCTTGCCTTGGGGTATGAAAAAAGGACTACGTGAATTTTCGACAAAAAGCACGTAGCACGGTCTATCGGAATAATTGCCTGTTTTGCACGCACTCCGTTCTACCTGTTTCGATGTAATGATAATAATGCGAACAATAATAATAATAATTCGTATACGAAATACTTCGAAGGAAGTTATTATTTATTGCGCGGACGTATTAACCGCTATAAATTAGTTATTCGAGGGGTTGATCTTTCGTATATTTTGTGCAAATGATGAAAAAATAAATGGAGCAAAATGAAATAATCGAAGATAAGAAAATAACAGAATAATTATTACGAATAAAAAAACCACATGATTTTGGCCTATATGAAGTTAGCCCCCCATTTTTAGATTTTCTTGATTCTTTTTTTGTTCCAGGTTGTTCTACATTTGTTCTAAATTGTTCCAGAGTTTTAAGTCGATCAACAAAAAAACATGGCGGAAACATTAAAAAAACTGTTTTTTTGAGTAGCCCCCCATTTTTCAAAAAATCAATTTTTCTTTGTTGTTCTGGAATGTTCTAGTTGTTCTAAACATTGTTCCAAAGTATTAAAACTCTCCGAACAAAATTTAACGAGATACAAAGGGCACTTTGTTCTTATGGGTACATAAATATTTTGCCCTCATTCAACCGATAACGTTGAGCCAGGGCCCCCAAAATATGGAACAATATTATTCAGATATAGAACAACTCAGAACAACTCGGAATTTGCCCAGAACAAAGTACAAAGGGCACTTTACTCTTGTAGGTACACATTTTTTTTTGCTTGTTTCGACCGATAACGATGAGCCAGAGCTACCAAAATATGGAACAATGTTAAGAACAACTAGAACAACCCAGAACAACAACAAAATTCATTTTTTGAAGAATGGGGGGCTGCTAAAAAAATTGTTTTTTTTTTAATTTTTCGCCATGTTTATTTGTTTATCGACTTAAAATTCTGGAACAATTTAGAACAAATGTAGAACAATCTGGAACAACAACAAAAATTTGCAAAATCGAAAAATGGAGGGCTAACTTCATAGAGGCATGATTTTGACTTGTTTCGATGAAAAAATTAGAACGTAAGTGGGAATGATGTTTAATCGTTTATCATCGGAAGGTCATTCGTGGCTTGACATAAATTCATCTTTTACACGCATGATGGAATTTCGTACGGCATGACTTCGGTAATAATTCGCGATCGAACGTTTTTTGGCGGTGCAAACAGCTGTCCGCAGCATCGGTGCCGAATACCGAGTGAAGTGGTAGGAAAAAAGGGGTGAATGAAGGAACGATAGCGAGAGATGGGCAGAAGAGTGGACGAAGAAATATGACAAGAAAACGTGGACTAGAACGAAAAGCGATCGAACCACGAAGCGAAGGAGTTGATTCCACTCTCGCCAGAGAGGACTCGTGAGAGCACGCGTTCGCCACCAGTAGCACCTCTTTTTTCTCTTCATCCCCGTCTCTCACTCTCCCTCTCTCTCTTTCTCTCATACACACCCATACACATGCTCTCTTGCCAGTCTCTCTGACCTTTTTCATCATCCGAAACCCGAGAGAGAATCTGGACGACCAACGTCTGCTTCTCGCTGTTCACCCTCTGTGCACCGATGTGTTGGATCCCATATAATTTATAGACCGCACGAGCTCTCTCCGCGTTTTCTTCTTCCGCTACCACCCCACCCTCGCACCCATTTTTTGTCAAGCCCGAACGGTGTACCAGCTGCCAATTTTTTTTCTTCTCCTTCGTTTCAACGAAACGCGCATTTGGAAAAGCAAGAAGCGGAGAACGATAAGTAGATAAAATAATATCGTACTGGGAATGTGTATCGGACTTGAAATAAAGTTCACCCGCTCTTCGTTATCTCGCTGGATTGAATTAAATGATTCGAACAAAAATCCATTTTATTTTTCACGACCGGAACAGAGCCCGTACCGATATTTGAAAATTATTTCCTATATTTAAAAATAATATTTATCATTCAAAGCTTTCGTTTTTTCACGTATTATTTCAAAATTATTTTTTTATTCTTCAAAAAGATTTTTACTGTAGAAACAATTTTCTATTTTATTCAATTAAAAGATCAAGACGACATTCGACACTTGGACGACCGTTCCCTACCCCGAGATTACCGCTTGAGTTTCGTTCGTGAATTTGCTATTTTTTGTACTTACTCGGGGTTCTTTGCATTATTCGCCCACTTTCGGAATACTACAGACTTCCTCGGTGACACGGATATGCACCGCTGTACTTTCTCGTAGGGCTGTGGCAGCTCGTTTGAGAAACGGAGAGAAAAAGCACGTTAGATTGAAATGCGGAACAGGAGTAACAGAGAAAGGGCACGAGCATTTTTCTCGCCCGCGGACCTTGACGTATTGCCCACGGTATCTTGGGCCACGGATCAGCGCATACATGCATTCCTAATGCCACCGGTGCTTCTACCAGCGAACTCTCTCTCTCTCTCCCTCTCGTTCCTGCACCCGTGTTATCCTCGGCAAGAGGGGTTGTACACAAAAGCAACCACTAGACCTCGCACACGCGCGCGCGCATGCACGCACGCGCGCGCGCGCACACACACACACACACACACACACACGCACGAACAGCGACAAACAGCGCATGAGTTTTGTACCCTGGTTGAAACGATGCATAGCAGAGCGCGAGTTGACGAATTGCTCTGGTTCCTGGCTCGGGCATGAAATAGCGGGAGGGGGACTGGGGAAGAGGGTAGAAACTCGAGCGAAAAGAATTTTGCGGCTTTGGGGGCGAAGCCAAGAAATAGGTTTAAAAAAAAAGTGAAGGAGACCTCTCTTGTCCCCTGGAGGGAGTGAGAAAGAAACTGCAAAAGCCTCGCAAAAGAACCGCAATGACGACAAAATTTCTTTTTACCTACTACAAAAATTCTCAGAATCGAAATTTTTTGTCGCAACATTTTTATTGATCTAACGATCGGAATCTTCTATTCCCTCGACGTGGGTCAGGATATCGGAGAATAGTGGAATAAAATTGTCGTAGGATGACTCGGAGGTTATAGCGACGGAACGACTCGTGTATATCTTTGTTTTCTCGCGTATAGTTCTTGCAATTCATTCTCGTCTCATCAATATTAAATAGCAACCCGATGAACTTCATTGTCGAGATACGATTGCTTATTGGCTATTATAAAAAATAAGCCGTCATTGTTATCGCGACTGCAACTGCGCTCGAGTTTTTATAATATGTTTTCTTACGAAGTAAAAATCCGCGAACATCGAACGAACATAAAAACTATTAAAAAAGAAGATTTTTATACAATTAATTCGTTTAACTTGCCTATAAATTTAAGACCGTGTTATGTTTTTCAATAATATTTATATCGTATAGGATCTATTTTGTTATCGAAGATCCGCTCGCTGATAACGCGATACATGGACCACTCTTTCTTTCGTCGAGCGGATATAATTAGTTAATGAGACTTTATTATAAGATAATAGTCACGTGACGTCTTCGTCATCGTTCGTCCGTACAACGATTGCCCTCGTAAGCGCCCCTCCCCGCCCTTCGCGACATGTGCTTCGTCTCAACGGGACGCTCGGGCCCAATTACGCGGGAAGGTACTTTTTTTCAAATGCGCGAGTAGACCAGTCGTTTCTCGTTGGTGCAATATTATAAAAAAATATTAATGACGATAAAAATTTAAAATAAAGTTATTAAAAACTGTTTCCTTTAAAAAAAGCAAAGAAGACTTTCGAATAGTTTTTCTTTCCATTTTCAGCAATCTCTGTTATTCCAGTGCGATTATTGTAACAAAGAGTCTCGTAAAAAAATAAATAAATCAAATGAAATACGCAGAAACTTTTTTTGTTACGTATATCATCGTTGCCAGTATCGTTGGTCACTGGTGGACGCATTTCTCGATGAGAGATATCGCCAGAGCGTCGCGACCGCGCGCAAACGCTGCATCCGTTGTTCACTTTGATAAAGTTATAAATAAATGGCTTTCCATACGCTCGCGATGAGTCGGAGTGTGGCGAGAGGCTTACGTGCGTTTCGACCTCTATCTCTCTCTCTCTCTCTCTCTCTCTCTCTCTCTCTCTCTCTCTCTCTCTCTCTCTCTCTCTCTCTCTTTGCTCTCTATCACGCAGTATAATATATACAGTAATACATATGTATAAAGCTTTCTATATACGTTGGATAAGCCGCGATACGAGAGAGAGAGAGAGAGAGAGAGACTATAGCAATACGTTATGGCAGCACTCGTGGCCGCTCTCGCGGCGAGCAGTTATGAAAATAAGCTGTGAAAATCGTTTCGCTCTCTATCTCGCCCCCTGCCCCCTCGCCGGCACCCGCTCACTCACTCTCTCTCTTTTTCGCACAGGCCGCAACTTGCATATTGACGCAACGCCATCGGCGGGAAAATATATGAATTTTATCGCGACGTCTCTATTGACGATAAAATACTTAAAAAAAATAAATGGCGCGCTGCAACATTGAACGAGAAAAAAAATAGAATTTTATATTTTCGATTTTTGCATGGACGATATGAAACTACGGGGACCGTTAATACGTACGGAATAAATTGGAAACAACAACAAACAAAAAATATATCAAGTTTCTTTTTTTTTTAATCGCGTGAAAATATTCTGAAAAACAAATAACGATTGAGAAAGGTGAAATAATTAGTGAAATTATGTTTTAATATTAATAATGATATACTGCTCGTTCGCATCCGATGGAGTCTGCGACAAGGTAGGTAACGTATTGGACGTTAATTCAAGGTGGTCGTTATCCCAAGGCGATCGATTCTCTCAAAAGCACACAGGCTGCAGCGAGAAAAGGATAACGGGTATATATACGTACATATACACCGGAAGGAGTACGACTATAGTACGGGCTAGGCCAACCGTGTTCAACACGTACCTATATAGTTGTATACCGCTAGGGGATATCAAAGAGACGTACAGGTATATTTGAAACGGGCCAAAAGCTATATACATATATATATATATAATGAGAGCGGATTCGTATGTACAGATATATGTATATATATATATAGCCACACACATGTTATACAAGAGCGAGAGTGGGGGGCGTAGACGTGTTCCGGCATCGACGGAGCAACACCTTTCGCGGATTTACGACGTCGAAGCGGGTGGAAGGTAAGAGAGAGAGAAAGAGAGAGGGAGAGAGTAACGAGAATCTATACTTCGGCGTATCATCCCTCTCCGTCCACTTTCGCTTCAAGCCTCGTTTCCTCTCTCTCTCTCTCTCTCTCTCTCTCTCTCTCTCTCTCTCTCTCTCTCTCATTCTCGTGCACTCTACCCTTACCCCCCAGCTACGTCTTCTTATTTCTCACACAGAAGCACCAGCGGCAGCAGCTCTATCACGAATGGGAGAGTGGTTGCTTAGCGTTGACGTGCTGGCTGCAATCACTTAGCTCGCTTTTACGATTAGTTTATTGCGGCCTCAGCATTTCTCTCTCTCTCTCTCTCTCTCTCTCTCTCTCTCTCTCTCTGTTTCTCGCGCTCCAACGAGAATTTCCGCGGGGTCTCTGTCGTTCCACGGACGCAATGAAACATCGAGTGCACACGAAACCGAGAAAGGAGCAATAGCACCGGTAGAAACAACGAGGAAGGAGAGAATGTGATATGCGATATGTATGGGGCGTTTCACGTTGATTTGACCAATTCTGCCCATTTTTAACGGGATGAACGTTTTTTTTTCTTTTTCGTATAATCGTGTCACATTCTCGCTAAAAGTATAATAAATAAATAAAAATTCGCACATTGACGAATTCCACAAAATCGTCCGAATATTTTAATTTCATCAAATAATATACCCGCTCGCTTTAAAGTATGAGAGATAATTACAATAACGAATTATAAAAATAATCGAGAACAATCGTGAATACGTGTCGAAGTAAATACTTGCGTAACGTTCCTAAGAAAATTGACGAGGAAAGAGACGAGAAATGGATCGAGTCGACGTTAAACGCCCCGTATATGTAGAGAGAAAGAGAGAGATAGAGAGAGAAGAGAGAGGATGTATTGTGAGAAAGATGAGGGAGTAGGAACTTTACGAAACGAAGGGTAAGTGGGAAATGCTGGTTCTCGGGTGTAACGAGGACTTTGCGAAAGCTCCCCGCGACTTCACTTCCTCCTCCTTCTCCTCCTCCTCCACCTCCTCCTCTTTCACAACCTTCTCGCTTTACCAACGTCGCTATACATTGCTATCACACCCCCACCCTGGTTTTCTCTTTATTCCACTCTTTGCACGATAGGCAAGAACAATCCGAGAACGAAGTAAGCTATAAGTTTCGAGACGTGCCTTGCGGGAGATGCACTGCACAGAAGGAGAAAGAGCATCTTTCTCTTCCTCTCTCTACTCCCCCCCTCTTTTTTCATCTGCCGACAAGGCATAAGCATAAGCAGAAGCAGAAGCAGCGAAGAGAGGGAGAACGAGAAAGAGTGCAGCAAGGAGAGGCGCGCGCTTACACATATACGCGGGTGCGCGCCTTTATGCCCCGTGGCGTCGTGCATTGAATAAGTCATGAACAACGCCGTGATAAACACACGATTTTATCGGGGCAAAACTATAGCTGGGGCATGCAGTGAGTGAGTGAGTGAGAAAGAGAGGGAACGAAGCGCCCCCGTCCCTCTCGCCGCTCCCCGGGCGAAGGAATAGCTCGTGGAATATGCCGTGGTGAAGATCTTTCTCTCTTTCTCTCTCTCTCTCTCTCTCTCTCCGCATTACTCCCCCTCTCTTTCCCTGGGTTCAACAAACTACAGGCGAGCGCAAACACGGTGTGATGCCCTTCTCCTCCTTCTCCTCCTCCTCCTCCTACTACTTCTTCGCGTTCTTCACTTCGTCGCACGTCTTCTTCTTCTTATTTCTCCTTGTACCCGGTGTAACCCCTATCTTCTTTGCTTTCACTCTCATTCCCTTTCGTTTCTTATTCTTTCTCCCTCTTCTTCTTCTTCTTCTTCTTCTTCTTCTTCTTCTTCTTCTTCTTTTTCTTCTTCTTTTTCATCGACCCTTCCCTTTCCTTCCTTACATGCTCCGGCACTCCATCTCCATCGTTGCTTTTCGCTGCAACAAGCCCCCCTCGTTTCCCTGCCCCATATCTCTCGCCGCCCACTCTGCTGCTCTTCAATTGTTTTCTTTTATTTCTTTGGCATAACACGCCACCTCTATATATGCACGTTGGAGAGGAAAGGAGAGAAAGAAAGAGGGAGAGAGGGCCCGAGAGAGAGAGAGAGAGAGCGAGAGAGAGAGAGAGAGATATGCAACAACAGCTCGGTGGAGCACCGTATAAGAATCGAGGGGCCCCGGAGCGCCTCGATATCGTGACGGGGGTGGAAAGGAGGGAGCTGAGAGAGACGGAGGGTACGTCGACCCATGCGAGATTACGATCGCTCGAGGCCATCGAGATAAAAATCGAAGGACGCGGTTCTCCACTTCTTCTTTCTTCTCATCCTTGTCTCTCGCTCTCTCCCCCTCTTTCTCTATCTATATCTCGATCCGTACTCCAGCGTGCATGACCCTTGCGTCTTCTCGGCCGGAGAGATTAAGAATTGCAGCGTCCGTAGGTACCTGCATGTGGATTTGAGTCTGACGATATCAACGGGTTCAGAAAAATCTTGTCTTTACTTTCAACATTCATATTATTTATCAAAACAGTTACGACATTTTTAATTATAAATATTTTGGTTATGGCGGGCAGGGGGTTGGGGCGGGGAGGGTCGTGAACATTCCGTGCTTAAATAATTGTATTTCGACGGTTCATTTCCACGTTCAACCGTTATAATATTACGTGCCGGTAGGAAATTTGTAGTTTGACCTCGCGTAATAGCTCTTCGAGTGCAACAGACGTTAAACACGTCGTGTACCGTATCGTTTAGTACGTCGTATGCGTTTAGCCGCCCACTAGTCATATGGAAACGAAGTAAACTCCTCGTTCTCTTCCCAACTATATACTCGCGGCGTTTCTCACTCGTTCGATGCTCGTACGAGTATATTTGACTTTTACTTCGTGGAAGGGTTATACCTTTGTCAACATGTAATACGTGAATGTATATTAATATATGTACGGCTTGCTATAACTATATGTATATATATATGCCATAGAAACGAATGCGGTCACTCATCCTGTTTGCTCGTGCCGACGAGTAGTCACCGAAGGGGTGGAGAATAAGAGGGTGCGACAGAGAAACTCGTTGACACGAACGGTCGGGTGTAGCTCGACGCTGATAAATGATTTTCCGAGGATTCGAACCCCTATCGCCGCGTCACGTTTGTTTTTATCTTTTCTTTACCCTTTTACGTTTTTTTCTTTCTTTTCTTTTCTTTTTAACGATTTTTATATAGCTAGGTGCGCGCAGACTCGCGGGACGCGTGCGTGCGCTACGAGAAATGTGAAGAATTCATGCGGTCGCGATCGGGACTGTGTTACGTGCGATATTCCGGCCTCGCCGAGTTCTAACACGATATTCGTATCTATAGATATATAGAATAGCTCGATTCACGCGGGTACTGGCGTGTTCTTTATCACGAGAGAACACCATAAACGCACCATCAACCCTAGTGAGAGGGAGACAGAGAGAGATGAGGCGAATTTCTCGCTGACGGGGGTGAATGATAAACGTTTCGCGCGTGACCGAAGAGTGAGAGGAAACTCCGAGATGCGAAGAAAAAAACAACATCTTCAATGTATATATTTAACTATTTAATTGACTGTAATAAATTTTATTTAAGTGAAAAAATAAAAATAAAAGTTTGTTCCAACGGACGAAAATATGAATTACGCGTTATTAATTTGAACGAAAGTTAATATTCTCATCGAGACAATGAAGTGAGTAAAGTTTCGAACGACTTTTCTGTAAGTTACAAAGTTCAAAAGAATTTTAATCGATCTCCTTTCATCGTCAAATATTCGATCGAGCTCCCTTTAATATTACGAGCTCTCTCGTTCTAGCTCTCTCTCTCTCTCTCTCTCTCTCTCTCGCTCTCTCTCGGCTCAACTGCGAAACTTCTCTCGAGAAAATTATTTTTAGGTCCTATTTCGGTCTTTATTTCGTACGTGACTTTGCGATTATATGGGTTTTCGTGGTCGGAAGATCGAGAGACGAGAGCGCGCGCGGTAATCGACCGAAAAACACATCAGAAAGAGAAAGAGAGGGGGGGGGAAGGGAAAGAGAGGAGGAGGAGAGTACAGAACGTTCATACAGCTCGAAGGATATAGGAACGGGAGTGTGAGAGTGTGAAAGGAGAGCTTGCACACGACACGCGGTTGCGCGAGATCGTCGAGTGTATGTATATGTGCGGGTGGATAGTGGTAATAAACGTTCGGAGCGTGACTTGCAGGGTGGTTGAAACCAGCGCGGGGACTAAAGCCGGGTTATAATTCGAAGGGCTTAGAGTGAGCTAGAGAGGGGGGGGGGGGAGGGAGAGACGATGCGCGCTGGTTCGTCGCTGCACACGCTTATGGTTCAATGGAGAGAGTATAGTCTACTATATACATATATATATTCCAGTGCAAGAGAGGAGATAGCCGACGATTTAATCCACTTTTTCTCAGTCACACGTACCGACCTCCACCCACATTGCTTCATTTATAACCCCTCTCTCCCTCCCGTCGACCCCTCCACCCGCCTCTCGGCCATCGTAACGTTTATATATAAACGTTAAACTAGCCTTGAACTTTACGACGCCATGGCTCTATATTAATAATATTGCGGGGGCACCGAGCCACTCCGACCACGATTTCCGTGTGGTTTATCCAACGACAGATATACTTCTTGTCGTAGCAACAACAACAACAAAAACTATAAATAATGTAATAGTACGTAAGATAGAAAATATTTAACAATAATGAAAAATGGTAATAAAATGAGAAGGGAGAAAAAAATAGAAGCGAATCACTTCAAGAGGTAAAGTATCGCGCGATATGGCGACGAATACGTCGTCGTTTCGTAAGAGAGAAAAGTACAAAACGTTGTATCGATAAGAGGCGCGGAGAATATGAGATGGAGGACGAGTGGTGCGAGAGACTGGAAATTCCGGTCATATATCTTCGACATATTTTCGATTCGCTGTTCGTGCAGCGGCAATTTCCTCGCATTTGTGAATTTCGTTATGCCGGAAGCCCGTCGGCGACGTCGTCGTCGTCGTCGTCGTCGTCGTCGTCGTCGTCGTCGTCGTCGTCGTCGTCGTCGTCGTCGTCGACTTCGTCTTCGTCTTGGTCGTCCTTTTTTCGATCCCAAAGAACGAGAACGAACTCTACTGATGTAAACGCACGCACACGTACACGCGGCCGCGCGTACGGAAACACACGCGAACCGGGAGAACCGGCGACCACCATCAACCCTTGTGTAGCGTTCACGATTCTGCTTGGCGCTCCGGTTTCATCGTCAGGTTGCTCGGGGCACCAAAATCACTTCCACCGTTTCCGACCGGTGTGCGACTGTCACTGTACTCGAGGGGGTGTATACGCCCCTCGCCAGTAAAAGTGGCACGATTCCTACCGCAAGAAAGTACTCGCACGATCTTCCCGTTCTCTCCGTCGACTTTTGGCGATGAAAAAAAGAAGATAAAAAAACGAAGGATTTAGAAAAACGAGCTCCATAGCTTCGTGCAGAATTCTCGGAATTTCCATTTTTCCTGCAGTCTTGGACAAAAAAGACAACGAAATGAAAAAAAAAATAATAATTAAAAATAAAAAATCTATGCTACGATATTAAAACTCGTTGAAAAATCAGAATAGAAATTTATTTCGCTAAAGTCACGACCGGTGATTGGAATGAAATTTCAAACTCCCGTGATTGTTACGAAATTGCAGTCGACAGATCCTTTGGTAGACAGTTGGTTCGGAAGTATGAGCGATTTAACGGGTAAAAAAATTGAAATATTTTCAATTTTCTCGTTACATTGAGGGCGTGGCGGATTGTAGCCCGTATGCCCGAGGCGCCGTTTTGTTTTATATTCGTATGAGAGATAGCTGTACGCGCATGTGCTGACAAAAAAGAAAAAGAAAATGAAACGCTAGAACGAAGCGTGCATAGAGTATGCAGACCCCGGCGATGGCCAGACTGCGTCTCTCGTCCCCGTTTCCCTCAAAAGGAGCGGCAACGTATAGGCGGGCTTCCACTGCAAGCAGGCGCGAGCGCGCGCTTCGAGGTGGAGAGAAAACCGGCGAGCGGCAGTAGGAACGCGTACATGCTGCAAAATCAAGGGCCTTCAATTATTCATGAAACGCCACTCGACTTTAATTTGCGTCGTATATGCGTAGTCGTGGGCACACGGCACGAGTCTCTCTCTCTCTCTCTCTCTCCCTATTCTTCTCGTCTCTCTCGCTCTTTCTCTTTTTCTGTGCCTCCCTACACACACACTTTCTTACGACGCTTCTCATGGCACTTACAGCCTCGCCACTGCTCTTACCATCGCTCGTCCCTGACGTTACAAACCGACGCCGACTACGACGACGAGCTACGAAACGTAAGCCGCGTATTGTTACGATTTCTCCGTCGCGCATTTTTTGCGCTTCGATCGACCGACTCGATGGTATTTATCGAGAAAAAGAAAGAAACGAAATAGATTGTCGCTACGCATTACGTCGTTCTCGTTGCTCATCGAAATATTCGCCTCGAGATATAAGTATTATATTATGACCTTAAGATCACATTGACCTTGACCTCAAAATCTGCAAAATTTTACTAAATTGGCGATCTATTTTTCGAATCTGTGTAAATTATTTCGGGTAAAAATGAAAACGTAATTTCGGAGCTTATCCAATTTCTTTACCGAGAACAATGACTTCGGACATTTCGTCGAATCACCGGGGAATTTCATCTGACTTTAAAGCCTTGGTAAACTAAGTAAAATTCCTCACGCGGTAGGTAGGTACGTTGGATGAACAAAACATGTAAAAGACAGATGGAAAAGAAGATGCTAAAAAAAAGTGTGTTCGTGTGGAAAAAACTTCTTTTATGACAGGATGTTTCACAGTGAGTGAGAGGGGGAGAGACAGAGAGGGAGGTTTTGAGACGAGGGTCGGGTATACATGCTCGTTTTTCTTTTCCGCGTATATTACTTTGAAGAATGCACCCTGCCGGTGCATCGTGGCGCCGCTTGCGTATGATATAACAGACGTATATAAGCATACATATACGTCTGTGTCAGTGTAGGGTCGTGTATGGGAAATTGTACGTCAAGGTGACACGAAGGTCAAAGCGACGCCCTGACGACCTCGGCTTCGGTTGGTTCTTCCCACGTCATCATTTGTTTTTCCATCTAGACAATTTTTTTGTCAGATTGTTTTGATTTATAAATTATTTGTTTCTAGAGTCGATGTGAAATTTAAAAAAATTAATGATCGATGTGCTATTGTTGTTGTTTTTTTTTCTGAGAATAATCAGAGATCGTACGGGCGAGTGTTAAAAGGATTGAACGATTTTTCAATTAAATTTTCATTCGAGAACCGACGACGATCGAATTTGAAACGAGACGCCCCATACACGAGGTAGGAGGGTTGAACGAAGAAACGCCGACTTTATGCTTTTTCTCCTCGCCCTTTTCTTCTTGTGCCTCTCGACGGTATTTTACGCGTTTCCGCCTCTTTTTCTTCCTTTTTATACGCGTTATACGCGTACGACGACGTTTATCCTGAATAAAGAATGCAAATCGTTAAGGACGTTGAGTCGTTTAAACAAATCCAATCTGGAGATCTTAATTTAAATAAAATAATAAAAAACAAATATTCGTTTCGCGTTTTCATGTCGAGCTTACGTAACGATTAAACGTTTTAGTTGATTCGCGGATAGAACCATATATATCTATAGATTTTTTTTTACCCTCGAACATTATAATCTCAACCAAGATCCAAGAGGAGGAAACTGCGAGACGATGATTATCGTTTTACCGCAGGAGTGACGGAGAGATTTCTAGATCTCATCCCGGATCGAGAAAAACGAGAGGAACGCGGTAGCGAAAGAGAGTCGAGAGAGGGCGCAACGAGTGCTAAGCCTCCCAGGGGACAGACAGGAAGGGGTGGATGTCTCCGGGATATAGCTTCGAGTGATTTAGGAGGACCGCGCGCGAGAGAGCTGCGCATCTCCGCACGGCAAAGCCCAACTTTTCTTCCACGCTGGGCCGTGCACCGTGATAGAGAAAGCGAGAGAGAGAGAGATAGTAGAGAGAAGAACGGTAATCCCGCAGTTTGCGGTCGTTTCCCGATCTCAGAGGATGGAGCAACCATAGCGAATGGAATAAGTGTGAGAGAGAAAGAAAGAGAGCTTCGTTACATCGCGAAAAACGCACACGGGAGCTACTGGGTTAGACCATAAGAGGGGGGGGGGGGAGGATGGAGGGATACACCGTCGCATCGCCAGTGTACTACGGAATGCCCGCTAAACGTTTAACCGTTAAATCCCTGGTGGTTCCAGAGGGGTGTACACGGAGTACCACTAGCCTTTCGAAATTTCGAGTCTTCTCTATTCCGCGCTTGCCCTCTCTCGGTCGAATATCCCCACGAGAGTTTCCCATTACGAAACGAGAGCGAAATTCTATGTTGGTTCGTGTGTGTGTGTGTGGGTGTGTGTGGGTGCGTAAGTGTGTCTCGATTTCTATATCTTTTACGCTTTTCCGTTTTACCTATAGGGGGATGTGTACGTGTGTGACGCCATTCGCGTAGCCATTTCGATTTATCGGGCTTTGCTAAATTACCCAACCGCCACTGCGATGGCGATTACGATTTCGAGTAACAAAGAGAGATAAAGAAAGAGGATTGTCCTTTTCCTTTTTTCCTTTCTTTAAATCCTATTTTTTATTTTTCGTTTTTTCGACTTTCAGCAAGGATTTCGAGAATATGTGGTCGGGAAACAGAAGAATATGGAAGATTTTGCGGGAAATATATCTACGGGGAGGTAATGCATGAATTTCGAACGAACAAATTATCGGGACAACGTTCTTATCGGAAATGCGAATTTATCGTCGGTGAGAAAATTCGTTTCGAATAAGTACTTTTTATTCCCTGAAATAAACGCAACTCCGATGGAAAAACAGTTGAGGGGATGAGAGTGGGAGGAAGGAGGAAGCAGAGAGGGAAAGAGAATTAGTTCTAGATCGCGTGACGAGCTCTTAAGACGCTCGAAAACTCAGGCATCCGTCTCTCTCTCTCTCTCCCATCACCCACCAAATGTCTTTGTGTGGATATCTTTACTCGCCGTTGTAAGGCATAAATGTCCGGTATATTTCACA